>JAEQBH010000684.1:0-383633 GCA_016808115.1 Tetrastigma voinierianum | reverse complement strand
ACCACCGCAAAGAGTACCGTACATGGTTAGTGGCTCCTCGAATCAATGATCCATTTATCATTATAATTCTCCACTAAACAAGCTTCAACCACATTTAAATTACCATACCTGCTGGGCAATCCGAGGGCACTCGCCCAAAGGACTCCTTCGTCCGCACTAAGCATGCACTTGCCTTCTGGGCTTCATAGCGGTGGTTTTGCACCGTACCTGACCCTTCTGCTTGTTCTTATTCTTTTTCCCACCCTTAGGTTTCCCTTTGGGCTTGAAAGTAGAACCCTCAGTCATATGAACACCGCCTGACTTTCCGAAAGCCCTTTCGGCACTTTCAAGTTCATGCATCAACTCTGTAGGAGTTAGATCCATCTTGTTCATATTATAATTAACTTTAAACTGAGTAAACGATCAGGTAGGGATTCAAATATGAAATCAATTTGGGACCTTGCCCATCTTCATCCCCAACACTTCAAATCTTTTGATTGAGATGTGACATCATTTTCGCATACTATCCCCCTACACTTCCCCTACTATCTAGTGTTCATTATAGCCCTAATCGTTAAAATTTCTCTTAAAGAACTTGTTGATTGTGCAACATCTTATCGAGAGTCCGATCATTTCCGCCCACTCGAGACGAGATATCCAGCCCTTCTCTTAAATGACTAGAAGCAACACCGGGCAAGAATATAAATGTCGAACTGATATATTTGCCTTGTCCCAGCTCTCATAGTCTTTTCTGACTTGGTCAGATGCATTTGCTGCGGGCTCATTGGGCTTTTGGGTGTGGTTAGGACAAACTTCGCTTTTCAAAATCCGTAATGTACGTGCTCGGGTTTTCCATTCACTATAATTATTTCCATCCATAGCTTTTGACTCAAAAAATCATTGCAAGTGGGTTAAACGGGATGCCATTTTCTCGAAAAATACACACTAGTATTAAAACGCATTATCTACAATAAAACATAATCTTAAAATTTAGTTAATCCCAAAAACTATTTTCTCGTTTATTGTAAAATAATTATTCGTTTCATTATAAACACTACGCCCAAGATATTTATAACAAATCCAAATTTGATCATGAAATGATTAGTATCCTACTAAGTTGGTTCCCGTGAAAGATGGGGAGTCACAAGCGACTACTTAAATCCCACCTTCTTAGACGTAACTTTCCTAGATAATACATAATCATTTCACTTAATTGTTTCAAACTTCGGGCACTTAATAAAATATCATAGCCTCGCTGAGGGTAATAATTAAATTAAGTTTCTGAATGTTTTTAACTACTGTTTTAATTTCAAAATTATCTTATATCCAAGATTGTTTAATGCTGGGGCCGATCAATCTATTAAAATTTTTGAAACTTAATTGAGGTCTAATCCAATAAAAATCCAACCATGCTTATCCGTCGGGGCATCAAGCATGATCATTTTATTATTAGACTCCAATAATGGAGCCCTTAGGTTTAAAATTAATTAAATTAATTAAAACCTTCACCATTCAATATTTTAAATAATAGGATTTTCTAAAATTATTTCAAAAAAAAATAAAATAATTTTTCCTACAATAATTATTAAACTAGATAATAGAATCATAATAATTATTATGCATGTAATTACTATTGATGCAAATTTATATGGCACCACCTATTCTATATGGCATGTTATCACATAAAAACATGTTATAAGCATATAATTTAAACCATTCACAAAAGCATTAATTAAATAACCCTAACCATGGTTTTCCTAAAAATTAAAATTGGGCCTATTACAAATATCCTGTTCTAGCCCAATTATTTTAGCTACAAAGGCATAAAGGCTCCAAAACTAAAATAAATTAAACCCTAAACCCTAACATGTTCTAATTTGAAGGGTGGTGGTCCCAATAGTCCACCAAATCAAAACCGCCCAGGAAGAACCACCACGACGACGACATCACGGTTAGCCGCCAGTCTTATTTCGCACGCGCCCCTACTCCGCCCAAAGACTATCAATGAGCGAGACCACGGCCGCGAACTTCCACCGGGCGCTGCAGCGCTGCGGATCGACGCTTCTGCACCGCCGATCCGTCTGGACGCTGGCCTCTCCTCCTCTAACGTTTACCTGGTCACGCTTCGAGATGTGTCCGATCTTCTCCGCCTTTCCAAATAATGAAGGGTGTACAGATTTACAGGATTTGAAACTTAAAATTACAACTATTTTTAATAAAAAAAACGTAAATAATAAATAAAACCAGGAAGGAAACCTGATCTTATGACCAGCCTCCCTGTTACAAACCCAAAAATTAATACAATCAAAAATCTACCATGGATCTAGTGGCAAACCATTAAAATAATACATCCATTCATGAACAAAAATCATAAAATTAACAACATCTAATCATGCGATCTAACAACAAATAGAACCTAGGTGCCATATACTAAATCAACATCAAAATTACATGCATTATTGAATACCTAGATACACATATCTAATCACAGCATGCTCGATACCAATCGAAGGAAAAACAATACACGTAAGCATTGATCTAAAGAATACGATTAAACATGCAACTCCAGATCTAAAACTAATATTAAATAAAATTACCTATGTAGATTTGCAGATCCGTCAACTAGACTTCTAGATCGCCCACCAACCAAGAATCTTACACCGCCAGATCTACAAAGAATAAAGACGCAACTAACGATCTATTAATCATCTAATCTACAGACGCTAATTCGCACCGGGTCCGATCTTCCAGATCTATCCTCAGGGGTGGTATGGATGTGCGGGCACAATGAAACTTATCGTGTAATCCTGAATCTTAGAACACTTAGAGAAAAAACAAAGAATAGAAAATTCTTTCTTTTCTCGCTCGTATTCTCAAAAACGATTTAAAAAACTCAAAGAGAAAAACCTTAAAACCCATTACATCAAGGAATAACTGCTCATATAATAAATTATATTTATTATAAATAACCGCTCATATAATAAATTATATTTATTATAAATAACTGCTCATATAATAAATTATATTTATTATAAAAAAACTGCTCATATAATAAATTATATTTATTATAAATTTATAATTTATACATATATTTGAGAATACTAAGTGGGACCTAAGAGCACATAATTGCTAACACCATTACTATTAAAGAATGAGAGCAATTTTTGATCCGAATCGTTAATGTGGTGACATTTAATGGAGGTAGTTTTATATAATAAGATTATATATGATGTGACTTCGTATAAATATATTAATTTCTAATAATATCTCGTTACATATAGAGAAATATATTTATCATAAAAGATGATCATATATGGTATAATCTTAACCCGAGTTTTTACGTAATTCGTTTATAATATTTGTTTTGATTTACTCCTGAAGGTTTATAATATATTGTAAACTATAACCTTGTATATTGGAAACATAATAGAGTAAATGGTCGAATGTTAAACACAGATATGAATCCATTCCTTTTATAAGAAGTTTAAAATAGTTCTTTTCGAGTGACACCAGGTCTTGAATAATAGAGCGTCAATTCATAATATGATTACGAATTTATTGTTCATTAGAGAATTGTTGGAACTCAAGGATAAGATGTACTAGAGAGGCTAATGTGATGTAGCACCTAGCCTAATTATGAACTATTTATGGAAGGGATTGTTTATATGTAATGGTTATATCAATGGACTATTCAAAGTTTCTTTTGGTAAACTGTTTCTTTAATTTCAAGAGTGCAATTTCGCTTTCAGTAGTGGAGTAATCCTCGAAATTAATAAATTAGATATATTAATTAAAGAGTTTAATTAATTATCAAAATTTATCGAGCTTGAAATTATAGGTCCATAGGTCCCTGTCATCTCTATAAATATATTGAACATAAAGAATATGTAGTATAAGTTTAGAATTACTGAATTCTAAAATTAAGTGTTAATATATAAAACAGGAAAAATGTTTTTCTGAATTATATATATTTGTGCCATTACAAATGTTGTAAAACTAATTAATTATAAACAATTATAAAATTAAATAATAGTTGTTTAATTGATAATTAAATAATATGATTATTTAATATAATTATTTAATTGTTAAATAATATATATATATATATTATCTAATCAAATGTTTGACGTTTTCTATATATATATATATATATATATATATATATAGCAAGAGTATATATATATATATATATATATATATATATATATATATATATATATATATATATATATATATATATTATCTAATCAAATATTTGACGTTTTCAATATATATAAATATAATTGATTATTAGATAATTAATTAGATATATATTTGTATTAAGAAAAATATTTTATTGTTTCTATAAAAAGGGTGCTTTGTGAGACAAAACCCAAGTTATAAAAACTAAGACAAAAATTTATTACGCCTTCTCATGTGTTGAGAAAGAAAAAGAACGTATTTTTACTTTTTTGCATATTCGTAAGGCGCCCCACCCGCTTGTTTGATAATTGGAGGCTCGTGAGGAAGATCCGTGGGCGCTAGAAGAAAATTGTTTTGATCGCTTGTTCATAATCGCATCAAAGGTATGTAACGAATACTTCAATGTTATTAAATCTATATACTAATAATAGATTCGCCATACAATTATTTTATGTAAATTTTTTTAAATCTTCTTACTATGGTCAAGTCACGGCTAGATCTATTAAAACCAACAAATGGTATCAGAGCCATGTTATAGATTTAATAAATATGTTTCATGAAAACATATCATTTAAGATGATATATATGAGTAGGCACATATATGCATCGGATATATATTTTTGTTTTATGTATGATTGTTCATGATGAAGGTTTAATTAAATTTGGCCGATAATTGTATGTTCCTTGGATTTATTTTTATTGGGATTTGATCTCAGAAATAAAGTAAATTAAATATTGTTTTAGTTTTTTTTTATAATCAGATAAATCTTGTAATTAAGCCGGAGAATCGCATCAAAGGTCGACGAAGAGAGTCCGCCTGCACGCATGCATCAAAGAAAGTATTGACCTAAGTCAAGAACATTTTAGCCTCGAATGTCGTGCAAATAGATCTACTCATTGATATATACGGCTTATGCACATAAGTTTTTTTTTTTTAAATTTGTATTAGTTCAATTTAAGATTATAGGTGGTTGTAATTTAAAACTAAGGAACCTGCTAATTACTTGCTTTAAATTATTTATGGATGTTATTATTATGTGATGATATGCATATAACATGCCATATAAATTAGATGTGCTCTTACTCATATTTAAATAACATGTATACATGCATTAGTGTTATTTATTTTATTAGAATAATATATCTAAATAGCACGTAAAATAATTTAATGAGATTAAATTAATAAAGGCTTATATTGATTTAATTTTAAGAGTTAAAAATTATTTATCCATGATTTTAGATTAAATACATAAATACAAGATAATCTAAAATAAATATTGGTATTTTTTTTATTAGTTCAAGAATTAACTTTACTTATCTTATTAATTAAAATTGTTTGATTAATTAAGATAAGTAAACCAAAATAAGCCTTTTAATAATAATGAGTGGGAGAAGGTTATATGGACAATATGACCTACGTTTCCACCATTGGTATAACAATCGTTTGGTTTAATTGGACGCCCGAGACACTTTGATTTTGTCCTTCTACTTTAAGATGTTCTTTAAATTATAAATGTTGACCTCTAAAAGATAGAAATCAAGATGGATTTCAAATTTTGACCCACCTTACGGAGGCATTAATTGAAATAAATCAAAATCAAATGGTGGGTTACACTATAAAGATATAATTTTAATTTGTTAATTATTCGACTAAAATAACAGTAGTTAAAATATGAGATATTTTAATTACTTTTATTAATTGAGAAAGTCTCTATCAATGTAAGTGTTGTGACCTACCCTACGGAGGCACACCACTTGGGACATTGAATAATCGTAGTTTTGTAATCATGCATCATGCATCATGTTGACATTACTAAATTTTATTATTTGATATTTCTACATGAAAATAATATTTAATTATTTATTTATTTTTAAAATGTCAAATCCTATTCTCTTGCCATTACTTGCAATCGAGAAATTAACCGCGAAAATTTTGTCACGAAAAGTAACACAGCACATTACTGCGGATAACTACAAGTTTGTCCTCACGAGGAATGTCCTCCGTAACTCCGCCGCCAATGCAACTCGAATCGTTGGAGATGATATGATCGCTGATGGTCGCCAAATAATAAGGCCCGATGTTATCCGCTAGCCGGGCATGTCCGACGTGCCAAGAGCTAAACATGAAAAAAATTGAGATCGCGACATGAGATGATGGAGCCCTCCGTACAGATGCCTGGGCGACCCTCCGAACAACAACGGTACGAGGCCGCAGCCGCTATGAATGGAAAATGAAGAGAGGTGTTCCAGCCAGAACATGTGATTAAAATGGTTAGTCACATCAACGAGGCTAAAGCGAATGGAGTAGTAATTGATGAAGCCACCTGGGCTGATGATTCTAGAAACATCATTCCTTGATTTCCTCCAATTTAAAAGCAACTATTTTATGAATAGCCATGTACAATTTGACCGACCGTTGAATGAGCTTCAAACTTTCGAGTCCATTTCGAAAGAGGATAAGCCTCAAGCAAATGTTGCTGAGGCAAATATGGCTCAATCCTCTAAGAAAAATAATAAGAGGAAAAAGAAAACTGGTGGAAAAGAAAAGGCAAAGAAAATAAACAAGATCAAAAGGAGCAAGAACAATCAAGGCAACACCAAAAGCCAAAGGAACATGTTCTATCAAGTGCATAGATGGCACCGTGGAAGAGGAACCGTAAAAAGTATCTCCCAGGAGCTCAAGGAGAAGAAGAAAGTAAATATGATTTACTTGTCTTAGAAGCTTGTCTTGTGGAAGATGATTTGTCCTCTTGATAGTTGATCTCGTGAGCGACTAACCATGTTTGTTCTTCATTGCGTATGCTTAGTTCTTTAGAGAGCTTGGCGTTGAGGACTTTACCATGAGGATGGAAATGACTCATTGCCTCAAGCAAAGCAGCGTTGGGAGAAGTTGGGGATTCGCTTAGGAATAAATTTGTTATTTTGAACTGAATGCTATTTTATTCTGTGGATTTCGTAGGAATTTGATTTCGTGATTCTGCTTTGCTCAACAATCTTACCAAGTTAAATTTAACGGTACTCTCTGCTTTTATTTCTAAAATGGTTTGAAATATGTACTGAAGTTTAGATTCTCGGGTCTTTATATGATAAGATCGAAACTCAACTCACTGCTTAGCACTGAATTGTTCAAAGTAGAACAACCGAAAAATAAAAAGCAAAAGATTTCTCATGATAACGATACATACCTATGGCATCTTAGACTAGGTCATATTAACCTAAATAGGATTGAAAGATTGGAAAGATGGTCTTTTAGAACTAAATGTTAGCACTTCACCGCCCTGTGAATCCTGCTTAGCTGCAAATGACTAAAGACCTTTTAAAACAAAGGGTCAAAGAGCCAAAGAACCACTTGAGCTAATACATTCAGATGTGTGCGGTCCTATGAACGTACAAGCGAGAGGCGGTTATGAATATTTTGTCACATTTATAGACGATTATTCAAGGTATGGTTATGTATACTTAATGCATAAGAAATCTGAGACTTTTGGAAAGTTCAAAGAATTTTTGCTGAAGGTTTCACCTGGGTAAGATCAGAAAACTCTTCGATCAGATCGAGGAGGTGAATATCTTGATAACGAGTTCAAAGATTTTCTAATTGAGCATGGTATCTTGTCTCAACTCACAGCACCTGGCACGCCACAACAAAATGGTGTTGCAGAACGGAGAAATCGAACGCTACTAGACATGATGAGATCAATGTTTAGTTATTCATCATTACCCACTACCTTTTGGGGATATGCATTGCAAACTGCAGTGTATATTTTAAATGTAGTACCTTCCAAATCTGTCCCTAAGACACCTTTAGAATTATGGAATGGACGTAAACCTAGTTTACGCCACTTTCGTATATGGGGGTGTCCAGCTCATGTATTGAAAGGAAAAACAGAGAAGCTTGAGTCTCGATGAATTATGCCTTATTTGTAGATATCCGAAGAGATCAGAGAGGAGGTTTATTTTATAGTCCTTCGAAAGAAAGTGCTCAGACGACAAATGCTACTTTTCTTGAATATGATTACATGACTAATTATAAACCTCGAAGCAAGATTGTCATAGAAGAGTTACTTTCTGATGAGATCAGACCACAACCAGTAAAAGTTATCCAACGACAAAATGAAGAGACCACATCTATAAATCAGGATCCATTGTCTATTCGTCGTAGTGGGAGGGTTATTAGACCACCCGCTCGCTACAAAGAAGATGGTATGGCATTGTTTGTTATTACTGATAATGATCCATTAACATATAAACATGCAATGGAGGATCCTGATATAGAAAGATGGCTAGAGGCAATGAACCTTGAAATGGAGTCCATGTACTCTAATCTACCGGGAATTCAAGATCTAATTACGAGGTTCACCCATAGGTTGCAAATGGATCTACAAAAGGAAAAGAGGAGTTGATGGAAAAGTAGAGACTTTCAAAGCAAGGTTAGTGGCAAAGGGCTATACCCAACAAGAAGGAGTCGACTATGAAGAGACTTTTTCGCCAGTAGCTATGCTCAAATCCATTCGCATACTCTGTCCATCATGCATGCCTTGATTACAGATATATCAAATGGATGTCAAAACAAATTTTTTGAATGGCTATCTTCAAGAAAGCATCTATATGACAAGAATCCAGAAGTTTTATTATCAAAGGGCAAGAGCAAAGTTTGGTAAGCTTAAAAGATCCATATATGACTCAAGCAAGCCTCTAGGTCATGGAACATAAGATTTGATGAGGCAATAAAACTTATGGTTTCGGGAATAAAATACGATGAGCCTCATGTATATAAATACATCAAGGATAAGAGAGTGGTCTTCTTAATTCTTTATGTTGATGATATTCTACTTATTGGGAATAATGTAGAATTATTGTCAGACATAAAGAAGTGGCTAGCTAACCAATTCCAAATGAAAGATTTGGGAGAGGCAAGTTGTGTTCGCATTCAGATCTTTCGAGATCGCAAGAACAAATTGTTAGCTTATTGCTGTGCATCGTATATTGATAAAGTATTGATATGATTTTACGATGCAAGAATCAAAGAAAGGTAATTTACCTTCTCACATGGAATTAGTCTTTTCTAGAGAAAGGTCCAAAACACCTCAAGAGAAAGAGAGCATGAGTCTGGTACCTTATGCATAAGCAATTGGAAGCCTGATGTATGCCATGTCAGGTACAAGGCCCCGACATTTGCTATGCAAGAGGTGTAGTTAGTCGCTTTCGCCAAACCTCGGATTTGATCATTGGGTTGTCATACATACTCGGGCATCTTAGGAGAACAAGAAACTATATGCTTGTTTACTCAAGTCAGGATTTGATCCCCATTGGGTATACTGATTCTGATTTTCAATCAGATAAGGATACACGCAAATCCACTTCTGGATCTGTGTTTACTCTTGGTGGTGGAGCCATAGTTTGGAGAAGTATAAAACAGTCAGACTGTTGATTCTACCATGAAAGGTAATATGCTTGCCGCCAGAAGTCATAAACAGCGGAGTATGGCCCGAATCCTCTAACAAGATTTGGAAGTTGTTCCAAATATGGATAAACCACTAACACTGTTTTGTGACAACAGTGGAGCAATGGCAAGAAGCCATAAAAGAGGAAAGCATATAGAACGCAAGTACCATGTGATTAGAGAGATCGCATAGAGGATGTGTCGCCTTGAAGATAGCACGAGAACAACTTTGTTGACCCATTTACCAAGACTCGTCACAAAAGTTTTGAGGGTCATCTAGAAGGCTTTGGATTAAGGGACATGTCTCATTTGCTTTAGAGCAAGTGGGAGATTGTTAGGGACAGTGCCCTAAAAGCAAATTAATTATAATTTGTTGCTGAATAATAAATAAAATAATATTCATTTCATGTTATGCTTGCATGTATTAATTGTAATATTTTAGAAATATCATGAAATTCCTTTTGATTATTAATGTGACCTTAAACTTAGTATACAAGTGTGGTATACGAGAGGATTAAGTTTAAGAATAATAATCAAATAGGTCTGTGAATTAATACCAAAGTTTAGGGATCTTTAATTATGCAAAATTATTAGTACGGTCCATTACCATTAAAGAATGAGACAGTTTGATCCGAACTGTTAATGTGGTGACATTTTAATGGAGGTACTTATATAATAAGATTATATATGATGTGATCAGATAAATATATTAATTCCCTTCTAATAATATCTCTGCTACATATAGAGAAATATATTTATCATAAAGATGATCATATATAGACAATCTAATCCCAGTTTTTAATTGTGACTGCTATAATATTGTGTTTTCGATTTACTCTAAAGGTTTATAATATATTGTAAACTATAACCTTGTATATTGGAAACATAATAGAGTAAATGGCTGGGAATGTTAAATACAGATAAGGAATCCATTCCTTTATAAGAAGTCAGAAAAATAGTTCTCTTGAGTGACAATTCAGGTCTTGAACAATAGAGCGCTCAATTCATAATATGATTACGAATTTATTGTTCACAGAGAATTTGTTGGAACTCATGATAAAGATGTAATTAGAGAGGTTAAATAAGATGTAGCACCTAGCCTCTAATTATGAACCATTATGGAGGATTGTTTATATGTAATGGTTATATCAATGGACTATCTAAAGTTTCTTTTGGTAAACTGCTCTTTAATTTCAAGAGTGCAATTTCAAGTTTAGTGAGTAATCTCCAATGATAGTCAGATATATTAATTAAAGAGTTTAATTAATTATCAAATTTATTGAGCTTGAAATTATAGGTCCATAGGTCCCCTGCTATCTATATAAATATATCAACATAAAGAATATGTAGTATAAGCTTAGGAATTATCGAATTTAAAATTAAGTGTTAATATATAAAACAGGAAAAATGTTTTTCTGAATTATATATATTTGTGCCATTACAAATGTTGTAAAACTAATTAATTATGAATTAATTATAAAATTAAATAATAGTTGTTTAATTGATAATTAAATAATAAGGATTATTTAATATAATTTGCTTAATTGTTAAATAATATATATATATATATTATCTAATCAATCGTTTCGACGTTCTTTCTATATATATATATATATATATATATATATATATATATATATATATATATATATATATATATATATATTATCTAATCAAATATTTGACGTTTTCAATATATATAAATATAATTGATTATTAGATAATTAATTAGATATATATTTGTATTAAGAAAAATATTTTGATGGTTCTATAAAAAGGGGTGTTTTGTGAGACAAAAACCCTAAGAGAAAAAACGGCACAAAATTTATTACGTTCTCTCATGTGTTGAGAAAGAAAAAGAACGTATTTTTACTTTTGCATATTCGTAAGGCGCCCACCCGCTTGTTTGATAATTGGAGGCTTCATGAGAAGATCCGTGGTGCTAGAAGAAAAATTGTTTTGATCAGTTTGTCTACAATCGTATCAAAGGTATGTAACTAATACTTTAATGTTATTAAATCTATATATCAATAATGATCTTGGGCCATACACTATTTTATGTAAATTTTTTTTTAAAATTTACTATGGCTGTTTTCGCTGCTTAGATCTATTAAACCAAATGCAGTAGTGACACAGGCAAGAGCTATGTATGGCGGCGCGGTTTTTGTGAATCTCATCCTGCTGGATACAGAATTAATGGCCGCTGCTTGAAAAGATTGTTGAGCAGATGAAGCATTACCCAGACTGTGTTGGAACCCTGAGAGTAACTCTACTCAATTCTGATTACATAATATCATTTTTGATTTATACCTACATTACATGACATCACTCTATCTAGCAGTCATGAGTTCATGCGCTGTTTTTCCATATGTCTACTATTACATTTTGATGTCAAGCATCGCCAGATTAGATTGATATCATTTTGAAAGTGCTTCATGTTAGATTTTTAGGTAATTCATAGATTTTTTTTTTCTTTTATGATTTCAGAAAAACAGAAGCTTGCTTACTTCGAGCATCGATGACACGTTGTTTCTGTGTAAGACGGTGATCAATAAATTTAATAAATGGTATGATTGCATTCTCCTTTTTTATGTGCTTAATTATATATGTTTTTTTTTTTACATCATGTGCTTATATATGCTAGAACCTGTATCATTGGGAATTGGTTGGTAATCGTTACTCAAAATATATATTTTTTTGCACAATACTAATCAATATATCAAAAAACAAGGGAAACTTGTGTTTTTAAACTCCATTGATTTTTGGAATAATTATAAAGATAGTATAGTTATTGCAAAATATATTATTCAAGACGTTTCATAAAATAATCGTATTTCGTATAGTAGTATCTAGGTACTATCTTAATGTTCTAGGTACTACTATAATAAACAGTGCAAAGATAATTCCTACAATTTATTAATGCATTACCTAAGTACTACTATGTCTGAAACACAATTATTTTATATGTACCGCATTAAATCATATATTTTACATTCTTTATGTCATTTTAACAAATATTCTCATATCTATGGACTGAAACACAAGTTTCACTAAAAATAAATATGTTTATAATAAAATATTTGTATTTGTATTAGGCTCCACTTCCTACTTTACCAAATTCCTATTTAAAACTCGAAAAACCTAATAAATAACATATTTTTTCTCCAATTCATAAAACTATTCTAATTGCCCTTAAGTTTGGATATAATTTCAATAGTCTCCCTTAATGTGAGTTATAAAGTTAATTAATCACAATCTTCAATTTTTCAATATATTCATCTTTAGTGGCTATAACTTGATCTTTGACTATAAACTCTAGGTTTGACTCTTTGTTTTCACATTCCTAATACAATGAAATTCTACTACTTATGTGTTTCCTTCTATCATGAAACTGTAGATCCTTTATCACGAATCACAAGCTTATTATCACACAGCACTTTGTCCGACCTTTTGCTTATACAATAACCTCCAAATCTCTTATACCAAAATCACACTCCGCCTCTTAATCAGCTTTACATATTTAATTAACTCGGGAAACCATGTTTTTTCACCTTTAAAGCTTTGAGTTGGAGCGTATAATTTTTTTTCTACAAACTATCTATGAAGAAATTCAATTATTGCATATGACTATTTAAGGTGTTAATTGAAAAATAAAAAAATGTTTGTTTTGACATTGATCTATTAGTTATTGCATCAAGAGATGCACCACTGTCTAAACTGCATCCTTATCAGGATATGTACCATCAACGAAAAATAAAGAAATTAAACTGCTGAAGATATAAGAAGATAAACCACCACACATGTAAGGACATAAGAGATTGGTCATGTGGTTCACTTGTCACATCCGCAGCTGAGCCAAGATGCAAATGATTTCACTACTTAATTAGGTTAAGTTGAAGCCTTATATGAGACAAGACTCTCAATTTCTCCAACGCCTTCTTCGCTTAATACTCTCATAGTGAAATATAGAATGAGCTCCCCTTATTCCCCCAACAACATCTAGACTTCAGCCCAACAACATCATTCAACAATGAATATGGACATTGTTCATCATCAATTATTAGAGCAAAGACTTAGTGAGCTTACTCTTACTCATGAATAGCTTTTTCCAATCAATCGCTTGTGTGTGTTCTCAGCGCCTTCTTTCAACTTTCATAAACGCTCTTCTCTTAGTTTGTAAGCTCCTAAGAAATCTTCTCTCAAAATTCGTATCTTCAAGGATTCTTAACCATCTAACATGCCAACTGTAAGATCTTGATTTCTTCAGTATTCACATATAATGAAATATTCTTCCATAGAGATCTCACAAGATTAGATCTAATCTATGATTTTATTCATGCCTAGTATTCCTCTATTTTCCAATTCATCAGAAAATATTGCCTTGACAAAGAATATTAATTCTAAAATTCTTGTTGACCAAATAAGGTAAGCTTTGTCACACAACTTGATCTATCATTCTCGCCATCGCCCGTCATGGACATTAGGTTAATTTGCACCAATCATGAGATTTATTTTTGCCTAAGACTATGCCTACATGTATCTCCAACATTAATCAAATCTACGATATATAGCTAGGACTACTCAAATTGATGTAAGTCAAACAATTGGAGAAAAGTTCTCGTTGAAATCGACACCTTGTTAAACCGAGCATATCTTTACCACATAATACTACTCTATTTGTCATTATCACACACTTGATATTATGATCCACTTTACTCTAATATTTTTCTTCTGCTTTTGACAGCGCTTCACAAGTTTCCATGTCTAATTTTTATACTAAGCTCATGAATCTTCTTTTCAGATTAATACATTGGGCAAAAATTTCAATAGAGACTGGACAAATTCTCTCTAATCCATTTGGAAACGAAATTCCAAACACATTAGAGATGGAATTTTCAGTCTTAAAAACGTTGGTATGTGATTTCTTCCGTCTCTGATCGATTTTGTCTATAATCAAAGATGGATTTTCTGTCCCTAAATAGAGGCGGATTATTATCCGTCTCTAATTCCTAAGGACCAATTCTGTCTCTAATCAGAGATGGATTTTGTTCCGTCTCTTATCAGAGATTGAATACGTCTGTATCTAATCACAAATTGAAATAATTTGTCTCTAATCGAACACGGAATTTTCAGTCTCAAATTCCATCTCTAATTAGAGACGGATTGATTCCATCTCTAATCAGAGACTGGAACATTCCTTCTTTAATCAAAGACCGAACATTCCCATCTCCGACCAGATCGAAACATTGTTCTCGGGAGTCGTGAGACCAAATTTTCCGTCTAATATTAGAGATCGCTGCCTAAGCCAGTTTTAGATCTAAGACAAAATTCTGTCTCTTTATTTAATCAAGAAGGAAAAATTTCTATTTTGTCTATATATACTAATATTTTTTGTTGACATGTCTTCGAATTTTCATACTGAGCATTGTTTGCCATTCAAAGCCAAATATATGTACCACAAGGGATGTAGTTTGTAGTTAAATTAATAGATATCATTAAATAAGTTGAAATACACAATACTTTAATTAATTATAAATCAATAGTATTCTAAATAATAAATGGTAATATTAGTGTCAAATTTAGCTTATCGATCATTGTCACTTCATTTAAGCATGTAAGGGTACTATGAAAAAGCTGCGCTTAACTGTGCTTTCATCTATCTTTGCATCTCCTAGAATTCTTGGTCATGCTCCCGCATTGGCCCCCATTCTCCTTCACATTTTTCAGCGACAGCAAATCCTTAAACCGATCACGTAATAGCGTTATTCTCTTCCTCCTTTGGCCATTACGCCTCGAAATTCTGATCTCTAACTCATGGCTATGACTCACGCAGTGAAGTGCCATTAAAAGAGGTACTCAGAGTTTGTTCGATATGTCGAGCTTCAATATCGTATAGTCTCGATTTCTTCACTCCCCCGACATTTTTAACAAAAATTTCATTGTCATCAACTCGACGAGGTTCGAACGACCCCTCCTCTAGTTAGGACATCTCCTCCCATACCAAAATGAAATCATCCCGCACCTCAACAACACATCACAAGAGAATTTATAAATTTAGTAATGAATGAATTAACTATTAGTATAATAAATAAGTTTTAATTAAGATGCTAACATTCAAAGTTTTGGCTTTCTCATTGACGATGTCATCAATCCTTTTAGTATGATTGCAATAAACAAATTGTAGTATGTAGCCTTCTTTCCTAACCTTGTTCTTATGGAGTTCAAAAAACAAAAATGTATATAATGTGATCACACAATTAAAATATTATTGTAATTTTCTTATCCTAAAAACCTAACCATGTGTTTGGCATGTGAAGAATGTGTGACAGATCCTCCGGTATGAGTGGCAGGTTCATCGGCTTGCCGATTTAGCTTGTTTTGTCTTGTTCTTGCTATGTACTTGGGCATATTGAATCCATTATTCCATGCCTTCCAAATATCATCATAAACATAAGTCGGCTTCCATTTTGCGTTCTTAATGATCCAAATGAAATTCTTGTACCTAATAGTCATCTGCTTCTCCTAAAGAACTCGACTATCCCACTTATTTTTCGATCCCAATCGAAAAATATTTCTATAAATTTGAAAAAAAAAACAAATAGTTAGTACAAACTTATTTATATTTTAAAAATTACAATATATTTGGAGAAAATATTAGTCTTAAAATCTCAAAATACAAACCCTTAGTGTTTCGAGGAACACTTTCCCAAGATACCTGCTCTTATGAAGTCGTTGCTCGAAGTCTTGGTGATCATCTTGAGAATTTTTTAGAGAAAATAAACCCATGATGAAAATTACTTTCGTTAGTTTCAAGATCAAAAGATGATTAATACCAAACAAATAAAGGAAATCATATTCTCGTAAATATTATTAATCATGATTGATTTATAATAAATGCAATATTCAAATTCATTGAAAATTTATTCTAATATATATTTTTATCTAGACCTATATACAATGTAGACAAGTGTCTGTGTTTGAACCTTCTTACACTGGTTAAGTGATTAGAGTAATTAATGGGATAGCTCCAGCTCTAGCAATCTAATTCAAGCATTGCATCTTGTGCATCTCTACGATCAAGAACATATATTATAGGGTCTAAGCATTGAGGAAGATCAAGAAATAATAAAACACCATTATGCAAGAAATCATTAATACTTACCATCTAATTCACGAATTGCATCTTCTGCATCTCTACGATCATCAAAATCAATAAAAGCATGGCCCAGTGGTCTACGTGCAATCCAGACACTGCACATAAAACATTTCAGATGATTATGAAATTTGGAAACAAAACATTTGTCTGCATAATGGTCTAAATAGTTACCAAAACTCAAACAAAAATTCTAAATCATATTTGACAAGGAAAATATATTTAAACTGCATCGTCGACATAACCATCGGGCCTAATGTAGCAAACATCTAAAGGTGGTGGCGTGGAAGTAGGAAACCAAGCAATTAAGCAATAGTCAATCATGAAACTGTAGAACCTTATAAACAAGGACTCAAGCCGACTATTGACATGTGAAACATCTAAGCCATAGGCTTCATCGAATACATTTGTCGTTCCCCACGCGCTGAAAACAAGGAAAGTGAGAAATATATCACCACATGTACAAATAGTTTCATAATACGATTATGATGTCACAAGTTAATTCCTCAATATGGAACCTAAAAGCCTTCCTATGCTAATATGTCTCGGGGATCCAAACAATCATGTATGATTCTTAGAAAATATGAGAACTTATATGTTCCATCATATCCTACAGAAGGCATAGAATATCACGTAACAAACCATCAATGAATCCACTCTAACTCCAATAATCAAAAATATTGCACACATAAGAACTAGAATGATTTGATCATGTCAATTTAAATCTTTTGCTTGGTGCAAAAATAGAAGAAAATTTCAAGCATTATTCAAAATGACAATCACCTATGCTAACTTTGCAAATGTCCGCCTACATTCTCATTTAATACTCCCTTATCAACAATTCTAGCTTCTCGTTGTGAGTAGTTCTCTAAAGGCAATCATCATTATCGTTTTATTGAAAATGCAAGACAACATATTATTAAATATGTAAGGCTTCTTCATTAATTCGGTATTCATACATTGAATTGATATAGATCTTTAATCGAATTAATGAAGTCCATGATACAAAACAAAGCATGAAGGAAATCATGATGGGATCATGATAATAAGATTCCTTTCATGTGCAATTATGTTAGTGTCTAAATTATCCCTAGTCATATGATCAACAAGACTGGACATTGTTGATCCGGACAGACTAGCGTCATACTCCCTTGATTGGATCAGACCTTTATAAAACAGGACGCGGAGTTGATCGGGAGTTGGCGTGTGGATGTCAGGTAAGAGTAGCTTAAGTACATAGAAGACCTATAATGAGACAATCATATGGATCATCTATTTATATGTAGATGATTGTCTCATCATAGCAATGGTGTATGTATCCTTAGACTTGAGGTGCTCAAGGATATCTTGGATGCTGATCCTGTACTTTGAACTCAATCCGTGTTGCCTCTCAGGGGTCACTCATTAGACGAGAATTGGGTTTAATTTGAGGTGTTCGGAGGTAATTGAGTACCCAACAAAGGATTCGCCACTCCCAATAGAGGGAGAGTATACCTAAGGCCTATTGTCGGAACCATTACTCGGGAATCTTTGACTAGAGTGAAAATCCCTTGAGGAGTGTCTTCAAGTGCATAACGATTGAGTGATTAAATCGTACGCATAAAATATCACTAAGAAAAGGGCCAGCTATCTCTCATGGGAGCTATAATTGTCCATGCTCAACCAAGTAGGGTATAGTTTGCAAAGGATGAATTGCAATCGATATTTGTCTATGGAAGGGTATGCACCCGCACTAATCGACTGTCAATTGGGGTCATGATAAGTTGCTAGATACTAATCTTGATCATTTAATTCAATAATTGAACTGGGCGCCAACATAACCGAACCTAATGGGTCACACACTTAGAAGATTGTGGGGCTGATATAAAATGGACTTGGATGATCCAAATATGAGGGAGTTGATTCTCATGAATGAAATGTCGCGGGATTAGTGGAATTCCAGGATCGAAAGCCTTCACTTAGAGAGATAATAGGCTTGGGCTTCTACCTCGGCTTCGGGCAGTGTGAGAACTCGCCATAACGCATGGGGATGCATGCAACCTATCATCACTTAGAGTGAGGGGCATTTTAGTCATTTCACAGTATAGGGTTTTCCTATATAAGGAAACTTATGGAAACCCTAATTAGAAGGATGACCTTTTGAGAGAAAAGGGAGTTCATGAGAAAAAGCCAAACTTGCTCTCATCTCTAAGAAAGTGTTCTAGAGATTGAGAGACCCGAGTTTTTGGCTTCCTCTTCGGATCGAGACTTGGCTAGCACTGTGACCCTCTCTAAGACCGCTGTCTTAGAGGTTGCCTGCCTCCACTCTTCTCGTGTGGATACCGTTAGAGGCGAACCTAGGACTTGGTTCTACTTTGGTCTAAAGCTGCCCCGACCACTAGCTCGGCCTTTTGGAACCGGCTAATAAGCAATCCTACACCCTTCTTTGTTGTAGAACCGGCTCTTGATGCTACTAGGGTCCTTGATGGGTTTTGTTGGGATTTTTATTTTTCACAAGTATCAAGTGTTGCCACTCACGAAACCCTTCACTTCTCCCCTCTATTTCTTATTTATAGGAAATTGTTAGACTTCGATTATGAAAAAAAGTAGAACAATTCTAAACATTGTATTTCACAATCTCTTTTCACTATAAATAAAAGAGCATATTGAGTACTAACCTTTAAAACCTTCTAAATACCAAAGAAGAATGTATATTAATAACTTTATGAGATGGTTGGAGCTACCAAGGAGGCACCAAAGTCCTTGTTGTAAAGGCACAATGACATTTCAAGAGAATTCCAACACCGACAAACAATGACCATACTATGTTATTGTCATGATTATAAAGAAAGTCTCACAACACACAAGATGGGATTACATTTTTCCCGTGTCAGTTTTTAAACTTCTAAAGCAAGTAGAGCATGTGAAAACAAACAAAAGCTCAGCCTTTCTCGCATGAAACACCAAGCATTAAGCCGCATGCATACAAAGAAAAGCCATCCTGCATCCAGCATCAAAAAAGGCAATGTGTTAAGAGAACAAAGATCCAACCAGCAAATAAAAATCCGAGGATGTAACTCGATTGCTAGATGATCAAATGTTTTTCGCAATAAGACTCTTTCCCTCACTGAGCTTTCAAGAAGATCCTTGCTTGAAACTTTCAGAGAACACAGTGAAGTAGTCCATGAGAGATTAGAAGCTTCCAAGCTGGTTAAACTTTTTGTGCACCTTAATTCATCTGCCTTTCGTCTTAATGGATTGTTTGATCGGTTGTAAGCTCCGTGGTTGTTTACCTCTTAGAGGTTTTCTACATAAAAGTAGGTGTTTCCTTCTAGATTCTACTCTCCTTTACCCAAATTATAATTTCTGTTTTTAATATCATTGAGTCTTGCATTTGATTCTTGAATGATAGATTATATGTTTTGAACCGTTTGCTTGTGACTTGCATTCTTATATTGTTAGGTGAATGTTTTTGCGTCATTTGCTTATAAAGAACATTTAAGTGATTTTTCAATTTGAAGAGAATAAATTATTTTTAAGAAATTGTTTATCAAAGCTCCCTGCCCCCTCGGGGTGAGATCAATTTTACAGAGAATTTGATGGTAAGAAGGCCTTAAGGATGGGTTCCTTAACTATTTTGATATCCTTACCAATATATATTCCTATCCCAACTAAGAACTGTGTAAATAGAAATAAAATTACATAGTGAAGAAATGACGGTCACCTATAAAAATAAAAATGGCATATCCATTGCACTGTCACCCGCTGCACCAACTAGTCAAAGATTGCTTCTGTTCCCATTAGCTAGCAAGCACATACGATTTACTTGTTTCTTAGAACTCTTCTTTCCCATGAATATTTCTGGGATCAATATGATTTTATATATAGAAGCGCATACCCAATAGGTTTTTTCAACAATAAGGATTCGCAATGGCTGCAATTTTACACTCTCTTGCTTTAGCATTAATCTGTGGTCTGATATTTTCTGAAATGATTGCCATGGCAGCATCATCTAGGGTTGTTCTTTCCTTGTCTCTGGATGCTGCTTCTTCCATTGATTTCTCTTATAGATTGAAAGTAGTGCCCAACAGGGAAGACAACTATTCCTCACCTCCACCTCCTACCGCCAATGGGTCTCGTCATTGGAAAAAAGAAACTCCAGGAGCGCCGCCACTATTACCGCCAGAACAACCGCCCACTAGTACCACACCGCCACTATCGCCACTGCCACTGCCATTGTTACCATGAGGTTCAAAGATGGTTGAATACGAGGAGAAGATTATGATTTCCACTTTTCTTATACATAATATGTGACAGTGAGAACCACATTATATCTATCATGCTTTGTTCTCAATGTAAGATCAATTGTATGAATTTTTTTTTTTTTTAATTGTGGTCAATATCTTCATTATGTCGTCCTTATAAAAATCAAGATGATTATGGTTTCTATAGAGAATCTTGTTCATCTAAACAAGATTGTATGTAATTTATCATGGCCTACATTTTACAGGCTTATTATATAATTCTTACACGCAGTACTGCAAAACTTTTGTGTCTGATACATATATATTATACTCCTTAATCTATTTGATCGCAAATATTGTTCTTAGGAGTCCTGATATGATGTTAGTCATGGGAGTGAGTACTATTCAACAACCTAATCCATTTATTTCATAAAAAGGATTTTCAAAAACGTTAAGAATCGAAGAGTGGCCTTCACAAGCCTAGAAACTTTTCCCATGCTTGGATTGCTTGTTATAGAAATTAAGACCATTAATTTTTTTTTGGAAAATTAATCATAAAAACTTAAAGATTAATTACTTGAAGTAATTCAATCTACTCATCACAAGTGGTTCTTCCAAAAAGTAATTACTATTATTAATTCGAAGGATTACAAGAAAATATAATCAAATGTTTATTTATACGTATCAAATTACCAAATGAGTCATGTTAGTTACAAACATTTACAATGAGAATATTACAAATAAAAGTATATAAAATGATGTTTTGTGTTTGTTTTTTTTTTTTTTACTTAATTTTAAATAAAACTTCATTTCAAAAAAATTTCAAAAAAAAAACTTTAAATTGAATAATGCTTAATAATAGGTTTTTTTTTTACATCTATTCACTTGGAACTACAACGTTGTGGCACAAGGGACTCAAACCTGGTCATTTACTTGTTTTTTGATATTTATTTTATTAAGTATTAACCAGAAAAAGAAAATGGATATAAGCCTTTTATCATTCAAAAAAACAATTTTTTATTTTTTTATTCAATAAAAAAAATTTTTAAAATAAGTAACAAAATAAAAAATATATTAAACAAAATGAAAATCTAAAAAACAAGTTGTTTTTAGTAAAAAATTAAAAGAAAAAATACCATCCAAAATCATACTTAAATATATTCTTAGATAGTCTTTGAAACAAATCCTAGTCTCATTTTCTCTCAACTTTTTATCTGCTACCATCTTTTCCTTAAACAAAAAATTATAATTTTTTGGCCATTTTTGGTCGGAAATCACCCATTACACCTTTTTCCATCATTTTTTTTTTCAATAAAGTAGTTATTCCATAAAAATCTAGGTTTTTATTTGTTTTTTTCGTGATTTAATCGTCGTCTTGATGAGGCATGTGGTTGTCGTCATCTTGGTACGGCGTATGGTTGTCTCGTCTCGATACTAGGTTTTGTTTTCTATCATCCTGGTGCAACAGTTAGTTGTGTGTGAGCGATTCAGACAAACAAAGTATATCTGATCAGAGACAAGAAATCAAATCAATGATCCTCAATATGGTGCAAAACTAAAGTTATATGTATTCTAGTCACAATAGTAATATCAAATATGTAAACTCAACTATTAAATGTGTGGGCTTTGAGCGATTCATTATACTGTTAACCTGAATATTGTTTCATCCTCTATGATTTTTAGCAATTTTGAATCTATATTTCTTTCAATGTATTGCTAATTTGAATCAGTAAAATTATTTTTTTTCTTGAAGAAAAAAAATAAAGATAGTCTTTTTGAGAAATACGTAAAAGTAGTGTTCTTAAAAGTGACTTTTCAAGAATCAAAACTTTTATTTTAAGTACCTATTATGTCTTTCAATGATTCCTTTACGTAAAAGTAGTATTTTTAAATATAACTTTTTAAGAATCAAAACTTTTATTTTAAGTAACTACAATCTCTTCAAATGATTCCTTTACCTATTTTTTCCTTTCATATCTTCTATTCAAAACCTTTTTCTTTTTCTTTTTTTTTTTTTTTTTTTGTTCATTCTAAAACGTTATAAACAGAAGAAAAAAAAACCGTGCATTCCTAAAAGGTTAATTTTGATATAGAAGAAAGTTATTTAAAATTTTAATATTTTTATTTTAGCTGTTACGAAATTAAAGGGTTGATTTTGATATAGAAGAATTTGAAGGCATGCATATACTTTGTCGAGCGCCATGACTGAATCTTAAACGGTATTTTACAGATTTCCAAAGTTTTTACGCGTAAGAGTGTAACAATATTTCTATTGGTCAATTATTGTCAACCAACTAGAAAAAACCGTGAGAGGTGGTAGGTTGAAAGTCCCAATTTTATCCTAAATTGAAGATTTAATTTACTGTTAGGGTAGTTGGAAAAATTAAAATCTATGTGGCTTCAAAATATTTTTTTCAGTACAAAGAACAATTTCTCAGTATATATCAAAATTTATCTCACCATACACTTTCCTCTATTAACATGATTCAGCCAATCATGCCTACATCAACGGATAGAATCTTTCCCCTATTCTAAACATTGAATACAAATGTTAGAGGATTAGAGTATTACAATGCAAAGGAAAAAAATCACAAAACCTTGTTAATGATCACAATATCGAGAAAATACCTCATAATACTCTCAATCTCTCAAACTCTTACATCTTTGAACACACCAAATAGCCCTTACAAGTCAATTTCTCTTATGACTGTTTACCCTCATGATCCAGAATATTTTTAAGGATATTACTAACAACTTTCCTTATTATATAAGGAACCCTAATATTGCAATAATATAACAACTCATGAATTATCCTATAAAATATTATTCACACAAAAGAAATTACTAACAGTTAGGAATTTGAAACATATTCTAACAAATCTCTACTTTGGATCAAATTAATTCCATCAAGTGAGTCATTCATCACATCTTGAGGTAAGAGCAATAGACTCCAAGTTGAAATGAAATTCCTTTTATCTTCATCTAGTGTATCCTATAATTTTTTTGTTCTTCCAAATATATTTAACCTGAAGGTTTGATACCAGTTTGTTAAAATGAGAAACAAAATAGGCAACAAGAAAGCAAAGACGAAAAGATGAACACCGATATTTATGTGCAAACCATATGAAAAAGCCATACGTAGTATGAGAAAATCCACTATTCTAAAAATTAGGGTACAAGATTGTGGTATGATGACTATTAATTTGTATCACCCCCAAAACTCTAAAATACAAAACATGTGTCAGGATCCACATCAGAGTCCACAATGAAATCTAGCTTAGAGATGCAAGGTAGTGTTATTTCCTCATCATAAGATAAGAATTTCAACACCTTGAGAGTGGCCGACACTAACTCTATTTGTCACAGGCCTAGATTGTCTAAACTCAGTATCACAAGACTATAAACCCGTCGCAGCAGATCCGCGACGGTAGGCCACCGCTCTCCGAATGATTAAGTTAGCAAAAATATGGAAAGGAAGAAGAAAAAGAAGAAAGTATGTGCAGTTGGAATTGCTTTTTTTTTTTCCCTAATGAGGGGTCTGCCTGACTTATACATGAACCTCTCCTTGCTTTTAGGAAAGAAAATCTCTTAATTTTAGTGATAAAATCTCCCCTTCCTTATCAAGGATTAATTCTTCCTTATCAAGGATTAATTCTTCCTTATCAAGGATTAATTCTTTCCTATCGAGGATTAATGTTTTCGAGAAGTAAGAGATTAGGAAACTAGGAAATTTGCGGATAAATACCTTTTATGTATTTCTTGCCTTCATCCATTTATCCATAACAAACTTGTCACGCTGAAGGACAAATGGGAACGAGGGACTTAAAACTAGACGGGCTAACTCGGGCCGGCCTTTAAAGACACCTTGGCCTCACATACGGCCTCTGATTCTCTAGTCTAGTAATCGCCTCTCGGTTTTAATATGGTAGGTGGGCTTAGGCCACTTCACATCACGGGCCAGGCGGGCCTTGGGTCGAATAAGCCCTAAGCCCATTAAGTAGTGGGACTAAAAACCATGGTACTCACAATGCCCCTAAAAACCATGGTACTCACAATGCCCCCCTCCCCCCCTTTCCCCAGTTGGAATTTTGTGTTTTTTCAGTTGAGGAAAATACTATGTTTTAAACCCTAAGTATGGAGAGTCGAAAGGGCTGGAAAATTAATGCGTACATCGAACATGTCGAAAAGTGAAGCGTGTTTGGTCACAAAGCGTGTGGGTAACGTATTTCCAATATGTCCGCAAACAAGATGATGTTCCTCGACTCCGCATTACTTAATGCGCCTGTTGATTTTTCACCCCAATATATAGGGGTTAGGCTTCGAATGCTGCCTCTTTTACTATTTCACAAAGCCTTTCATCTATTGTAATTTCTTTTCTCCTACACTACTACAAATTGTTGCTTCAAAGCAATCATCGAAGCCCCCTTGACATCTTTCAATTTTTTGGTAAGTTTGTACAAACTTCATTTGCATTGCCTCTGTTGTGTTTTTTGTGTCTCTGTTTCTAGGGTATCTTAGAAAGTTTTTTCCTCTTTTGAGGGTTCATCCATCATTCATCGCTAGGTCCCATGTGCTGGTCAGGTTCTTAGGGTTTAGTTATTCGTGGGTCATTCCAACCCAAAAGGGTATTTCTTTTATCTCTCCAGGATTTTGACATGTCACACCCCTACCCCCGCTTGAGTGATATGACCAAATGATATATGTATAAATTTATGACACCATTACCACAGGACTATATGCTAATCCTCAAAGAAGGCAATCTGTAAACTTGTTCGCACTAAAAATAATTTAGGCGTCAGAAGAAATGGATTTGTCACACCCATTAAAGATTTAGTTTGGTCTTAATACTGCAAGTGCACAAGTCGTACAAGTAATAAAAGCTTACCTATAAGTCCGGATATTGTTCCCACAAAGATTGAAAAGAATTTAAAATTCAATTACCCCAACTACTCAAGTTCCACACTATTTGAACTTCCATTTCATAGAAATTTTAGTAACCGAACTAAGAATTCTACTATCTTCACTTCAAGATCTATAATAAAGGAAAATTTAAACTCCTAAACATAAACCGGATCAACTGGGGACATTGTCGGAAGTGACACTGGGATTTCACTACTTTGAAATTATCAATTCCTGCATCATAATCCAATTCAATTCTATCATAAATTGGAATATGAAATTATCAAAGAGGCAAGGTAGTATAGTTTAGATTTCTCCTTTAACCATACTTTTCACTAATTAAAGAATCATGTTCATTTCTGATTCATGCTTCTAATCTATTACTTGTAATCAAAATTTCTTTATAAAATCTGGGTATTTTTCTTTTCCAATACTTCATACCCATTTCTTATGATTGCGGATTTCTTGCTTCCCAAGACAGGGTCATTGCCGTATTTCACAAGATGAATGATGTTTCATCTCGAGATCTTAAAGAGTTCTCCTTTCCTCGATTAGATCTAAGCTAACACAGATCAAGATCATTCCTCCCACCAAGGAGAGATCTCTAATTGATTAAATTGATATATCACTCCAACTAATTCTCAAAACCATGAGTAAATTGATGATTTATCTAAGTATCTTCACAAATATTATTAGTTCTTCAATATTAGTCTAGCATACCCCAAGTAATCGGCCTATGTTCTCGGGGACCCCATCTCTGTGTCACCGTAGGGCCTCCTAGGAAATCAAAGCCGAGAATCAAGCCCTTTTATGGGTATTAGTTACTAATATTGGGAACAATTCACTTCAGGAATATCACCATTTAAATAAATTCAAGATTCTCAACCCATGAATTTCTTTCTAATTGTACAAAGTAGACCATAACTAACATCAGATTTTTCCCCACTTAAGTCGTGTTTCTTAAAATCGGATCATAGTGAACACCGAATACTATTCAAAAACTCCATCAGAATCGTAATCAACTCAGCAAAATGAATTTCCGCTTGTTTGATTTCATTAGATTTAGACAATAATCGGAAATGAATTTCAATAATTAATTAACTTAAACTTCGAACACCCACTGCTTCAAGTCCAAGAAACAAATTAAAACCTACTAAATCTAATATATGAAGAAAAGAAAAATAAAAGAAAATAAAAGAAAATATAATACAAAGAGTCCTCGGGGCCCCGCATGCTCTAATTCCATTCCCCCCCCCCCCCCCCCCCCCACACACACACACACACACAAAACTTTACTTTCCTCCAATTGTTTCTATTTATAGAGCCCTAGAAGTTTGGGCCCTAAATTCAAGGCTACATTGTGGACCCCAAAATTCTAGCCCATATTGCATTCTTTGTCGCGACCTGGAAGTTTTTTCGCGATAGAGTTTTCAATCTTCATCACAAGTCTCAAGTAACATGCAAATATCCGTCGCGACCTGCTCCATGTGCTCTTGGATTTCATAGACAGTTTCCTGGGCCACCGTATTCTTTCTTCAACATATCTTACTTTGTCGCGATGCATTTCCTCTGTCGCAACAGATCTTTCTTTGGCTTCTTAACAATTTGTCTAGCAGAGTATGTTGTTCTAAACGTTCTATGTCGCGACAATCTTATGTGCGGTTCTTTGAATAGTTATGTCGCGACATCGAGAATTTTGTTGCGATAGAGTTTTTGTGCAGTTTCTTCAAATTGGTGTCATGACCCAGTTTTTATGTCGCGTCAGCATTTTTGTTTTGGTTCTTGTTGCAACAATGTTTCTTATATTTTTAGAATTTCTATCACGACCTAGAAAGTTTGTCGCGACATAGTTTTGTCGCCACTTAACCTAATTCTCAAGGTGTTTTATTTTGATGTCATGGACACCCGCTCGTATTGTCAATGTTTGCTATAGCAACACAATTTGTTATGTCACGATGTGTCTTTTTATGTATCTTGTACTTTATCTAAAGTCGCAACCTAGTTTGTTATATCAAGTAGAACCAAACTTCTCTTCCTTGTGTTGAACTATCGACATAGAAAAGTCCGTCAGACCTCGCTTATCCGTGCTTAGCCGTATCTCTCGTGTCGATGAGTGTAAAACTCATCTATGTTTTGAGTTCATTTCACATGCTATTTTGAGCATTTTATATCCATATTCATATAAAACTCATAACATTTCCTCTAAACTTGGTTTTGTAGGATTTTTAATGGAAAGCAAGTGATTTAGTAAGAAAATATGCAAAATGTTTCCAAAAAGAGAGTTAACCGAATGTCTCACTGTGCATCATTGAAAAGATAAATTTTTTTTTGTATCATCTGGAGAATCAAATGGTTCAACTCTACTCATGGTTACATTCTACATTCAAAGAGCTTTCCAACAACACCTCACACGCCCAAACTGAAAGCTAGTTCAACAGAAGCTATGGGCTTCCCATGCTTTTTAGTGAAAACTATTGCGACAGAGAAAACTATGTCACGACAAAAAAACTATGTCGCGATAGAAAAAAACTGTGTTGCAACAAAAACAATGAAAAAAAAAACAAAAAAGGCCGAAATTGGATATTTTGACTTGTTTTCAAGCCCATTTCACCCTAGGACTATAAATACTCATTTTTTAGGTTTTTAGGGCAATTGGGAGGTGGGAGAACAACTCTCATGGGGTTTCTCTCTCTAAACTACCCATTTTTCTTAGTTTTTCTCTAGATTTTGAATTTTAATAGATCTTAGAGTAGTTTTAGAGCAGATTTTTATTTTTATTGAAGAGATTTCTGGTGTCAGATAACATAGATTCGATGACACGTTTCAAACAAAGATTGAAAACTAAAATTTGATTTCTCTCACTCCTTGTCTCTTGATATCTTTCTTCATTTTCTACTTTTGTTTGATTGAGATGATTGGAATCAAATAATGGAACATTAAACACCCTCTATGGGGCGGGATTGATTGTCGAATATCTGGGACAGGCTGATTATTTTGTGGGTTTGAATATCGACTATATAAATGGTAATTGCTCATATAAGTAGTTGTTCGGAATATTAGTAACTTATACCCAAAAAAGAGCTGTATCTTTGCTCTGATTTTCATGAGGCCCTTTGAGTGACATAGAGATGGAGATTCCTGAGAGTAAAGAGTAATAACTTGGGGGTATATTAAACTAATATTATGGAACTAATGAACACTAAAATATTACTTTGATAGATCACTAATTTACTCATGGTGTGAGAATAATTAGATGATGTATCAGTTTAATGTTTAGGGGTCTCACCTCAAATTGATAGAATGACCTTGATCCCGTGTTAGCATAGATCTAACTGGGCGAGAGAGAGAACTTTATTAAATTCATGGTCAGGTACCAATTACTTTAGAGAAGGCTTCAGATTGTCCTCATTCCATGGGATACACCATTATTCAATCCTAAGAAATGGTTGTGAAGTGTTGAAAAAGAAAAACAATCAAATCTTAAAGAGGGTCAGATTTTACAAGTAACTATTTAGATCCATTTGTCCTGAAAAGGAATATGATGTGTTAGATAGTGAAATGTATAGTGTCAAGAGGAATCCAAAGATATACTACATTGTTCTTGGACAAATCCAGCATTCAACTCACAAATGTTGCGCTTTCAAGGAAATGCAAACTGTTTTGTAAATAATTATCATCATCCTTAGTGCCTCTCTTCATACTTTTTAGAATTAAGTAGTTGTTAATTTGGTAGATTTTAGGATTATTTTTAAATCAATTTTTGTTTCAATTAAATTGATTTTATTCCACGTCCTATTTGGTCGCCTAAATAGTGAAGAGCCCTTGTAATCGAGGTGATCAAATTCCAATTAGAGAGAACCTCCAATCCTCGGGCACGATATCCGGGACTTTGAGTGCACTTTATTACTAGATGACCAAGCAGACTTATGGAAAGGGCTGGAGGTTGGTAATACTTTCATTTCAGCTTGAGTACACTTACTTTGTTTCCAAATCAGTTTTAAGTATTTACCATTCAATTTCGTCTATATTTTCATATATACATCATTTGGTCTCAAATGTTTTTCAGATCATAAGGACTTTAGTTTAATTCCTCGTAGACATGTCGTAAAATCGGGTCACCGCGACTTTAAGATCCCTGTCGTGACATCAAAACATCTCTTCAGCTTGAAGTATGTCGCAACATTGGATTCTTTTGTTGCAACCAAGTCGGTTCACTAAGTAAGCATCACATGTCGTGACCTTGTTTATCTATCACAACCAGAGTTTCTTCTTCTTTCAGCGTCGTGACATACGTCATCTTGTCGCGACATAAATCTTTCTTAATAGCTCTTTTCTATCTCAACAAGCTTTTCCATGTTGCCATAATCAGTGTCGCGACAAAAGAGGATTCTATCGCCGATGTAGATTTTCCTTCGTTTCACATTATGTTGCAACATAAACTATCCTGCTGCATTCTCCCGTATTGCTCTTTAATCTTATGCGCGTAAGATACCTTGTCGCAAATGTAATTTCGCCTTCTTCCTGTTTCCACGGTAGTTCGCAAGAGCTTCTTTGTCGCGACAATTTATTCCTTGTGTTGACATCCTACTGAAAACTTTGTTGCAACATAAACTTTCTTTATCTCAACTAACTTGTTATATTCTTCCCATTTTCTATAGCGACACGCTGTCTTTTGTCGCAACAGAGCTCATCCTATTACGTCCGCACTTTGTGTTGCGACAAAGGGAAATATTGTCGCGGACTGAAATCTTCACATCCGCTTGGAAGTTTTTTATGACACAAAACTCCGCTATGACAGATCATACAATTGCTCTTTTTCTCTTCTTTCCTACTGGAATTTTCTCTTTTTTGAATAAAACCAGCAAAACACCAAGTTGGTAAATATTCCATAATTTGGCATTAAAACAGATCTGAAGATACTAAAAAAAAGCCACAAAAATGGATTAAAAATAGATGAGTTTAAGACTCATCACTGTTAATAAAAGTACAAAGACGAGATCGGGACTTTAACCGCTTCGACATTAATGGGCCCATTTCATATATATACTCATAAATGTCAGTAAACTTGTAAAACGCCTCACCATAGTGGTGTTTAACTGTTCATGTACATACATTCTTGAGTCTACTTTACTTGTACATAAACAAATTCCGTTATTTCAAAAACTTTTACATTTACATTTCGAAACCCAAAAAAAGCAAAACCTACATCAGGTGGACTCCTAATACTGTGTTGGCACTAGCGAATGCGGAATACCATGGATGTCCTCTTCAATACCTACACGGATGAAACACATGTGCTAAGCTTATAGCTTAGTGGGAAACAGATAACAGATATGACCACTTGATGTGGTCCATGATGAGTGCAAAACTCATCTATGTTTTGAGTTCATTTCACATGCTATTTTGTGCATTTAATATCCATATTCAAGTAAAACTCATAAAATTTCCTCTAAACTTGGTTTTGTAGGATTATTGATGAAAAGCAAGTGATTTGGCAAGAAATGAGCAATATATTTCCAAAAGAAGAGTCAACCGAGAGTCTCACAGCGTGCTACTGGGAATATTAATTTTTCTGTACCATCTGGAACATCAAATGGTTCAAATTCCCTCATGTCTGCATTCTACATTCAAAGAGCTTTCCAACGAGTACTCACACGCCCAAATCCGAGTTAAAATGAAGAAGTTATGGCCCCGACAAGTTAGAGAAGAAAAACCAGTTGCTGTCTAGAAAATTAGTCGCGACATGAAATGCTGTCGCGACAGAAAGCTGGTGTCGCGACAGAACGGTGTCGCTACGTAAGATGGTGTCGACAGAAATGGTGTCGCGACTGTAAGATCCGTGGTCATACTCAAACGGGCCAAGAAGAACTTGAAAAAGGCCGAAATTGAGTTTTTGACCTAATTTCAAGCCCATTTCACCTTGTAGGACCATATATATACTGCTTTTAGGTAAAGAGGCAAAGTGAAGATCGGAGAGCCTCTTTCATGGGGTTTCTCTCTCAGACTGCCCATTTTTCCATTTTTTTTCAGATTTGATTTTTTTAGATTTGAGAGCGCTTTTAGAGCGTATTTTTTTGTTTCTATTGAAGATATTTCGTGTCAGATAATAGAGATTCAGATTTACTAAGGTTCGGTATTGTGCATTGAAGCTAAAAACTGGATTTTCTCTCTCAATGGTTTTCTCTCTCTCTCTAAACCGCCATTTTCTTAGTTTTGCTGCAGATTTTTATTTTTGCTAGATCTTAGAATAGTTTTCTAGCGCATTTTTATTTCTATTGAAGAGATTTTGGTGTCAGACTCAAGATATTCACTTATTTATCAAGCGAGGTGAAGATTTAAGCCTCAAATCTAGGTTTTTCTTTCTTTTTCTTGATTTCTTTCTTTCATTTTCTTACTTTTTGTTTGATTAGTGCTGATTGAACTAAAGAATGGAACATTAAACACCCTAGGGTTGGGGATTAATTGTTGAACATTCGGGATTTGCGCTTAGTTATTTTGTGGGTTTGAAAATCGAATTTATATAAATTGGTATAGTTCATATAATGAATTGTTCTAATATTAAGAGTTTATACCCACAAAAGAGTCAGACTTTGCTCGATCAGGAGGCCCTCCTGAGTGACACAGAGATGGAGAGATTCCGAGAGTAAAGAGCAGAACTTAGGGGTATGCTAGACTAATATCTGAAACTAATGAACTCAAAATACTTTGATAGATCAATTCTACTTACTGTGGAGGATTACCTAGATGATGTATCAATTTATTGATCGAGGTGGCTTCTCCTTAGTTTGATGAAAGGATTCGATCCCGTGTTAGCAAAAGATCTAATCATGAGATAGAAAATTTTATTAGATTTGAAGGACGAGATACCACTGAGCATGATAGTGTTGCATTATCCGCCTTATGGAGCAAGAATTCTTCAGCCCTAAGAAATGGTCAGAAGTATCAAAAGAAATAATCAAATCTTAAAGAGTGCCACCTTACAAGTATCTATTTAGACCCATTTGTCTTGAAAAGGAATATGGATCTCTAACTAGTGAAATGTATGGTGTATGGAGAAATCCAAGCTATACTACATTGTTTCGACAAATCCAAAGATTCAACTTACAATTGTTGCGCTTTCAAGGAAATGCAAACTGCTTTGTAAATAATTATCCCCATCCCTGCTGACTCTCTCATACCTTTTAGAATTAAGTAGTTGTTTATTTGGTAGATTTAGACTAGTTTTAAATCAGTTTTGCTCTAATTAAATTGATTTTATTCCACATCCTACTTGGTCGCCTAAATAGCGAAGAGCCCTTGTAACGGTGACCAAATCTCCAATTGGGGAGAACTCTCCAACTCGTGGTACGATAACCGACCCTAGAGTCCACTTTATTACTTGTATGACCCGTGCACTTGAGGAAAGGGGTTGAGTGTTGGTGGCTACTTTTCATTTCAATTTTGAGTATACTTACTTTTGTTTCAAATCGCTTGAGTATTTACCACATTCTCACTCCCTTGGCAGTATTTTCACATATACATCAATTTGATCAATCTCAAACAAGCTACATTGCTTCGGGATTGTGATAATAGTCCTTGGTAATAGTGTCATAAACTCTAATATGTCTTTTTTGGTCATTAAACAAGTTTTTACGCCGTTGTCGGATTAGACAGTCCTCGTAATAGTATGTCATAAATTTGTATATGTATTTCGCCTTTAACAAGTTTTTGCGCGTTGTCGGACTGCATAATAGTCCTCGTAATGATGTCATAAATGGTGTATGTCTTTTGGTCACTTTACAAGTTTTTGGCCATTGTCGGGATTAGTTAATAGTCCTTTTGAAATAGGCCATAAATTTGTATATGTATTTCTGTCACAACAAGTTTTACATATTTTGTCAGGATTCATAGTAGTCCTTCAAAGTGACACGTTATAATCTTGCATGCATAACTACTGCATAAATGTGAAAACAATGTGTTTTGTCCGGTCAATAAGTTTTATGGCGCCGTTGCTGTGGATTGGCTGTCTACTTTCTCTCATCGAAGTTGACATTTCAAGAATCCAGATTTGCTAATTTAGGCCATTTTTTTTTGTTATTATTATTATTTTTTTCGTTGTGAGTTGTTTCTAGGTTTTTTAATTTTTTTTTTTTATTTAATTTTTTTCTATTAGTATTTTTGTAATTTTCTTTTCTTTTGTTTTTCTTCTTATTTGTAGGTACTATGGAGGAATATTCAAGTGAAGATGGAATTGCCTCCTAGAAGCTGCTTGACTTCCTTATTCATCATGTGAATCAAAGAATTTAATGACCTACCCATGGAACAAGGAGTATTGCCTTATCAAGGGAACTCAACCTCATTATTTCAAAAAGAAAAGAGTTGTTTCTGCTAAAGAGCAGAATTTTACCGATTACGGATGAGGAACAAGAAGACGTAGTAGTCTTCATGAAAGCAAATTCCAAGATTTACATACCTTCCAAGTCACTAGTGCTAGATTGAAAGTGCTAAGGTCAATCAGATACTTAGAATCCAAGCATCCAAGGATCAATCTTTTCTAGGACCTCCTAGTAATACTTTGAAAAATCCCATTGAATGCATGCATGCTAATTTATAATGTGCGTAAATTTCATATATCGAAATATGTGGAAGAAGGGTGAAAATGAGTCGGAAAGTGAGAACAAGACACTTAAACAACTTAGAGGATGAAGAGCCATTAGTGGATAAACCGAAATTTGAAGAGGAAAGTCATAATGGCTATTGAAAACATTTTTGGTGAAGATTGACACATTCACTTTCCCATCGATTTTGTGACTGGGGTACTGGCTGTGATCTACAAAAGTCTCATATACTAAGGAGACCACTTCTTTCCTGCCAAGCATGGATCGAAGATCAAAGGGAGCTCACTTGCTTCAGGTGAGGAGAAAGCAAAGTTCAATCTTTTCACCAACTATTACTCTTTGACGGAGTAAAGAAAGAGCCATGTGCAAAAAAATTGCAGCCTTGCTTCAATCAAAAGGGCACATATTTGAATGTACCTCTTAAGCAGAATGCTACAATTACTTCACATAGAGGGGACTGCTTAAGAAATCTGTGGCGGAACCACCAAATATAATTAAAGGGATTTTGAGTTTATTTCTCCCATTCAAAAATCTGAAATAAAAAATCCTTGAGCTGAATGGTTATGAAGAGGAAGTGTTTTCCAAGATGAATGATTGGTCAAATGGAAGCACTAGTACTTTTCCAATGAGTCTAGTCGACTCTAAAACTGAGCGTACTGGGAGGCAAACTTGCCAGGTAATAAGGACTTATCCATTCTCTTTTCTTTTTCTATTTTTTTAGTTATTTTATTTGTTGTCGTTTTTTTTTTATCACGGGATGAAAATTTAGCAAAGGTTTTAACTTTATTGTTAGTGTTTTCTTAATAAGATAAGTTTGAAGCTCAACATGTTGTCATGACGGTTTGCAGAGCGAAGGCAAGAAGTTGGAAAGTGGTTGATGTAATTATAGTGCTTGAAGGTGAAAAAATGGAGGGAGATGTTCATCAAATTTCGTGGTTTTGAGATGAAAAGAACCAAATTGAACCGAAATATAAAGTCAAGTGGGTGTTCATGATAATGCTTGGAGGAGAATTGAAGACAAGAGATGAGTTTAAGTACGAATGAAAGCATTAAGGGTTGCTATTGGAGGAATTTTGAGAATATATAAGCATGAAGGACTTTGAAGGATAGCAAGTGATATGGGCAAGAGACAAAGCAAGGAGAACCTAAGGAGCAAGAAATCATCACACTGGACAGCATTGAACATTCTGGATGTTTCTGTATTGATTGAGGGGCTCTCAAACGGTTCACCTCAGCCCATGAGCACATTCTACATTGAAAGAGCTTTCCAACGAGTCCTTACACATCCAATTCCGAGCTAAAATGAAGGAGATATGAGTATAACAAGTTGGATAAAAAACAGGGGTGCTGAGCAGAATTGTTGACGTGACTAGCACCACAGTCACGAAAACAGAGGCTTTTTAACCCTTTAAAACCCATTTTTCTTCTTCCTACTTTATACTCTATCTTGCCATACTCTTTCCCTCCAACCCTTGTAACTTCTAACCACTTCAAATTCTTCTCCCATCCACTCAAATCCTAAATCACATTCCTCCCCAATCCATCTCCATCATCTTCAGCTTCAAACCCATCACAAAACCCACAACCTTACCTTGTCAACCCCAATTTTCCATCCATCATTCCAAGCATCAAAGAGGAGTTACAATGGAAGAAAATTTTTATATTGGATTGTTTGTTTTTGCCCTTGTGATCATTGTTGATTGTATGATTTGCATGTATTGAAGGGGAGGTTTTGAAGAATCAAAACTCACTCATTTGAGGCGAAGGAAGTCAAAAGTAATACCAAGTGTTTGAAATGCCAGTTTACTCTCATGCTCCAAAGAAGCAAAAGAGTATATCAAGGGTAGTACACCACTGTCAATGTCTGAAAATCATCAAGTTTCCTATTCAAAGTGGCCAAGACTACAAAGGGAGTTCACTTTTCCCAACTCTCTTTATTACTCTTTTTGTACTTTATTGCTTCCTTTTGCTCATTGCTGTAGACATTTAGGGACAATGTTCATCTCAAAGTTTGGGGTGTTTATTTTGTTAGTTTATCATGTCACACCCCACATGTTGCAAAATGACAACTTTGAGGATGAAATTTTCTGCTGCTTTTTTTTTGATATTGACTTTGTTTGATGCTTCCTAACTTACATCTTAGTTTGGTATATTTTTTTTTAGTTAGAATTTATTGAGTTAATTGAGTTTTGATTGGAGTTGTTGTGATGTCAATAAGGACCATAAATGAACCCTTGGCATACAGACAATATTAGAGATAATAGGACTTAATGCTTAATGAGTTATCTCTTTAATAGGCTATTTAGTCATTGGTTTCAAAATCCATGCACGTGGTCACTAAGGTTCCTTGAAAAGTAGGCTTCTTGCTTGCCAGAGAAGGTTTATAGAATCCATCTAATTTTGATCTCATAGGTTCTAGAACTTGTTCTATTATCACTTGAGGCGAAATCATAGGCAACACAACAATTGAGAAATGATATGTGCCATCATTGGAAAGATTTGTGTTTTCAAGTTAACTCTATTAATATGCATATGCATATTCCTCTAGTATCAAGATGTTGAGCCTAAAGAGCCAAAAATTCTGTTTATAAAAAGAACCAAGTTTGAAGCCAATAACCTTCCTATATACACCACTATCCTCAATAAAGAACCAACTCACCCATAACATGAGTATTCTTGAACATAATTGAGAAATGTGCGAAGAGCAGTTAGGAGCATTCCATAGGAAAAATAACTCTAAATTGGTTGAAATGAGTTAAGTTGAAAATCAAAAGAAGGTCAAAAAATAAAATAAAAATGCTAAAATATCAAGTAAAAGAAGCAAAAATACAATGAAAAGTCAAGGAAGAGCAGTCTAGCCTCGTAGCCTTCCTTCCCTAGAGCAAGAACTTAAGGTGTCTCACCTAATACCCTAAGGCCAATTGGTTTGGGAGCTATTGATTTAAAGCTCGCTATGGTTGTGAAAGCTTAAGGGGTTTCAGACATTGCACTACTCTAATAACCTTGTCTTAAAGAAAAGGCTTCTTGCGTTTGTTGAAAGAATGCAGAATTTATGCAGAAAAGTGATATGATGAGTATGGAAGGATGCACCTAAACAGATTGGGGGTGTTTCGAGAGTGTCACTATGCCGATGGTAAGAATCAGATGGAGTAGAGTCATAATGCAGAAAATATGTATGTCTGCAAGCTTTAGCCTAAATGACTTACCTCCAACTACCCCTTACCTAAGCCTTACATTACAAGCCTATAAAGACCTACTTGATCTTGAGAGTTGTGTGTGCCTACATTAGTGGAGAGTGATAAGAACAACAAGCCTATGGAACCTAAATAAATTATCTTAGGAGATCCACATACTTATCTCAATTCTCATAAACTCATCTAGCTTGCAATTGTTTGGATAGGGGAAGACCACACACACACACACTAGTGAGAACCATGATCTAAATTTGTCTATTATGAGATTAATTCACTATTAAAATGAATAAATTATCTTGATCATATTTTCTATATTCCTTGTAAGGGTGATTCTGAGACATATCACATACCCTTGCAAAGTTTGATTACTCGGCTGGTTGGGTTAAATAGGTGAAATGAACTCTTTCTCTTCCATTGCTCGGGGACAAGCAACTTCTTTTTTTCTTTTCTTTGCTCGAGGACAAGCAAAATCCTTGTTTGGGGTGTTTATTTGAGCGCAAACTCATCTATGTTTGAGTTCATTTCATACGCTATTTTGAGCATTTTATATCCATATTCATGTAAAACTCATAAAATTTCCTTTAAACTTGGTTATGTAGGATTATTGATGAAAGCAAGTGATTTGGCAAGAAATGAGCAATGTATTTCCAAAAGAATAGTTAATCGGGTGTCTCACAGTGCGCCACTGGGAAGATGAATTTTTCTGTATCAGCTGGAACATCAAATGGTACAAATTCCCGTCTGCATTCTACATTCAAAGAGTTTCAACGAGTACTCACACGCCTAAATCCGAAGCAAATGAAGAAGTTATGACTCGGCTGCCAGGAGAAGAAAACCAGCTTGCCGCCCGTGAAAATTAGTCGCGACATGAAATGTCACAAGACAGAAAGCCGTGTCGCGATTGTTGGTGTCGCGACGTATGATCCGTGTCGCGGGACTGTAAATGCCATATGAATCTGAAAAGGCCAATAAAATTGAGTTTTTGACCCACTTCCCTGCCTTCCATTTCACCCTAGGACCATATATATACTCGCTTTTTTAGGTAAAGAGGTAGGCGGAAGATCGAGGTTCTTTTCGCGGGGGTTTCTCTAGACTCACACATTTTTCCAAGTCAGAGATTTTGATTTTTTAGATTTGACAGCCAGCTAGAGCAGATTTTTGTTTTATTGAAGATATTTCGTGTCGTATAATAGAGATCTCATTTCACTAAGGTTCGTACAAAGACAAGCTCTTAAAAATCGATTTTTCTCTCACGGGTTTTCTCTCTAAACTCGCCATTTTCTTAGTTTTTACGTAGATTTTTATTTTTGGCTAGATCTTAGAATAGTTTTTGAGCATTTTTTATTTCTATTGAAGAGATTTTGGTGTCAGACTCAGATATTCAATTTATTTATCAAGTGAGGAAGATTTAAGCTCAAATCGGTGCTTTTCGATATTTTCTTTCTTCATTTTCTTACTTTTGTTTGATTAGTGCTGATTGAAATCCAAAGAATGGAACATTAAACACCCTCTAGGGCTGGGGATTAATTGTTGAACATTCAGATTTGCAGCTTTTCGCTATTTTAGGGTTTGAAAACCGAATTTATATAATCGTATAGTTCATATAATGAATTGTTCGAATATTAGTAACTTATACCCAGAAAAGAGCTGTATCTTGCTCTGATTTTCGGGAGGCCCTCTGAGTGACACAGAGATGGAGATTCCTGAGAGTAAAGAGTTGCACTTAGCAGATGCTACTAATATCTTAACTAACCTAACTCGAAAAATTACTTTGATAGATCACTAATTTACTCATCAGGTGAGGATTAATTAGATGATTTATCAATTTAGTTGAACAGAGGTTTCTCCCGGGTTTGATGAAAGATCTTGATCCCGTGTTAGCAAAGCAAGATCTAATCAAGGAGATAGAAAATTTTATTAGATTTGAAGGACGGTGATACCAATTACATTGAGAAGGGCTTGCATTATCCCGTCTATGGGAGCAAGAATTCTTCAAATTCTAAGAAATGGTCAGAAGTATTGAAAAAGAAAACAATCAAATCTTAAAGATGCCAAATTTTACAAGTAGCTATTTAGACCCATTTGTCTTGGAAAAGGAATATGGATCTCTAACAGTGAAATGTATGGTGTATGGAGAAATCCAAGCTATACTACATTGCTTCGACAAATCCAAGATTCAACTTACAATTGTTGCGCTTTCGAGGAAATGCAAACTGTTTTGTAAATAATTATCCCCATCCCTAGTGACTCTCTTCATACCTTTTAGAATTAAGTAGTTGCTTATTTGGTAGATTCTTAGGATTAGTTTTAAATCAGTTTTTGTTTCAATTAAATTGATTTTATTCCACATTCAACTTTTTCGCCTAAATATGAAGAGCCTCAGAATCTGGGGTGATCAAATTCCAATTAGAGAGAACTCTCCAACTCTCGTGGGTGGTTTTATATCCGGACTCCTAGAGTCCACTCTATTACTTGTATGACCCGTGTGCACTTGCGAGTGCTGAGTGTTGGTAATTACTTTTCATTTCAATTTTGAGTATACTTACTTTTGTTTCAAATCGCTGAGTATTACTACATTCACTCCCTTTGGCCATATTTTCACATATACATCAATTTGGTCAATCTCAACAAGTTTTTGGCGCCGTCTCCGGGGATTAGACACTAGTCCTTTGGTAATAGTGTCATAAATTTGTATATGTCTTTTGGTCATTAAACAAGTTTTTGAGGCCACTGGCCGGATTAGACAATAGTCCTTTGGTACAGTGTCATAAATTTGTATATGTATTTTGGTCTTTAACAGTTTTTATACCAAGGTTTCAGATTAGACAATAGTCCTTGGTAATGATGTCATAAATGGTGTATGTCTTTTGGTCACTTTACAAGTTTTTGGCGCCGTTGCCGGGGATTAGTTAATAGTCCTTTGGAAATAGTGTCATAAATTTGTATATGTATTTTGGTCACAACAAGTTTTACGCGATTTTGTCGATCTGATAGTAGTCCTCGTGCGATAACGTTATAATCTTGCATGCATAACTACGCATAAATGTGAACAATGTGTTTTGGTCCGTCATCAAGTTTTACATGCCATGCTGTGGGATTGGCGTTCACTTTCTCTCATCGAAGTCGAGCATTTTGAAGAACGTGATTTGCTAATTTAGCCATTTTTTTGTTATTATTTTTTTTTATTTTGGCTGTGAGTTGTTTCTAGGTTTTAATTTTTTTATTTAATTTTTTTTCTATTAGTATTTTTGTACTTTCTTTTTGTTTTTCTTCTTATTTGTAGGTACTATGGAGGAATATTCAAGTGAAGATGGAATTGCCTCCATACTGCTTGACTTCCTTATTCATCATTTGAATCAAAGAATTTAGAATGACCTACCTGAACAAGGAGTATTGCCTTATCAAGGAGCTCAACCCCCTACATTTCAAAAAGAAAAAGAGTTGTTTCTTGCTAAAGAGCGCACTCTTACCGACATGGATGAGAACAAGAAGATGAGTAGCTCCTATGAGCGTAAATCTACATTTGACATACCTTCCAAGTCAACACTAGTGCTAGATTGAAAATAGAAGGTCAAATTGGATTACTTAGTCCACATTCAAGGATCAATTTTCTAGGAATCTCTCCTAAGAATACTTTGAAAAATCCCATTGAATGCATGGATGCCACTGAGCAATGTGCGTAAATTTACACATCGAAATATGGAAGAAGGTGAAAATGAGTTGAAAGTGAGAACAAGACACTTAAACAACTTAGAGGATGAAGAGCCATTAGTGGATAAACTGAAACTGAAGAGGAAAGTCAAGTAATGTATATTATTGAAAAATTTTTGGTGAAGATTGACACATTCACTTTCCCCATCGACAAGACTTGGGGCATTGAAGGATCTACAAAAATCTCATATACTAAGGAGACCACTTCTTTCCCCGAAGCCGCTACGGATCGACATCAAAAGGGGGGAGCTCACCTAGTTTGTGTGGGTGAGGAGAAAGCAAAGTCTCAATCTCACCAACTATTACCTTGACTCGAGCAAGAAAGAGCCATGTGCAAAAATTTCAAATTGCTTCAATCAAAAGGGTTATTGATAGTTCGAATAGCCCCCTAAGCATAAATGTGTTTACATCTACTTCACATAGAGGGACTGCTTTGAAGAAATTGTATCAACCACCAGCCATAATTAAAGGGGATTTGAGTTTATTTCTCCTATTCAAAACTGAAATAAAAACTTTGAGCGGAATGGTTATGAAGAGGAAGTTGCTTTCCAAGATTTAATGATCGGGTCAAACGGAAGCACTAAGATTTCTTCCAATGAGTCTAGTCGACTCTAAAACGGAGCAAATTCTTTCTTGGGAGGCAACCTAAGCTTGTGTAATAAGGATTCTATCCATTCTTTCTTTTCTATTTTTTAGTTATTTTATTTGTTGTCGTGTTTTTTTTTTATCACGGGATGAAAATTCCAAATAGGTTTTAACTTTATTGTTAAGAGTTTTTAATAAGATAAGTTTGAAGCTCAACATGTTGTCATGACTAGTTTGCAAGAGCGAAGGCAAGAAGTTGAAAGTGGTTGATGTACTCATAGTGCTTGAAGTGTGAAAAAACGGAGGAGATGTTCATCAAATTTCGTGTTTTTGAGATGAAAAGAACCAAATTGAACTCAAATATAAAGTCAATGTTCATGATAACGTTGAGGAGAATTGAAGACAAGAGATGAGTTTAAGCATGAATGAAAGCATTAAGGGTTGCTATTGAGGAATTTTTGAGAGAATATAGGCATGAAGGACTTTTGAAGGATAGCAGCGATACTGGCAAGAGACAGCTAAGAGAACCTATGAGTCAAGAAATCATCACACTGGACAGCATTGAACATTCTGATTTCTGTATTGATTGAGGCTCCAAACGGTTCACCTCAGCCCATGAGCACATTCTACATTGAAAGAGCTTCAATCAGTCCTTACACATCCAATTCGAAGCTAAATGAAGGAGATATGAGAGAAATGTTGGATAAAAATGTGGGAGTTGAAAGCAGAATTGTCGACGTGACCAGCACCACAAGCCACGGAAAACAGAGGCTTTTTTAACCCTTTAAAACCCATTTTTCTTCTCTTCCCTACTTTTATACTCTATCTTGCCACTTTCCAACCCTTGTAACTCAACTCACTAAATTTTCTCCCCATCCACTAAAATCCTAAATCACACTCCTCCCAATCCATCTCCATCATCTTCAAGCTTTCAAACCCATCACAAAACCCATTAACCTACCTGTCAACCCCAATTTTCCATCCATCATTCCAAGCATCAAAGAGGAGTTACAATGGAAGAAAATTTTTTGTGCTTGGATTGTTTGTTTTTGGGTTCTTTGTGGATCATTGTTGATTGTGGAGTGAATTTTGCATGTATTGAATGAGGTTTTGAAGAATCAAACTCACCTATTTGAGGTGAAGGTCAAAAGGGAACACCAAGTGTTTGAAAAATACAAGCCACTTCTCATGGCTCCAAAGAAGCAAAAGAGTATATCAAGGGTAGTACACCAATGTCACGTCTGAAAATCATCAAGCTCATTCAAAGGGCTAAGACTACAAAGGGGAGTTCTACTTTTCCCAACCCTTTATTACTCTTTACTTTATTGCTCTCTTTGCTCATTGCTAGACATTTAGACAATGTTCATCTCAAAGTTTGGGGGGTGTTTATTTTGTTAGTTTATCATGTCACACCCCCACATGTTGCAAATGACAACTCTAGATAGATGAAATTTTCTAGTGCTTTTTTTTGGATATTGACTTTGTTTCGATGGCTTCCCAACTTACATCTTAGTTTGTATATTTTTTTTAGTTAGAATTTATTGAGTTAATTGAGTTTTGCTTGAGTTGTTGTGATGTCAATAAGGACCATAAATGGAACCTTGATTAAAGACAATATTAGAGATAATAGGACTTAATGCTTAATGAGTTATCTCTTTAATAGGCTATTTAGTCTGTTTCTCAAAATCCATGCACGTGGTCACTAAGTACCTCGAAAGTAGTTTTGCTTGCTAGAGAAGCTTATGAGAATCCATCTAATTTGATCTCCAGGTTCTAGAACTTGTTCTATTATCACTGAAAGAAACCATAGGCAACATAAATACTGAGAAATGATATAGCCATCATCGAAAGATCAGGCCTCTGCTTAACCCTATTAATATGCATATGCACATTCCTCTAGTATTCAAGACGCTGAGCCCAAAGAGCCAAAATTCTCGCTTTATAAAAAGAACCAAGTTTGAAGCCAATAATCTTTCCTATACACCACTATCCTCAATAAAGAAACCAAACTCACCCATAACATGAGGATTTGAACATAATTGAGAAATGTGGTGAAGAGTAGCTAGGGGAGTTATTTTTCCATAGGAAAAATAACTCCAAATTGGTTGAAATGAGTTAAGTTGAAAATCAAAAGAAGTTGTCAAAAAAAAAAAAAAAACAGAAAAATATCAAGTGTAAAAGAAGCAAAAATACAATGAAAAGTCAAGGAAGAGTGAGTCTAGCCTCGTAACCTTCCCTTCCCTATAAGTAAATCCTAAGGTGTCTCAACACCAATACCCTAAGGCCAATTGGTTTGGGAGCTATTGATTTAAAGCCCGCTAAGGGCTGGTAGAAAGCTTAAGGGGTTTTGACATTGCACTACTCTAATAACCTTGTCTTAAAGAAAAAGGCTTCGGGTGTTTGCTGAAAGAATGCGAATTATGCGTAAAAGATACAGAGGAGTATGGAAGGATGCACTAAACAGATTTTGGGGTGTTTGAGAGTGTCACTCATGCCGATGGTAAGAATCGTGATGGAGTAGAGTCGTTAATGCAGAAAATATGTATGTTCGGGTAAGTTTTAGCCTAAAATGACTAATTAACTACCCCTACCTAAGCCTTACATTACAAGCTTATAAAGACTCACTTGATTCGAGAGTTGTGTGTGCCTAAGATTAGTGGAGAGTGATAAGAACACAAGCCTATGGAACCTAAATAAATTATCTTAGGAGATCCACATACTTATCTCAATTCTCATAAAACCTATCTAGCTTGCAATTGTTTCTGATAGGGAAGACCACACACACACACACTAGTGAGAACCATGATCTAAATTTGTCTATTATGAGATTAATTCACTATTAAAATGAATAAATTATCTTGATCATATTTTCTATATTCCTTGTAAGGGTAATTCTTGAGACACATATCACATACCCCTTGCAAAGCTTGATTACTCAATTTTGGTTAAATAAAAAGGGTGAAATGAACTCTTCTCTTCCATTGCTTGGGGACAAGCAACTTCTTTTTTTTTCTTTGCTTGAGGACAAGCAAAACTTCAAGTTTGGGGTGTTTGATGAGCAGTAAAACTCATCTATGTTTTGAGTTCACTACATGCTATTTTGTGCATTTAATATCCATATTCAAGTAAAAACTCATAAAATTTCCTCTCTAAACTTGGTTTTGTAGGATTATTGATGAAAAGCAAGTGATTTGGCAAGAAATGAGCAATATATTTCCAAAAGAAGAGTCAACCGAGAGTCTCACAGTGCGCTACTGGGAAGATTAATTTTTCTGTACCATCTGGAATATCAAATGGTTCAAATTCCCTCATGGCTGCATTCTACATTCAAAGAGCTTTCCAACGAGTACTCACACGCCCAAATCCGAAGTTAAAATGAAGAAGCAGACCTCGACAAGTTAGAGAAGAAAAACCAGTTGCTGTCCAGAAAATTAGTCGCGACATGAAATGCTGTCGTGATAGAAAGCTGGTGTCGCGACAGAAAGTTGGTGTCGCGACAGAAGATCTGTGTCGCGACCAGAAACGCTGCAGCAACTTGAAAAAGGCCGAAAATTGAGTTTTTGACCTAATTTCAAGCCCATTTCACCCTAGACCATATATATACTGCTTTTTTAGGTAAAGAAGGAAGATCGAGAGCCTCTTTCACGGGGTTTCTCTCTAGAATCGCCCATTTTTCCATTTTTTTCAGATTTTGATTTTTTTAGATTTGATGAATAGCTTTAGAGCAGATTTGTTTCTATTGAAGATATTTCGTGTCAGATAATAGAGATTCGTATTTCACTGTCTTACAAAGATTGAAGCTAAAAACTGATTTTCTCTCATGGGTTTTCTAAACTGCCATTTTCTTAGTTTTTGCTTCGCATTTTATTTTTAATAGATCTTAGAATAGTTTTCGAGCAGATTTTTATTTCTATTGAAGAGATTTTAAGCCGCACTTTATATTCAATTTATTTATCGTTGAGGTGAAGATTTAAGCTCAAATCTAGGTTTTCTCTTCTTGATTTCTTTCTTCATTTTTCTTTACTTTTTGTTTGATTAGTGATGATTGAAACTAATGGAACATTAAACACCCTCTAGGTTGGGGATTAATTGTTGAACATTCGGGATTTGCGCTTTTTCAGTTATTTTGTGGGTTTGAAAACTGAATTCTATATAATCGTATAGTTCATAATGAATTGTTCGAATATTAGTAGCTTATACCCACAAAAGAGTCAGATCTTGCTCGATTTCCGTGAGGCCCTCCCGAGTGACAATACGTAGATGAGATTCCCGAGAGTAAAGAGCGCAGAATCCTAGGGGTATGCTAGACTAATATCTTGGAACTAATGAACTCGAAAAATTACTGATAGATCACTAATTTACCTTATCAGGTGAGGATTAATTAGATGATGTATCAATTTAGTTGATCAGAGGTTTCTCCTTAGTTTGATGAAAGGATCTTGATCCCGTGTTAGCAAAGATCTAATCAAGGAGATTAGATTTGAAGGACGAGATACCAATTACATTGGAGAAGGCTTGTATTATCCTGTCTATAGGGGCAAGAATTCTTCAGTCCTAAGAAATGGTTGTGAAGTATTGAAAAAGAAAAACAATCAATTCTTAAAGAGTGCCAAATTTTACAAGTAGCTATTTAGACCCATTTGTCCTGAAAATGAATATGGATCTCTAACTAGTGAAATGTATGGTGTATGGAGAAATCCAAGCTATACTACATTGCTCTTGGACAAATCCAAAGATTCAACTTACAATTGTCGCGCTTTCAAGGAAATGCAAACTGTGTTTTTGTAAAACAATTATCCCCATCCCTAGTGACTCTTCATACCTTTTAGAATTAAGTAGTTGTTTATTTGGTAGATTTTTAGGATTAATTTTAAATCAGTTTTTGTTTCAATTAAATTGATTTTATTCGACATCCTACTTGGTCGCCTAAATAGTGAAGAGCCCTTGTAATCGAGGTGATCAAATTTCAATTGGGAGAACCTCCAATCGTGGGTACGATATCCGACTTAGAGTCCACTTTATTATTTGTAAGGACTCCGTGCACTTGCGGGAAAGGGGCTGAGTGTTGGTAATACTTTCATTTCAATTTTTGAGTATACTTACTTTTGTTTCAATTCAACTGAGTATTTACCACATTCACTCCCTTGACCATATTTTCACATATACATCATTTGGTCTCCCAACAAGTTTTTGGCGCCGTTGCCGGGGATTAGACAATAGTCCTTTGGTAATAGTGTCATAAATTTGTATATGTATTTTGGTCTTCTTTACAAGTTTTTGGCACCGTTGTCGGGGACTAGACAATAGTCCTTGGTAATGATGTCATAAATGGTGTATGTCTTTTGGTCACTTTACAGTCCACAATTACAGGATACATATAACATAATGCATACATCAGAGTTTATGTATAACATAATTCTATAACAAAGTTTTCATATAACATAATTCTTATAACGAGGTTTTCATATCTCCCGTAGGAGTTCAAAATTAAAAAAGCTTGCACAGAAGGTACTCATAGGTACGTTATAGAACTAAACTGAAGTGATTACTTATGCTTTCTTATGGTTCATTTTTCATATTCTTATCATATACATGTTTGCTTGTATAGACCAGTAACAATGAATGAGAGGGATGCAAAGACAATAGGTACCCGGCTGTACCGTACAAGATCGACGTAGGTGCTCAAGCATAATATGTGCCCCGCCCATCGCACGTAAGTGTCGTAGCACTAGCAGGAGTGCCATAGCACTGATCAGAGACGTGCTTGCCCAAGTAACAGAAGTGTTGTAGCACTAGCAAGAGTGTCGAAGCACTGAACAGAGACATGCCTGCCCACGTAACAAAGGTGTCGTAGCACAATGTAGGAGTGTCGTCGCACTGAACAAATGTGCCTATTCATTCACTATCCGGTCTCCAACAGGCATACAATTATATGTGTTTTCGAGCTTGTTATTTTATTCTCAATCACATTGGCAAATAAGGGCAAGAAACAATGTTTGACTAATGACAGGATCGTTGAGGCGAAGCTTCAACGGCGAGCTACAGAGCATTTTCATATAACTTTTATACATGTACTGATCCTTTTATTCGGAATTAATGGAAGGACAGAACAAAACAAGGTTGCAGGACTAGTACTCAAAACCTCAACCAACTTTGAGTACCAGTACTCACTTTCAGAACTGGTACATAACATTTTAGACCTTAAACCATTTTGAGTACCGGTACTCAACTTTTAGTACCGGAACTTAACCTCCTCTGGACCAAAAATAGCTTTGAGTACCAGTCTCAACTTTCAATACCAATACTCAATATCCTTTAGACCAAAAACAACTTTGAGTACCGATACTCTTCTTTCAATACTGGTACTCACCTGCGTTTTCTATACATTTGCCTCTTTTCACCCATAATTTCCGACCAAAACCCAAAACACATCAAAGAAAACAACTCCAAAACTTAACTTGAACCAGCCAAAACCACTTAAGCCCACAAAAACCAACAAACAACACTTTCATAATGGAAGTTAGGCTTTTCCTAACAACCCATAAACAAGTATGGCTTGTGATAGTTTCCATACCTGGATTTCTTGAACTTCCCTTCTTTTGTCTTCTTTCTTGAACAAGGCTAGATCAAAGAAATGAGAGGAAGCAAACCATAATTTTGGCTTATCTCCTCCACCGTAACCCTAGCTCTTTTCTCCCCATAGATGATAAAATATCTCCTCAATCCATAGACCAATTTTTGGTCTTATCCATAATTTGGCCTAAGGCCATGTTTGGCTTATCACATTTTTAGCTTAATTTCTCATTTTACTTATTAGTCCTTTCACTCTCATCTATTTGCAAATGAACTTATCTAAATTCCTACAATAGCATATAATCTTCTTATGTTATGACCGTTGGGTCTTCATTTTACAAATCACCAATTTAACCTTGACTCTTGTATTAATTCCGGCTTTATCCTCTCTTTTTTTAACTCTTAGCACTTAAATTCTAAAAAATACAAATTTTAATTTTCTTATACTACAAAACTGTAATAAAACTACTAGGGTCTAATTCGGGTTTTTACATGACGCCTTCACTACTTTAAGGTCCTCAATCTAATCTTTTTTTTTTTTTTTTCTTGTAGTATGGCGAGAGGTCGGGAAGAGATCTCTACCAATTAGGTTAGCGATGAAGGGGACCCCCCCGAGAATGGCCCAATGTAAGCCGCCTAGTCGCAATGTCCGTAGAGTGAGTTAAGATCCTTTCACAAGTCCCTATTGACATTAGTCCGAATTATCATATAGGGGCTATCTCTGAATCAGGAAAGGAAAATAATGCCTACTTCCCACCCGAGAGCAAGCTTGTTATCGCCTTAGCTTCCCCATCTCGTCGTTGGTGAAGCAATTCCTGCACTTCACTTAGGCACCTCCTGCACTCATACATCCAAAAGTCTTTCGGATCTTGATGGGTTGCAGTGTGCTAAACTTCCTCTACAAATTTGATATTTCACTAGTAGAGATTTGTTTTATCTACACTTTGAATCTTAGGATTGGGGGCTAGCTATCTATGTCGACCTAGAGCCCCCAGCTGCAATTTGTAACCAGACTCCCCAACTCCCCTAAGACTAAGGCGAAAGAGGTTGTTTTAGTAAGTGGGTCAAGGTATGAGACGTCAGGCTCTCTTGGGCTCCCATTTGACCTAAACCAGTCCCTCACGTTCCTAGGTTTGTCTTAACTTGATGGGATTAGCTCTTTCCTAGATCACCCACACTCTGACATGCCCTTTTTCTTTGGACTTTGTAGGTAAGCACAGGCGTGATCGACTAGTTAACTGGGTGGAAAAGGCTATTCTGGAGCATATCAGTTGGTTGATCGAGATTACTGAGGCAGAGCACAATCACGAGCTTCTCTTATCGATGAAGAATTGAGAGAGTTAGACGCTAGCCCCTTTCGTTACATAGTCCATGTCATCCCTCGCTAGCTGCTAGAAGAGCTCGTCAGGGGTGAAAATTTTGTCCTTGCTGACCTTCTAAAGTAGATCTCGAGCAGCTCTGCACAAGAGGGGTCCGCTCAAGAGCCTCAAGATGAGACTACTCAAGAAACCTCGACTACCTTTGTCAGGCCTAGCCAATCGCCTTTGGACGAATAAGATTCTTAGCCTAACCCCTAGGCTACAAGCAAGAAAAGGTGGAAAGACTGGCGAAGCCACGCGGATTGAGGGCTTGTGGATTGGGCAGGTCCAAACGCTAGTAACCCAACTGAGGAGAGAGGAGACGATATGTCTAGCCTCGCTGTTATATTTTCTGTTCGGATGTGCAAGCGAGTGGTGAGTGCTCAGGGGGAGACTACTATTGACTCTAAAGTATCTAGCGAAAAGGGCTCAAGGCGGTCGGATCTAGATGAAGAGGCTTATAAAAGTCCTATAGTAATTGTTGTGGACTCTCTAGAACGAGCCTCTGATGCTCTACAAGCTTTGGAGGGTGCCTCCCAGGATGCTTCCAAAGAGGCTTGTGCATCACTAGAGGATGGGGTCCTAGCATAAGGGCCTCCTAATGTCAGCAAGTGGAGTCGAGAGGATTAATTATCGAGATACCGCTAAAGGCCGCTATTCTCGCCAAGCTGCAAATGCCGACCACAAAAAGCCAAGGCTACCCGACCGATTAATGCTAGGGCCTGCATGTTCCCATCAGAAGAGTGGGACCGTCCTTCACAGACACACTCCGTGGCTCTGCCCAGAGGTCAGTTACTAGGAAATCATTGACCGCTAGAGCCCCTTCAACAAGAGGGAGTCTTCGGTTGCACACATGCGCTACCTTTACCCCACTCTTCTTCGAGTACTGGTGGCGGCTTGTGCTAAGGAGTACTTCATCCCTATCCCTGGCTATTTGGATAGGAAGTCCTTCTAGTGTGTGGCCGAAGACGGAATGCTCATCCGTAATCACGACTTTAATGAGTCAAAGAAATCTAAGATGTTTCGACTTTACCGAAAAGTTGAGTTTGGTAAGCGTGGGATTCTCTTCTAACATCCTCTTTATAAGTTGTCACCAAGATCTCAAACATGGCTCAGCCGAAGATAGGGAATTCCATGTTCGGCTGTGACGATGCCGAAGTTGCGCTTTATGCCCAATCAACCATAAAGCACCGTGCGCACCGGGAGCCGGAGGCGGCGCCGGGTGCGGTGAAGATTGCAGGGGTAGAGAATTAGAGGGATGAGGTTAAAAAGGAAGCCCAAGTCGCCCGACTGGCTGCCGTTGCTGCGGGTGATGCTAAGGCAAGGGCGGAGGATGCCTTGACTAGGATCCAAGAAGCTCTAATGGCATATGTGAGGAGCACCAAAAGCAAAGTGCCGAGGCCGAGACTTCCCACCTACGTGCCGAGGACGCCACTCCCTGCCAGAGCCTCGAGGTCGCAAGGATGAGGTGTCCTCCCTCCACTCTCAGGTAGGCAAGGATAAGGAAGCCATGAAGGAAGACTACTAAAAGGCCCTGGAGCTGATTTTTGTTGATGGCTACGGATGTTATGTGTTGAAACACAACATTTGGGGAGACCAACCAAAGGTTCTGGATGGTATGCCCGACTCCTCCGACCCACTTCCTCCAGAGTTCTTTGCGAACCCTAGGTGCCCCTTGGCCCTGAGGTCATGCCAATAGAGGTAGATCAAAGCGAAGAGACAAAGGAGCTTGAGAAGAATGCTTCCTCTAGGAACCAGAGCTAATTTTGTTCCTTTCTTTTTCCTCTCTCCCCCCTTTTGTAATTGACATGTTTGGCCGCTAGGACATTTATGTAACTATCAACGCTACTAGCATATTTATGAAATACGATTTTATTTTACTTAATTGATTCCTTTTATTTCACAACTCTTTCCACTCTAACCCGATCAGATAGTTGCTTGGCGGATATCAATGTTAAATCTTTTAAGAGCTAGAAGTTGGTAGGGACCACACATGGGTCAACAGGTAAGTCACCATCCCTGGGTTTTTGCTCTAGCACATCTAGTCTTTTGAAAGTGCCAGTAAGCTTAGAGCCACAAGTTTGGCTCCGAAAATGTGCGCAGCTTAGAGCCACATCTAGTCTGAAGTGCTAGCAAGCCAGAGCCACAAGTCCTGTCTTTGAAAGTGCCAAATGTGCCAGAGCCATAAGTTTGGTCTTTTGAAAGTGCCAGCAGACTTAGAGCCACAAGTCTGGTCTTTTGTAAGTGCCAGCAGGCTTAGAGCCACATCTTGTCTTTTGAAAGTGCCAACATGCTTAAAGTCATAAGTCTGGTCTTTTGAAAGTGTCAGCAGGCTTAGAGCCACAAGTCTAGTCTTTTGAAAGTGGGACTATTAAAAGAAAATACTTTAAAGGAAATTTAATTGATAATACCTTTGAAGAAAGTTTTATTGATATTGGTCTCCAAAATCGGGAAGAAAATGCTCTAAAGGAAACCTATACCTTTAAAGAAACCCTATTGATAATACTTTAGATGCATAGCATTCCACATCCTCGTCACTAGCGTCCCATCCTTGGCTTATCCACGCGCATTTAATCCCATTAACCCTTACTCTAACTATCGTGTAAGGCCCTTCCCAATTTGGTTGAACTGTCGGGCCGCAGTTCCGCCGTGTTTTCGTGACCTTCAAGACCATGTCCTCAACTTAGAATGCACGCTATCTTACCCTCCCTCTGTGTAAGCTTGTTCTTTGCCGGGTGGCGGACGCGATACACTACAAATACCGTCTACCTGAGCTCGTCTATCATATCTAAGTCCTTGGCAAGGGCTTCAGTATTAGCCTCTTCAAGAATTTCCATTCAAAGTGTGGGCATTCCAATTTCTATAGGGATTATGGCCTTCATCCTATAGGTGAGGGTGAATGGTGACACTCCGAGTAGCTCTTCTACCCATTTTCCCTTAGCCGAATGTAAACACTTTTTTAATGTCGTCAAAAGAGTTTTGTTAGATGCTTTTGTTTGGCCATTGCTCTATGGGTACTGCGGGGTCAAGTGCAAATGTCTAATTTTTAACTCATGGCAAAAAATTTTGTATACCTAGTTATCAAATTATGGCCCATTGTCAGTTACGATGACTAAGGTATTCTGAATCAATAAACAATACTTCTCCATACGAATTAGACGACATCCTTGTATTTGATGGAGGAGAGGGCTTCAGCTTCTATCCACTAACTAAAATAGTTGGTGGTAACCAACAATAATTTCTTCTGAGATGGGGCGGTTGGTAGTGGTCCAACTATATCAATTCCCCATTTAGCAAAGGGTCAGGGACTCGTGATGGTGGTTAGATCTTAAGCTACCACCCTTGAGATAGGGGTTTGTTGTTGGCAAGGGTCATACTTTCTAACGTAGGTGGCTGAATCCGCTCTCATGGTTGGCCAATAATAACCTTGTGTATGGTCCTTGTGAGCTAAAGTTCTACCACCTATGTAACGACCCGTACCAAATAATACAAGTTTTTAACACGTTTGACCAAGTTTGATTAAGTTTGACCAAGTTTGACAAACAATTAGTATGTGGGACCAAGTTGAATTTTTCAAGAATGAATAATTTTGGGTTGACTAAGACACCATTTCAGAGGGGCCTCGCCGATACGAAGTTCACGATCAAGCTGAACGTCAAAAAATCCGACTGACTGATAAGAAGTTATGGCCTGTAGTCTAAATAACAAGATTTTATCATGGTTCAAGTCACCGATTTTTACTCTTAAAACAACCCTAGGCTCTATATGTTTAGTTTCTTTCTTAAGTTAAGAGCGTACCTAGCCTCAAACCTGCAAAATTCCCAAAACCTCGTGGACTTTAACTAGGTCGCTTTCGAATTCGCTTTTAGGCCGATTGGGTTTCACCTTGGAGATTTATTTCGCCACCCTTGCTACACGCTACCGGCTGTGGAGTGAGCGCCACTACTGGGCGACTGCCGTGGAAATTTCACGGCCAACGCTCGGACGCGCCCCTGATCGCCGGCGAAGGTATGGCCGTCACCTTAGGTCACTAGATTTTGCCATTTTCCAGCCATTCCAGGCAAACCCATACCTCCCTCCCCCCATTTTTGGACCCTTTAAACTCATTCTCGTGGTCTTTTTTTCGTGATCATCACCGCTTGTTCATACGACAAAACAAATTTGGCCGATGGTTGGATCGAGTTTTCGCCACCACGTGCCACAACCTTTGACCAAGGTAAGGGTACTAATGTGTTCCCGTCTCTCGGGCTTCCGCTGATATCAAGTTTGTAAATTTTGGAAGTCGTTTGGTTAGTTTTCCATTTTCGGGTCATTTAGGGTAATTACCGAAAATGTTTGGACCGAAATTGGACACCAATTGGTCAAATTAGGCAAAATTGAAGTTGGATTAGTGAAATTGGATATTTTTATGATTTATTGGAAGGTTCAATTTCGAAAAATTTTCCTCCGGGTGAAAAGCCCTAATTTTTGGGGTGTACCGGTCTATAAGGCACATCAGATAATCGACCCTGCCTGAGTCCAATTTAGATAGTTTCATAGTTCTAGAAGTTATTCACATTACTTGGGGCATCCCAATGTCTTTGGTTTAGTTATTGGAGCCTAAATGGTATTTTTATTATATTACAGGCACTCACGCTAAGCTTGGAGACGATCCTGTAAGGGAGCAGGACTGAGCATCTGTAGTCTGTGAGTGGTTTATATGTTTTAAATTCTTTGGGGTATTATTATGATATATAATTGTGGTTAATTATTTTATATATATATATTATTTGATCGAATGGTTGGTTATGCATAAATATAATTATCTGTTTTTATATAAACAAAGTTATCATTTCATGTGCATTTTGTCAACATTTTAAATATTTTAAAATTTTATCAATTCATGGGTAAATTTGTGTATTTAAATATTTTGTACATGGATTGAGGTTTTTAAACCACTTTGAAAATTTATTGATTTAAGAAATGGATTTTGAGATTTTTATGATTTTAAGCATGTTAAATATTTTTAAAGTTTATGTGCTTAAAATTGGTTATGGTGAATATTTTCATTGTGGTATTTCTCGATTTTGGCATGAATTGATGAATTGAAATTCATCAATATATTTGATTGAGTTGTTAAATTAAATTTATAAATTCCCTCTAATTTATAATACAAAGACGTTGGAAAAGTATATGTGAGTAAGGATACTGTGTTGGTTGTTATAAATTGATGTACCATAAAGTACCAGAAGTTCGATTCAGTATTTATATTACAGTGCACTGGGTTTGTCACGGTGTCGTGAGGTTGGTTTCATCCAACGGTTATATATTATTTCCATGGCCGTGAGGTTGGGTTTACCCGATGGTTCATCATCATCATTATTATTATATATTATTTCCATGGTCGTGAGGTTCCGTTTGATTCCGACTCGTGTATTATTATTATATTTACCACAACACTCTCATGTTGAGGGTCGGAGGTGGGTCTCCCACGATCTATGATGGGTATATGGTATGGTATATCGTTGGTTTATATGGTATGGTACATCGTTGGTTTTTATGGTATGGTACATCGTTGATTTCTATGGTGTGGTACATTGTTGGTTTCTGAGTAAGCTATAACCATTTCAATATTTATGGTTATCGTATTTTCATAATCATTTTTACGACATGATGTTTATATATTTCATGCCTAATTTTTATGCTGTGAATAAATTCAGGTTATAATTTTCTTTAATAATAATTTCTAAGTAAATTTTTGAGCATGAATTTTTATATTGTCGGGTTTAGTATGAAATTATTTTTAAATGGGAACCTTGCAAAAAGAATGTACGGAGGTCTCGAGAGAGAAGAAAATTTCGAAATGAAAAGAATATTTTCCTTATAAATTATGTCACTCACTGAGATTTATTATCTCAATGCTTTATTGTTTTAAATCTATTCCTAGGTCCAAGGGGCCAGAGACTCATCTCGCGCCATCTTCTACATCACTCTTTCAACAAATGTGAAGATTTCATCTTATCTATTTGTTCCTATTTTATTGGACTTATGTATTTTTATTTGTACTCTAAATTCGGCAAACACTCTAGAATGCTCGATCTAGCATTGAACTCCATTTGAGTCTTTAATATGTGTGTTTGTGGTTGCGACCTACGCAAGATAGCTCACAAGGATTCGGAAGCCGTCAGGGATCTTTTACATATTTAAGGTATTATATTAATGCATGTTTACTTTCTTTCTTAAAGTGGGTCCTACTGGATATCTCTAGAATTGTACACGTTGACTTCACTAGAGTGACCACCCAAAGGAATCCTCGAGGGTAACCTGCCGGTCTCATTAACCCAGTGGTTTCCACGCATCCCCTCGAGCAAAGTTCTACCAATAAATATTGTCCCTATTGAGTGGTAAGACATTTAAGATATGGCTCGTCCAAAGATCTCTTATATAATTGCTCGTTCATAAGGGAAAACCTAGCCGCCAAGACCTGAATCTTGTAAGCTTCAATCCTCTTATCCGACAGCTCTCCTAAACTTAGATAATGCATTTTAGGGGTTTTCCAAGAAGGCAATTCTTCGTGTAAAACTCGGATAAATTTGAAATTTTCCGAAAAAGGGCAAAATAGTAAATTGCCGCTATAGTACAAGTTGCAAACTTGAAAATTTTCTAGATTTGGGATGATGAAACTAACCTCACCATTGGATTCATTCCACAAAATCTAGTTACCCAAACAAATTTCATAGAACTCCAACACAGTCGGAATTTTCACATTTTTCGAGACAATAGATGACTAGTGAACCCCAAAAACGGGATTTTTAAGAAAATTTTGAAAGTTGACAAATAATTTAAGTAATTTCATTTAAAATAAATTGAACTTTAACGGGACAAAATAAATTGTTTTGGGACATAAACGAACCCGAATTAGTCGCGGACACGTGGTGCGATGTGGGCCAAGTCTTTAAGACTTAAGTCAAAGGTAGAAAATCATATTAGAGGGGGAAAAGAGCAGATTTTCTACTGGGAACAAAACCGTTGAGAGAGTGAGAGAAAAGAAAGAAATTCAAACTTCTCTCTTTGGTCTACGGAGTTCCGTTGGTTGGAATTCGTCGGACCAAGAACGAAAGTTCATCTACTCAACAAGGGCTACACGTGGGTACCGAAATCACGGGATTTCTCCGAGGATTCAAGCAAGGAGTTCGGGAAATCAAAGGTTTCAGGTTTAGGAAGTGTCCAAAGGACTTCCTAGAGTTTCTTCTATGCTCCAAGAGGTAGGGATTCTTCCTCCTTGGGTTTATTTTCTGCTCTAAGGGTATTTGGTTGGGTTTTTTTTGCCCTAAGGGGCTGTTTGGTTAGGTTTTCTACCCTAAGAGGCTGTTTGGATGTGTTTTTCCCTAAGAGCTGTTTCGCAAAATTTTTGGGTTGTGGGAATAGTGCCCTATTTTGACCCTGTATGATGTCCAGATTTTGGGGTTGATTTTCTATTAAAAAAAGAGGGAATTTAGACTAGTATTCTTCTTGGAAATTGTAGCTTCAATTGTGAACTTGAGGTTAGGCTTTTGAATCACCAAAATTGGGCCTCTATAACTCAAGTTATGGTCCATTTTTCAGGACTTCCACAGGCTGCCCTATTTTGACCCTACACATTGTCCAGATTTTGGGACTAATTTTCGATCAGGAAAAAGGGGGAAATTAGACTAGTGTCCTCCGTGGAAATTGTAGTTGTATTTGATAACTTGATGTTAGGCTTTTGAATCACCCAAATTGGACCTCTATAACTAGACTTATGGTCCATTTTCCGGGAATACCACAAGCTACCCTATTTTGACCTCATACACTATCCAGATTTTGGGACTAATTTTCGATTGGAAAAATATAGAATTTGGACAAGTGTTGTCAATGGAAATTATAGATGCATCTTTTAAATTGAAATAGGCTTTTGAATCACCTAAATTAGACCTGTACAACTCAAGTTATAGTCCATTTCTCGGGATAGCTACATCTTAGGTTGTTTAATAGTTTGTGTCCAAATTTTGGGAATATTAGGGGGCTAGTTTCTAAACTGAGTTCGGAAATATTATGTGGTCTATTATGGCTTGTTGTGTGGAATGTTTTGTGGGCATATCTATGCCATAACTTGTCTTGAGGATCAAGTGTCATTACTTGAGTATGAGTGACATGCTTAGTGGAAATTGATTGGAGGTCAATATGTGTGTCCTAATATATTGACATGTGATGAGTTTGTGTATGGATAAGGCCATTGCATGGCTTGTTTGTAGGCTATTTGTGGACATGTTATGTCATAATTTGGCCTAGAGGATAGAGTATGTCATTGTTTAATTAGTGATGACTTGCTGATGTTGATATATGTGTGTGCAAATATGTTGACATGAAATGTGTGATCATATGGAAATTTTATGTTGATTGATATAATTATCCATGATGCATGGGTGTTATGCATGAGTAGAATTGTTCATATAGCATTCATCATATATGTGACATGGTATAGGCATGAAATGGCACATCGCATTGCATATGCATAGGGACATCACATGAAATGGGTGTGAGTGCATGGTTATAATCAACACTGCATTTGGTGTTTGATTGGGTGGGATCGGTACGATGAGACAACGTCCAACAGGGTCACATGGTTGTATAAATGAAAATGAAAATATGTGTCAGGTAATGGAAAGTAGTGATAGATACCCTCTCGGATGAAAGGCCCGTTATTTTTTGTTATACATATGTGTCTAATGGTGAAAGCTCGTGAAAGTGTAGGAAGGATTGCGAAGCTTGCGGTGAGGCCTCGAAAATTTGCTACCCATAGAAAGAAACATGGTTTTGAATATAAATGATCATTGAGGTGTAACATTCAAAAAGCTTTTGGTTTGAAAACAATTGAATTTTTTTTTTTTAAATGATCATTGGATGGAATCCAGAAATGATGGATTTTATCACACATGGGCTTTGGCATTATGTCATAAAAAGTCGGTAAGGACTCGGGTGTGATGGGAGTTGGTAAGGACTTGAGTGTGATGGGAGTCGGTAAGGACTCGGGGCATGGTATATGGTTGAGTCTCATCTCATCTCATGGCATGTAGAATTCAAACCTAGGATTACATAATCTTGTTTGGAATGTGTAGAATCAGGAACATGACCATCGCATGCGAACTTCTTAAAAGTGAGTAGCCCTACAGAGGAAGCTTATTCTATCGGGCGGGCTCACCCTATATGGGAAACATTTCGTGATGATGCATAATCGGCTGGACAAGGCGTCATTCAAGGCTGTAATTATGAAGAAGGGCCAACATGTGGCATTGTTACTGCTTAAAATATTTTGGAACAATCTCGTTTCCAATGTGTAATATTTGTAAAAGTGTTATAATTAAACTCTTATGAATCGTTTAAATATAATTTATATGTTTTAAATGACGCTGATAAACGGACCCTATGTGCACATTTTACTCATAAGTGGACCTAGCGAGGTCATCAGATTATATCAGCCCCAGATGGTCATGTTACTACATGTTTCAGACAGTTAGATTTGAAACAGAGCCCTCGTACAAAGGAGACTTTGTCCCTGATTTTGCTGAATGCATGATCTTAGGAATGGTTATAAGAGCAGAAGAGATCGGTTCACCCAATATCCACGAGTTTTTTCGCAGGTTGACGGTTGTCAACGGACCCTCGGGTTTTAGGGTGTCACGGCTTGGTATCATAGCTTAGGTATATGGCTACCTAAGGCTTGATGGATATGGGTCTAGGTCATTAGATTCATTGAGTTCGGATGTTACATTTTATACATCAGAACATAGGTATGTAATCCCTAGGGTTTTATAGGCATGGGTTTAGACCATTGCATACATTGCGTGTTTCATTTTTGTGTTATATGACTGATTGTTGTGTTGTTTTAATTATATACATGATAACTTGTATATAGGAAAAAAAAACATTAGGGTTAGAAAACATAACCTTAGGGGTTTTGGAAAAGTGAACGAACGGATGGTTCAGGTTTTTGATGTCTATTAGTAGTTGGCACATGCACTACTAGGTAGACAACAAAAGGAATCTCGATCTTCTATTTGACATGTGTAGATGGAAAGTCAAGGAAGAGGACGTAGAGGCGATGGATGGGGTAATAACCAGCCACCACCAGCCTTTGACCAACAAGCCTTCATGGAGGCTATTGGTACTACAACTACTACCATTATGCAGTGAGTGTCGTGGGTCGCCATCGTTGCACAAAGTTAGTAAATAGCCAGGAGGTCCGAGTAACCTCCAAAGATTTAAGGTGCACCATCCTCTAACCTTCAAGGGATGAAGGGATCCGATGGTGACTGGTCATTGGTTCCGACAAGTTGGCAAGATCTTGGAGGCAATGGAGATCACCTTCGATGCCACGAGGATAAGGCTACGCATTCCGCCAAAGGGCAACCCGCTATGGTGGATTACCAGTCGTGCCCTCAAGGAACTTGGAGGAAATGACATGGGAAGAATTCTGTGAGCTCTTCATGGATAAGTATTTCCCGGCATCTGCACAACATGCAAAAGCTCGGGAGTTCCTAGAGTTGAAATAAGGAACAATGACAATGCTCGAATACGTGGCTAAGTTCACTGAATTAGCCCATTTCGCTGATGATTATGTGGCCACGAAAATGGCCAAAGGGAGAGAGTTTAAGAATGGTCTGAAATTGTCCATCTGGGGTAAAATTGAAGGACTCCTCCTACAAGACACAGACTTAGTGGTCAAGAGAGCTATGGCCATTGAGAGGGAGGTAGACGATGCATGGAACATCTGGGAGGCGGGTGTTAATGATAAGTGAAAGATTTTGGATTTGATGTTGAAACCTTGGAAGAGTTGTTGCATGTGAATTCTCCCTTATGAACTAGGGTGAGAGTTGATCAGATATGTTAGGATTGTGAGTTAGAGTTCTTTGGGATTCTTCTCACTGTGGACCTTAGGGTCATGGACATGTCGGAGTTTGGTGTCATCCTTGGGATGGACTGGTTGAGGACACATCGAGTCGTCATTGATTGTGATCGTAAGAGGGTTACTTCCTACACACTGGATGGTATTTGTGTTACGTTTCAGGGGGGTAAGCATGACTCTTTACCTTGAGCCATGTACTACTCTAGGGGGCACGGGCAGTTGATTGGTTTGGCAAGCCTTACCCTAGAAGACGAGGCGAGACAGGAGTTGAGTCTACCTCAAGTGGTTTGTGAGTATGAGGACATTTTTCCTGATGAACTACCGAGATTACCTCCGTGTAGGGATGTAGACTTCACCATCGAGTTACACCCTAGTACATCACTTATTTCTATGACTCTACATAGAATGGCGTCTACTGAGTTGTGAAACTCAAGGTCCAATTGCAAGAATTGTTAGAAAGGGGTTTTATTAGACTGAGCACTTCACCTTGGGGCTCTTCGATTTTATTTGCTTAGAAGAAGAACAAGATTCTTCAGATGTGTATAGATTATCGACAGTTAAATAGGGCTACTATCAAGAATAGGTACCTTTTTCCAAGGATTGATGATTTGTTTGATCAATCTAGAGGGGCGCGGGTCTACTCCAAGATAAATCTCCGCACCGGTTATCATCATTGAGAGTTAAGGAGGCAGACATCCCTAAGACGGCATTCAGGACGCGGTATGGGCATTTCGAGTTCACAATAATGTTATTCGGATTGACGAATGCTCTAGTGGCATTCATGGAACTTATGCATATGGTATTCCAACCCTACCTAGATCAGTTCGTTGTGGTTTTCATGGACAACATCTTGATAAACTCCAAGTATAACGCCCCGAAAATACCCAAGAATTTTTATAATAATTTTATTATATATTTCGGGTATGAATTGAGCCAAATTTGGGTTTTTCCAAGAAAAATGATAAATTGTGAAATGTGAAATGAATATGTGAGCATATGATTAAATATTATATGCTAAAATGAGAAATTGATTGAACCCGGAAATAAACCCAAGTGAAAAAAGGCAAATTAAGAATTGGTAAAATAAGGACCTAAGGGTCAAGAATAGAATAAGCTTAAATGCAAAAGTGAATTAAATGATAAATGAAAGTGAAATGAAGACCAAAAGGAGAAAAATGAGAATGGAATTGTGTGTGCTTCTCAAACATGGCCTTACACTTAAAATGAGGTAAATAAGACCAAATGTGTCTTAGAAGAGCACATCATGCATTTGTGCTAAAAACGTTGGAGAGCAAGGTGGAGAAAAAGCTAGTGGTTTCAGTAAGAAGCATTTCAAAGGGAGATCATCCCTGCTTTCTCGGTTTCCAAGTGATCAAGCATCTTAGGTGAAGAAGATTCAAAGGATTTAAGGTAAGAACCTAAACCCTAGAAAGTTGTATTTGATGTTTGGGTTAGAAAACCCTAATCCATCCATGGTTTCCTTTTCTCATGGTTGGTTTGTATTGTATTCTGAATAAAGATTGGAGTGATTCCCATGTTTTATTTTGAGATTTTGAGGATTTTTGGAGAAAATTCGCAAAAGAGCAAAAACTGGAAATCTGGGCAAATAGGGCTCCTACGCCGTAGCGTAGGGAACCCACGCCACGGTGTAGAACTACGCCAAGGCGTGGGATCCCTCGCCATGGCGAGGCCGAGGTGCCAAAAATGGCACCCCTTAGGTACGCCACTGCTACGCCGCAGCGTAGCTACTGTCACAAAGGGCAAATTTTTGGATTTTTGTTCCAAAAGTCTAGTTTTTGTACACCGATAGTTTAAGGACCCTAATAAATGATTAATGGGGGTTCAAATAAGGATAAAACTAAATGAAAAACGTATTGTACCTTGCCGAGGCGATATTCATTAAGTGTGAGTAGTGCTAGTTTACTAAATGTGATGTGTGATTTGCTAGGGGCCATTAAGGATCACCTAACCTAGGACCGAGATTGACAGCAAGGCAAAAAGAAAGAGATAGATTGGTTTGTTCTACCTTCTCCTATTCTCGTTTCAAGATTTGAAATGTTTGTTCTATGTATACAGAAAAGCATATCTATTTGTTTTAATTGGATTCAGGCAATTAATTGTGAAATGTTTGCATATGAAAATCAAAGAGATGAGTATTGAAAATGAATTGTTTATACAAATATACATATTGTACTGTATTTTTCTATAAAGGATTTGAACGCCCTTAATAGAATGTTAACCGTTTAATTCGCATATATTAAGGATAGATTGGTATACCAATAAGGGTCAAATTAGCGCGATCACAACAAACATATCATGTGTCACTCCAATCGCAGCCCCAAATGACAAAAGATCTGGGAGTGTTCACGAATTGATTTTTAATAACCAGTTAGCAGCCCAATAGGACCGAATTATGTTATAAAACAAATGTTTTTATACCAACCCCAATGGATCGTGCCTTTAAGTGATTCCGATATCCCGTATACCAAAACATAGGTTGGCCAAATTCATTGCGCATAACCGAATCGACTTTCAGATGGTCGATATATTGAATTGAAAGCACAATTTCAAATTGAAATGAAAGAGCATTATGAAATGCATGATTTGGTTATAAATGATTTATTGCATATGAAAGTGTATATTTGAATGATCAATAAACCATAAATGGTTGTATATGAAAGTATATGTATTGTATTGATATTGATCATCCAAAATATTTGGAAAGTTTTTTTAGTAAAATTGCATGATTTGACTTAAACTCAAACAAGAATAGAATCAGATGTGAACCACCGGGCTACGAAAATGCTTACGCATCGCTTTTATCAATGTGCGTGCATCGACCGACAGCAAAGTGATAGAAAATGGACCCAAGTCAAGGAGCTCAAAGTCATTCGGGAAAGTTCACGGCATGCTCCACATGCATCCTCACTATTTTCAGCATGACATTGTTTTGTAAACAAAAGGAGTCCAAATACCAAATTATTTTTTGTACCTATATCTAAATACAATTGATATTATACAAATGGCATAAAATCTACTTTGGTTAAATACATATTTTTAAAGGAACCGCATTGAATTGTGAATGTTTATGGGTCGTTTCAAATTGAAATTCGCTCAAAACAGTCCTGATAATCAAAACTATAACAATAATGTTTGATGTTCGATTCGATAAATGTTCATAGGGTATTCAAATATCCTGATTCGTTCAAACCGCCATTGTAAATAATGAAAAGGGTCGCTACACCAAGTTTGATGAGGATCATGAGGGTCACTTGAGTATTTTTCTCCAAAACTTGAGAGAACATCAGTTGTATGCCAAATTTAGCAAGTGTGAATTTTGGATTACTAAGGTGATATTCTTGGGGCATGTGGTATCGGCTTCAGGGGTATCCGTGGACCTAGAGAAGGTTGAGGCAGTTATGAGTTGGGAGAGACCAAAGTCTATCTTCGAGATACGCAGTTTCTTGGGATTGGCAGGGTACTAAAGGAGGTTCATTGAGGACTTCTCCCGATTAGCTGCACCTATTATGAGATTGACTCGGAAGGAGGTCAAGTTTGAGTGGAATGACCTGTGTGAGAAGGCATTCTAGGAATTGAAAAGAAGGCTTACTTCAGCTCCTATTCTGATAGTCCCGGAAAGGGGACAGAGGTACACAATGTATTGTGATGCCTCTAAGAACGGACTTGGGTGTGTTTTGATGAAGTCCGGGAGGGTTGTGGCTTATGGTTCTCGAAAGTTAAAGAACCATGAGCAGAGTTACCCCACACTTGATATGAAGTTGGCGGCCATTGTCTTTATTTTGAAGATTTGGCTCCACTACCTATACAGTGAACAGTTCGAGGTGTTTTTAAACCACAAAATTCTAAAGTATATTTTCACACAGCGGGACCTTAACATGAGGCAACGCAGGTGGATGGAGTATCTGAAGGGTTATGATTTCGCCTCCCCAGTAAGGAAAATGTGGTGGCTGATGCACTCAGTCGGAAGTCATAGGGAGTGTTGGCTAGTATAGTCAGAGCAGGGGATGATCGAGACCGTGGATACCGCCGCAAAGACGCTGATTAGGCTCACAGACCTTGGGGAGTTTAAGGCTACGCTTCCCCATCGAAAGATAATGATCGAGTCCTAGGGACAAGACATAGAGATATTGTCCATCAGGAACCGAATATAGTTAGGTATAAGTGACGAAGGTTGGGCCATTCACATGGATGGTAGTCTTCAGTATAAGGGAAGAGTTGTGGTTCCCCAATTGGAAAATTTAAGAAACGATCCGATTCGCGCTACGCAGCGCTGCTAAAATCAACAAAATTTATATACACCTGAAAGCCTTCCTACTACCGCCGTAGTCAAGCTATCGCAAAGATGCGTCTGTGGTCGAACACGGATGGGTTTTCATCCTAAAATGGTTTGCATCGCATGAAGGTAAGGCTTTATTCGACTCTTTCGAATCAGGTTTCAAAACAAAGGGGGAATGGTTTGAAACCGAGAATTGTAAAACCGAAAGTAAAAGGTGAAAAAGTTAACTTGAAGATTTAGGTCACCAACTTGGTAAGTTAGGCAAACAAGTGTCCCTGTTTTATCCTCGTTATGACATGCAACCCATAGTCCATGGCATAACCGGGATCTATATTTAACTAGCAACCTTACCCATGAAGCAACTCCCATTTGAGTCAATACAGTAGCATGCATATATGGCCCCTTTACAGTTTAAAACCCTAACATTCAATATCATCTCGCAGGGCTCAGAAGACTATCTGAATGACCATGCTGCATCTAGCAACAAGTATGCACTGTATCCCTAAGCATGGAGAGTATTGGCCAAATCAATAACATTAAGTGCTATTCAACCTCACTTTGAAAACCCTAACATTTAAACATCATTCTGTAGGCTCGTAGTTCATCTAAAGAATCACAAAGCAGCATCTAACACTCAGGTATGCAATCAATCCTAAAGCACGGAGAGAGTATCGCGATCAAATGACATTCAATGTTACTTAACCATATTTTGAGAAGATAGCATAAATACACTACCCGTGGCTTTTAATACAAGAGCACAAACATGGCGCCCCACCACCAAGCTGCTCTTCCTTCCTCTTCAGTTAAGAAAGGAGGCTTAGCTAAGCATATCTTGAGTTGTCATCCTCAAGAGGGTAGTTTGCACCGAGAAAAAGTAAGAGAAAGAGGAGAGAGAAGAGAAAAATAAAACCCTAGCTAAAATAATAATACTTTATTTACAAATGAAAACTTACAAAATATCTTCTCCTCCTCCAAATTGTTCCAAAATTGCTACTTAGGCTACAAAACAAGAGGCTTATATAGGCCACCTCAAGGCATGAGTACCAAAACCTATGAAATTGGCTAAGTATAGGGACAATTAAGTAATACACCGTTCGGGAGGCTATTTGCATTAATTACAAAGCATGACGAGGCATCAATTTCGCGAGGTCGGGCACTCGCTTAATTAGCGAACCAACAAAGTCTAGCGTAAAACAAGAAATTTCATGGCGCGGGAAATTTCATAGCTAGCGAAATTTCGCTGGGTTAGCCAAATTCTTGTGAGAAGCGAACCACTATTTTCGCTTAAGCGAACAAAGGCTAGCGAAATTTGGAGTGGTCTAGCGAAATTTGGCATTTTCGCTTAGGTTGCGAAATTTTCGCTAAGGTTGCGAAATTTTCGCAATCCTAGCGAAAATTTTCGCAACTCTAGCGAAAATTCCAGCTTTGTTGATCTTCACTTTCTTCTATCGCATCAAATTCTTCACTTTGCCTTGATTTTCTCACACCCTAGGCCGGTTGATGTATTATCGAGACTTGAATTCCAACTTCATGATTCATCCTTTGTATTGAAATTGAACTCCAAAGTGTGCAAAAGCCTATAAACAACCAAAATACCCTTAAATGGCATAGTGTTACTAAGAAGACTAGAACACTTCAATTGGCATAAATGACATGATTAGTGCACAAAAGTCAACAAACCTATCTAATATAACCAAATAGCACTTTTTTGGGCACCAATCACACCCCCAACCGAAACGCTATGTCCCTTAAGCAATGCAAAACAAAAAGAAGATGCATGTGGTGATTTTCAAAGGTTATGATTCAAAAGGTATATGTGTTATTATAAACAATACCTTAAACTAAAAATTGAAATCAAATTTGGAAAACCGATATGAAAGAATCAAACCATACAAGAACCATTTCAAATAAAATTGGTTCCATGATTCTCAACTTGAATTTCCACCTAAGTCTAATGGTTCTTTTGTAAACTGTATTTCACAATAAATTGCAAAATTTTCTCCCCCAACCTAGCACCGACATGGCTCTTTAAGCCGCTGAACAACCTAGATAGGTTACACTTTCTTTCTTTATTCATCTACATCGAGGGTGCAATGCGCTGCAACCGACTTCACCAAAGTCCGTAACTGGGTCCACCGATGACCCCCAACCAATTAAAGTTTAGGGCATCAAGCCAAAAGGATCAAAGACCACTAACTCTAAAGGCTTCACCTCGGACTCCAACTGACTTCAACAATCAAGCACCTACAATTCGTTAGACTCTACCTATCCACCCATGTAACGAACACAAAATCGATGAATCCCAACCAATTAAGGCATAGGGCATCAAGCCAAAGCCACATACACCCTGGACCGTGTCGTTTCAAGGCAAACTTCAACACTTTATTTTTCTTTCTTCTTTTTTCCTTTTCTTTTTTCTTTTTGGAAGACAACATTGGTCAAATGTGGGTACATAAACTTATCCCAGGCTGCCAACATGCTTAAAGCCTGGCTATGCAAAGCGAAGGAGGCGAACAAATTCACAAACTCATTGAAATAATCCGGAGGCAAGTAGTGAATTAGCATAAAGGGGGAAATTTCAAGCCGAGCATGCCGAACTTCAACCGACAAAACTGCTTTCAAGCATGGAATTTGTCCTAGCATATAAGTGACAAACAAGGATTCAATTTTCCTAATATGAAGCAATTCAATTGTCCATCAGAGTAAATTCAATTGTTCAATTGAAAAGAAAACATTTACACATGGTAAAGGCACAAAAACATGATATGCAAAAGTCGGCATATATACACCGAATAGCTTTTGATATAGCCAAATGGCTAGTATATGCATACAGTTAGACAAACATCACCGTCGCCATGGCTAATACATAAATCCTAAACAAAATTAGTAGCGCTGATAAAGCCGGTAACTAAACAAAATCATAAAAGAAACCTAACCACCTCACCGTGGTGGTGGGTCTGTGAGTACTCGCCGCCAAAGATATCCAAGGAGGTCATTGAACTGCGGGAGTTTAGGAATGCTGAGGTTCGGTGCTCCAAACCCGAACCTAGCACCAACCATCCACTATGCTATGCGGTATGTGCAAATTGGCCAACTTGTTTGAGGTAGTGGTAAAATCCGAAAGCAATGGCCACTAGCTTGAATTTTCGTACGGCCGACAATGGTCGTGACTTAGCTTGGGAGCTTGTGTTTTGAGTTTGCCGTGTGTGGCAAGATGTACACTGTCACCCGAGGGGCCACTAGCAAAGGCTGTTTTTGGTCAAGCAAAGGGGCTTTGGTAGTGAACCGACGGGGTTCTTCCATTCCTTCCTCTCCATTACCTCCCTACCAAGATTGGGAGGTTTCCCTTTCTTCCTTTTCCATGGCCCATATTCTACACATAATTGTGGGGCACCCTGTAGTTCCTCAGGAGGATCTTCTGCTGGTTCCTCTTTCAATTCCTCCCTGAGCCGCAATAAAGAGCCCGCTCACCCACAATAGTGTTAGGTCAGCACTCTTCCCCTCCTCCGCATCTCTCCTCCTCTGATGAACAAACTGATCGTGAGCTTTAAGATAGATTCGCTCGGATGTCCATAATTTTTGATCAATTTCTACTTTGAACCCATCTAATTCCTCGTTTCGCTGAGCCTCAACCGCTCCCTTGATCGGCACGATACTACTACCCTCGTTCCTTCATGAAATTGTCCACTCTGCTTCGCTTTCACCCGTGGATGGCTTGCTCAACAAGGATAAGGGTGGTGGTCATGGCTGGAAGTTGAGGTAAAATGTGGAGAAGCATGAGGTATATAAGTCGAGGAACATTATAGACGTGTGCACTCATCCATCGGGTCTCTATATTCCCTCATGCACCTATAGCGGGCTCGCTGATTTCTCTCATGTTGCTTCACACGTCATGGAAGGTTCCTATAGTCCTCATTGTCATGTGTAAGCTCTAGGGTTACCCCCGACTGTATTGTTTCATATGGGGATTCCATTTTCTCTCAATTAAACCATCGAAAATGCAATCTCAAGCAGCTTGAAATATTAGGGCTACACAAAACAACACGTAAAACGATCTGCAGTGACTCCTTTTTTTTTTTTTATATATATATATATATTTTTTTAACAGTGAAATAAAAACAAAGAAAGAAAAAGAAAAAATGACTGTATGAAAATGCTGAAGTTACCTGCTATGAAAACTTGCGCTACTACAATCGGGTTACAAAAAGAGGTAAAGGTTACCTTCACTTGTGATGTTGATCACAAGTACACTTCAACTTACCATTAGTAGTTTGCACGATCCTCTAAGAATACTATTTGATCTTCGCAAGCACGCAGGGCGAGCTAATCAATATACTTATCCGTAGTTCCTCCTACCGCCGTAGTCAAGCCACCGCAAAGATAGCGCCCAGGGTCGAACACAGTGGACGGGTTTTCTTCGTACAAATGATTTGAATGAAATCAAAACTCGGTGAATTAAATTTGGATTTGGGGTTTGGTTAAAAACAGAAGTGGATGGTTTGTAAATCTGAAAATAAATGAAGAAAATAAGAAAAGAACTCCTTTGAAGTATCAGTCACTAGGTTTAAGGGTCCTAGGCTAACCGAGAGGTCCCTCCAAGTTAATTTCGCTGCTACGACATGCAACCTAGTCCATGGCATAATCGGATCTATGTTTAACTAGCAAACCTCACTGAAACAACTCCTATTTGAGTCAACATGTGTAGCATGCACTAAGGTCTCTATAGTTTGAAACCCTAACATTCAATATCATCTCAAGAGGCTCAGAAAGACCATCTAAAGAACAACAAAGACATCTATCACCAATTATGCAATCGCATCCCAAAGCATGGAGTATTGGCCAAATCAATAACATTAGCTATGCAACCCTAATTTAAGAAACCATAACAGAAAATATCATTTTAGAGGCTCGTGAAATATCTCATCTAAAGAACCTACGCATCTATCACTAATTATGCACTGGATCCTAAAGCATGGAGAGTATTGACCAAATTAATGACATTCAATGTTATGCAACTATCAGTTTGAAACCCTAACCCCTTAACCTACCTCAGTGGCTCGTAAAGGGCAACTAATGGATATTAGTGCATTCAAAGCCAAGAATACACTAAACCCTAAAAGCTTACAAGTATTGGCCTAAGAAAGTAAATCAAAATTAAAAAACCTAGAGTCAAGATTCAAATGAACCGAAATGACAAAATTGGCCGCGATGAAAAGCATGGGAACCACTGAAGAACCTAAAGATCTCACCCCAGCTAGCCTTTACTTCAAGAAGGAAGTGGTTTACGCTCATCCTCCAAGTTGTCATCCTCGAGGGTGTTCGGGCAACCAAGAAAGGAGAGAAAGAGGAGAGAAGAGAGAAACCCAGAAAAATGAAAGTCACGAGATATTTACTCGGGAAGATTAAAGAAGCCGCAAACTTATAAGGTGGTTTATATAGCCAACCCAAATGTGTGAAAATACAAGAAAGCCCAAACATTTTGGCCAAACTAAGGACAAGGAGCAATACACCAAAAAATGAAGCCTGGGTCAAGCATTAATTACAAAAGCATGAGTTGCGTTGGATTTCAAGTATCGTTTGTGTAATTGCGTTAGTTAGCTTAAACTCAACAAGAGATAGCTTAAAATGCAAAATTCAGTACAGATTCGTTAGTTAATAAATTTCGCTAGCTAGCTGGCCCCAGTGAGAGCGAAACATAAACCCGCTAAGAACGCGCATCCCGCTAAGTTAGTTAAATTCCTTTGTGGAGTAGCGAAATGCAAAATTCTGCTAGGAACAGTTGAATTCGCAGCCTAGCGAAAAGTCCAGCTTTCCCGCCAATGCTCCATTGGCCAATGCTCTGTCGCTTTCTTCCATTTTTCTTCCCGCTTCATTTTTTCTTTCACTTTTTCTTCTTTCCTCTTAGTCTCTCGATCTACGTATGTCGAATTTGGACTCGAATCTTCGTGCTTGACTCCACTAACACTTTTTTGGCATGATTATCTCACAAAATCGCAAAATTTGCCATAAATGCGATCAAGGGAATAATAGGGACCTTAATATGTAAATTGGGTTAATTACAACAATTAGTACACAAAAAGCGCTCAAAACCTATTAAAAATAGGGTTCAAAATAGCACTTTTTGGGCACTAATCAAGATCCTCACGGAATTCCATTGCTCCCATTTTTCTATGCATCCAAGTGGCACGAATATGTACTGTGATCTTGGTCGCCAAAAGATACTTGTGAGGGGATTAAGAAACACCTGAGGACTTTGTTCGACGATAACCACGGTCGCCAGCAAAGGCCGAGCACTATAGGCTAAAGGTGATTACTCCAAAATTGAGGAAGCATGAGAACATGTCACGACGGACTTTGTGACTCACTTGCCATAGACATCGTGGAGGAATGTGATGCCACCGTGGCAGGGGTGACCAGCCTACTAAGCTCCACTCGTAAAGTGATGACCTTCACGCTAGAGGAATTCTACAGGTTGTTTATACAAGAAACCGCCCATACATAAAGTGTTAATATAGTATCGGATCAAGATCCCGTGTTTGTTGTGTTCATTTTGAGAGTTTCAGCAGCCACGGGAACGTTAGCTGATGATGAGCAATCGCCATCCCTGATGGATGGTCACCAAAGAGAACTATTCGTACTTAGAGGACAAGCCACGTAAGCCCCAGATTTTAAGGGTGGCTGAGAAGAGAATTTTTCCTTAGTGGAATTCGCTACGATAACAAATATTTGTATGACATACGAATACGCCATGAGGCACCATATGGGGAGGCCACAGTTTACTCTACTTTGTTTGATGGAGTTGGGAAACGGACCCTCCACGAGTCCGAATTTGGTTAGAGACACCTTCGAGAAGGTGGACTTGATACTTTAAACCATCTCACCAAGGCTCGCAGCCGCGGTAGTGCTTATGTCGAGAGACGGCGACTCCACCCCAGAGCCTCCGAGGTGGTGGATCATGTCTTCTTAAAGGTAATGCCTAAGAGAGGAGTGGTTAGGTTTGGTAAGTGGGGAAAGCTATCACCGAGGTATATCGAACCCTTTAAGATACTCAAAAGGGTGGGTATAGTTGCGTATCGATTGGCTTTACCGCCAATTTTATCGAGTGTTCATGCGATGTTCCATGTCTCCATGCTCCGAAAGCACACTCCAGATCCAACTCATGTAATGGATTAGAGCGAGCTTGTTGTTGATGCGAATGGAACCTTCGAGGAGGGATCAGTATGTGTCATGGATAGCCAGGATCAGGTTTTTTGAAGCAAGACTGTGAGGCTAGTGAAAGTGTTATGGTAGCACCGAGGAGTGAAGGAGCAACATGGGAACGCGAAGACATTGTGCATGCCAATTATCTTTTCCTATTTGAGGATGAAGGTATGTTTTTACCATTCGCATTAAATTGCGATTTCATATGCATGTGATTAGATGTATAGTGTGTGAGAATTTGGATCGAAATTCCTCTTTTATGGGGAAGAACAAAACTCTGATAAATTTGATATTTTCCAAAATGGTAAAACTAAGAATCGCCACATATGACAAAGTTGCAAACCCAAAATTTTATAGATCTCTAATGATAAACAGCCTCACCGTTGATTCAGTCTCTTACAACGAAGTTATTTGCATCGAATTTCATTTAGTTCCGAGACGTAATTTTCATGTTTTTCTAGCGATGGGTGCCTAATGAACCCCAAAACGGATTTTAAAGAAAATCTGAAGTCGACAAATAATTTAAGTAAATTTCATTTAAAATAAATCGAACTGCAGAATGAATAATCATTGTTCCGTAGCAATGGGCAAAACGGTGAACCCATAATAGAGTTAGTTGCAGACACGTGCTGCACGTGAACCAAGTCTTAAGACTTAAGTCAGTTGTAGAAAATAAGATTTGAGGGGAAAAGAGCATGTTTTTGCCCTAAAACCAGAGAGAGAAAGGAGAGAAAAAGAAATTCAAACTTCTCTACACCCACGGTCTGCTTGCTGCACTCATTTCCAGCCAAGAACGAAAGTTCATCTACTCGATAATGGCTGGCATGTGGGCAAATCAAAACGCTTATTTCACCGAGGATTCAAACAAGGAGTCTCGAAATCAGTGGTTTCGGTTTGTAGTGCCCAAGTGGACTTCCTGTAGCTTCTTCATGCCCCATTATTACGATTCTTCCCTCCTTGGTTTATTTTTCGTCTATGGCCAAGGCTTGTTGGTTTTTATTGCTCTAAGGGGTCGCTTATTGGTTTTTCCGCCCTAAGAGGTCAAGCGCATATATTTTTGCCCTAAGGGGCCGCTTTGGAAAAAATCAAGTTGCGGGGAATAGTTCCCGTTAATTCCTGTGATGATATGCAAATTTTGAGGCTGATTTTCGGTTGGAAAAAGAGGGAATTTGGACTAGTGTTTTCTTTGAAATTGTAGCTTTAATTGGGAACTTGAGGTTAGGCTTTTGAATCACCCAAATTGGACCTCTATAACTCAAGTTATGGTCCATTTTCCGGGACTACCAACGGCTACACTGTTTTGACCCTACATATTATCCAGATTTTGGGACTGATTTTTTATTAGAAAAAAGGGGGAAATTAGACTAGTGTCCTCCATGGAAATTGTAGCTGTTTGAGAACTTGATGTTAGGATTTTGAATCACCCAAATTGGACCTATATAACACGAGTTATGGTCCATTTTCCGGGACTACCACAAGTTGCCCTATTTTGACCCCATACATTGTTCCGATTTTGGGACTAATTTCCGGTTGGGAAAAAGAGGGAATTTGGACCAATGTTCTTCATATAAATTATAGATGCATCTATAAAATTGAATTAGGATTTTGAATCACCTAAATTGGACCTGTATAGCTCAAGTTATAGTCCATTTTCCGGGACTGATATAGCTTAGGCTATTTAATGGTTTCAGCCCAAATTTTTGACCGTTAGGCTTGGGGTTTCTCGAATCCAGTTCTAACTATTCTATGGTCTATTATGGCTTGTTGTGTGGAATGTTTATATCTTCTATGCTACAACTTGTCTTGAGGATCAAGTTATCATCATATTTGGAGTGACATGCTCTATGGTAATCGATCGGAGGTCAATATACGTGTCCTAATGTATTGAAATGTGATGAGTTTGTGTATGGATAAGTCATTGCATTATTTGTTTATGTGCTATTTGTGGACGGTTATGTCACAATTGCCTAGAAGATAGGAGTATGTCATTGCTTGATTGGTGATGACTTGTTAATGTTGATATATGTGTGTGCAAATATGTCGACATGAAATGTGGTGATCGCTTGAAAATTTTATGTTGATCGAGAGTACCGCTTCCATGATGCATGGGTGATATGCATGAGTAGAATTGTTTATATAGCATTCATCATATATGTGACATGATATAGGCATGAAATGGCACATCGCATTGCATATGCACGGGGACATCGCATGAAATAGGTGTGAGTGCATGGTTATAATCAACACCGCTTGTCTGACTGCGAGCTTCGTATCAGAGATAACGCCCAATGTGGTCGCATCTGCCATACATGAAAATGAAAATATGTCGGCACAGTGCAGGATAGATATCTCTCGTGAAAGCCCCGTTATTTTGTTATACATATATGTCCAACAGTGAAAGTAAGTTAAAGTGTAGGAAGGCTTGTGAAGCCTATGGTGAGACTTCGAAAATTCGCTACCCACAAAAATATACATGGTTTTGAATATAAATGACCATTGAGGTGTAACATCCAAAAAGCTTTTGGTTTGAAAACAAATGAATTTGTTTTGTAAAATGATCATTGGATGTAATCCATAAATGATGGATTTCCATCACATGGGCTTGGTATCAGGTGATAAGAGCTCTGGGCCAGACTCAAGTGTGATGGGAGTCTATAAGGACTTAGGGCATGGCACATGATTGAGTCTCATCTCATCTCATGGCATGTAGAATTCCAACCTAGGATTGCATAATATTTTTTGGAATGTGTAAATTGTGGAACATGACCATTGCATGTGCACTTAGGTGGGGAATAGCCCTTGTAGGAAGTTTACTCTACTGGGATTGGCTCACCCTATATGGGAAACATTTCAAGTGGAGGACAAACATCGATGGACTATGCTTATTCGAGGCCATAATTGTGAAGAAGGCCGACATGCGGCCTTGTTACCGTTTTGTAAAGTATTTTGGAACAATCTTGTTCTAATGTGTAATATTTGTAAGAGTGTTGTAATTAAACTCTTATGAATTGTTTTAATCATACTCAAAGTTTTAAAATGAATGATGGATAAACGGACTCGTGGTGGTCCTTTTTTTAGCTCATAAGTGGACCCGATGAGGTTATTGTACTATATTTGGGCTCGAATGGGCTATGTTATGTTTTGTATAGGTGGATTAATAGAGCTCCCTCACATAAAGGAGACTCGTCCGATTTTTAAATTATGGATCCCTGCAAATCGACATAACAAGGCAAATGAGTCACTCAGATATCCATGAGTTTTTCGTAGGCTGATCTGATCAACGCACTCTCGAGTTTTAGGCTACACTTCATCTATTTATCACCCGGGTCTACCGTAATGGACAACGTAGGCTAGTAGTAGACAAGAAGGAACATCGTTGCTCTTATCGGGATGGCTACGACCATTGCTGCCAAAGCGTCCGCCTTTTTATTTAAGTCCCTCAGGATATGCTCGAAGCCTACATAAAATTCTATTCGTTGTTTGACCAAACTTACGCATTTCTGACCATGCACCGGTTCAGGTTTCATACTCTCCGCTCACTGGGTCTCCACCATTAGCCATGAAAGCTCACCGCATATGATGAGTTTTTCTAAGGATAAAGACTTTACGAGGTCAACCCTAACCAAGATTGCTTCATATTCAATCTCATTATTGGACACAGGGAAGCCCAACCATATGGCTTGTTCGATTTCCCCAATCGGGGCTCTAAGTTGCAAGTCAACTCCATCTCTTATTTAACGAGAAGTGCCATCCACATTAAGGATCCACCAACCAACGTCACCCTAGTCCACTTCCGATTGGGGTAGTTTTTCCAATACCTGCCCCCTCAATGCCAAGCGAGATTTATATTGAATATCAAATTCACTTAGTTCAATTGCCCATCGGACCATCCTTCCTGAAAAGTTAGGCTTGTGTATGGTGCTTTGCAAGGAGAGATTGGTCAATACGACAATAAGGTGTGCTTGGAAGTAGAGGTAAAGCTTTTTAGTTACCACACAGAGGGCTAGTGCTGCTTGTACGAGACGGGTATATCGTGTTTCTGCTTCAAATAGGGATTTACTCACAAAGAATTTTGGTCTTTGCTTTCGGTTCTCCTCTTCTTTGAATAAAGCTGCACTTACTGAGGTCTTTGATACCGCCAGGTAAAGGTAAAGTGTATCGCCTACCCCTGGCTAGCCAGAATTGGAGGTTCGGTAAGATTGTTTAATCCCCTTAAAGGCTTAGTCGCATTCCTCATTCCAACCGGACCTTTTTTGCTTCCCTTAAGGTGATGAAAAATGGTATTAACCGGTCTATGAAATGGGATATGAACCTCTCAAGAGCCAACAGCCGACTAGTTAATTGTTACGCTCCTTTCTTGGAGGTAGGAGCCTGAGAGTCCATTATAGCTTTGAGTTGAATGGGATTGGCCTTCCCTCTTTGAGCCACCATAAAGCCTAAAAACTTGCTTGAACTGACTTCGAACGCACATTTCAGAGGGTTAAGTTTCATGTCATACCTTCGCAATAGCTTAAAGGCCTCTTGTAGATACTTGGTGTGGTCGAAATGTTCTTTGGATTTCACAAGCATGTCATCGATATAAGCCTCCATTGTGTTACTCAACAGCAGGCGGAATATCTTAGTCATCAATCTTTGATAAGTGGCCCTAGAATTCTTTAAGCATCACATCATAGCAGTATAGCCCGTTCGGTGTAATGAAGGTCGTTTTCTATGTGTTAGGCGAGTGCATGGGAATTTGATTATACCCAGAGAAAGCGTCCGAAAACGATAGTATTTTGTGCCCGGTTGTGGCATCAACAATTTGGTCTATACGTGGCAATGGGAAGCTATCTTTTAGGCATGCTTCATTGAGGTTAGTGTAATCTACACATACTCGCCACTTACCCCCTTTCTTTAGAACCACCACCACGTTGGCTAGCCATTCGGGGTACTTCACTTCCTTGATGAAACCTACCCTTAGCAAGTTGTCTACTTCCGTCTGAATGATCCGATGACGATCTAGGTGGAAACACCTCACTTTTTGTCTTACTGGTATGGCCGTAGGGATAATATTCAGCTTGTGAAAGGCCATCGTCTGGTTAATCCGAATCATATATGAGTGGCTCTAGGAAAATGCGTCTATATTGTTTAACATGATGAGTCATAACCTCTCCCTTTCTTCATTGGACAGGAGAGAGCTTATGTAAGTGAACTTTTTTGGCCCGTCCAATGTTACTTTCTAGAAGAGATCCACAGCCAGTGGATCCTTATCTTCCAGGCTGATCTGGATGGCGAACTGTGATTGCTATACAGGGGTTTAATCTTCGAGGGGAGGATTTTCAACATTCTTCTCCTCTCTCTGTTCCTACATAGATAGCTGATAAGACTGCCGTGTAGTCAGCTAACTTCTTAAAAGGTCAACCTGCCCAATGTTAGTCAAATAGACGACCGTTTGGTGGCAGGTTGAGGGGATAGCTTTCATCGAGTGCAGCCAGGCTCGCCCCATTATGGCTTTGTAAGGCCCCAAGTCTTCGATGACTGAGAACAGAACCTGCTAAGTCACTAACCCGACTTTTACAGGGAGTGTGACATCTCTTAGAGTTACAGTAGTTGCACCATTAAAACCAAAGATGCTTCACTTGGCTGAGTTCACCACACTTAAGGAAAGCTTCATCTATTGGCGGTAGTAGCAACAAGTCTCGCAAAGACTACCAAGATTCCATCTATCTTATATTACATCAAAACTATTAATACAACGGGTGAGTACCAGTGCATCATAGTGGGGCACACTAACCCTATTCGAGTTGACATGAGGAAAGGATATGGGACCATCTATTGGCTTGGTTTCTTCATGTCTGCCCTCCGCATGGATAACATTTATCCGGGCCTTAACGGTGGCGGCTCTCAAGAGCTTCTTCTATTGGCACTTTGACTGATACTAGTCTTTAGATGATCCGCCCAAAGATATAGTTAATGGTCAGGGTCTAGATTTGACAGAATGAAGAACAGAACTCCGTCCGCGATCCGCCCCGATTCCACCCCGTGGTCGTCCTCCAACCATATACCTCCCGAGTATCCCACTTCGATCGTCATCTTTTCCACCATAAACTTTAGGTTTCAAGACCGTCGATCCATGTCCATGATTCTATGATAATCGCACCATAAGGATTTTATTTCTTACGAGGGACTGATCGATGCAGTTCATTTAAACTCTAACAAGTCACAAATGATGGGTAATAACCTCTCATAATGTATCGCTCACAGCTGCAAATTGGCCAGAGCTCTCTTCTTCCGAGACTAATCATGGATCGATTTCACTTATAAATAACCTTCTCCTAGATCACACTGCTTCTTCCCAAGCGCCTTATTTCCCTTGACCAGTTGGTTCGTAATCATGAAAATCTTGGTTGCTACACGGATATTGTCCTCCAGCATTAAATACCTATCAACCCACCTGTATAATTCTTCAATTGTCGCTAGTGGGTCTAAATATAGTGATTGGAAGAAAGGAGTTGATAGCCTAAATCTTCTCCTAAAGTTTTAGAGGACTCCGCATCCAGTTATACGACTCTATCTCGCGACCTCTCGTCATAAACTTCTCAGAAGTCCCACGCCCCTTCTTCCCCGCTCGAGAATAATCTGTAAGGAGCTGATGTTCCTCTTTTGCCACACCGAACAAAGATATTGCGATATGAATGAAACCCATAGTTCATTGAATGAATTTATAGAATAACACGGTAGCTTGTGAAACCAAGCCAACACAGGCCCAGCACGCTAGCCAAGAATACTTAGATATCACCATTGTCACAAAGATTTGTCATCTCCGATTATAATGGAGCATATGGTCATAGTTGGGCCGGTGAGCCATCGAATGTGGTGGAAACTTAATGATAAACCTACTGGATGAAGGTGAGTCATGATGTGTTACCCTATGGGTGAAGGAGCATGTCATCTGGTTCGAATTAAGGTCGCGAAGGCTCAGAGAAACATCGGGCGCTTGACAACAAAACGTAGGATGCACAGGCAACATTGGTGGCAACGTGCCTAAAGGAAACACTAGCAAATTCCAAGGGCTTGATCTAGCTTGTTCTGTCTTCTACGTGCCTCTCTCCTTACCCCACGATTGTCCACACCAACATCACTACAATGAAGGGGTGAGGCCTGCCTACCACCAATCTTTATTTCCCAAGCATTCTTTCGCTGGCAAGAGACTCGTGGATGGGGAGCCAGCTCAGGATAGCTCATCTTCCTCGTCGGGTATCAACGCCATCGTGAGCAATAGCAGTTCTTCCTTTATCGATGATCGGTCAGGCAACACTCGCCTATCTCACGCCTTTCTAAGATCATAGATTTTTTCAATCTATGCCCACAATTGGTCATTCTCACACCACAAGCGCCTGGGCCAGGGACTCCTGGAACTCCTTCCATCCGCCTGGTCGTTCCTCCGTTTCCAGTCCCCGCGCTCTATGGAGAAATTGATCTTCTAGCGATTGGATCATCGGATTGGTTGAGATTACGATCATCTGAAGATCCGATGTGGCGTGGGAACCGATGAGTTCCCAGCGACAACAGTAGACAATCGCAGCCAAGCTCTACACTCAGTTTAGACTTTATGTTCGATTCCCACAAACAACACCAATTGTTGTTACCTAGATCGTCTAAACCCCTGGGCATCAACGGTGCATTGTAAACGTACAAAAGGGCGATCCGGCGACGGTGGGTCAGCCGCTTCTCCAATGATTAAGTCAACAAAAATATGGAGAGGAAGAAGAAGAAGAAAGTATGCGTTATTGGAATTTCTTTTTTCCCCTCGTGAGGGGTCTTCCTAATTTATACATGAACCTCTCCTTGCTTTTAGGAAATAAAATCTCGTAATTTTAGTGATAAAATATCTTCTTCCCTATCAATGATTAATTATTCCTTATCAAGGATTGATTCTTTCTTATCAAGGATTAATGTTTTCGAGAAGTAAGAGGATTAGTGAGTTAGAAAATTTGCGTATAAATACCTTTGTATTTCCCGCCATCCATTGTCCAACGAAGCCTGCCATCCCGAAGGATCTGGGCCATTGTGGGACTTAAAACCTAGACGAGCTACCTGGTTGGCCTCTGGAAGACACCCGACTCACGTACGGGCTTTGGATTCTCCGTCTGTAGTGCCCTCCGGCTTTAATATGGTAGTAGGCTTAGGTCGCTCTGTCTCGTAGGCCAAAGGGACCTAACTGAACGCTCCTAGGCTCCATTAAACTGTGGTCTAAAGACCATGGTACCTATAGAAGTTTAGTTTTCATCCCTTGGTATCTACTCTATATCTTCTCTCTCTCTCTCTCTTTCTCTCTCTCTCTTTATATATATATATATATATATATATATATATATATATATATATATATATATATGTGTGTGTGTGTGTGTGTGTGTGTGTGTGTGTGTGTGTGTGTGTGTGTGTGTGTGTGTGTGTGTGTGTGTGTGTGTGTGTGTGTGTGTGTGTGTGTGTGTGTGTGTGTGTGTGTGTGTAAAAACAGCAAAAGAGGGTAGGCAAAAGAACCATCCATCTCAATTCCATATGGCTCACAACATAAGTTTGATTTAATCTAATTCAATGTGGGATGTCATAATGTTAGTTCAATGTTCCCCAATAACTTCATAAGTATGTATTTTTCTGAACTTGTTATGACCAGGGTTAAAAATGTAGCGAAATATCGACGATATATCGTTGATATTTGGGGTGTCGGGCCATCCCGACACAATTTTTGCAAAAGAAAATCGTTTCTTGGAAAAAAAATCGAAAAATCGTCTCAATATCAAGCCACATTATAAATTAATATACTGGCACAAATCCGACACAAAAATGCAACCTTGTGAAAAAAAAAACACACAAAATGGTCGATATATCGGCGATATATGCCGATATATTGGCCATTTTGTGAGTTTTTGATAAATTTTTTTTAAGAAAAACAATATTTAAAGTGAGTGTCTTGTTATAGAGCAAATAAATAGCATATGAAGAGATGTGAGAGATAAAATAAAAAGTTTTTTCTTAATAATTAATATCATTTACTGTATGTCTTCCTTAATAATTACTATCATTAATTATTTGTAGAAAATGGAAGAAGATCAAGAAACGGTTGGAATTCTTATGTCTTATATCATTAATTATTTGCAGAAAAGAGAAGAAGATTAAGAGACGTGTTAATCATTAGTTGTTCTATCATTAATTGGTATCATTAATTATTATAAAATTTTGGGAAAACCAAGATTCGTAGGAGGAAATGAAATGTATTCATTTCATATATCTCAACCACTCTTGACATGCCACATATATATATATATATATTTACACCCTTAATAATCTAAGAGATAAACAATTACACACATTATATATAGATAATAAATTCATAAAATTCAAGCACGATATATCTATGAAACCGATATTTTTATCCTTAGTTATGACATTGAACTTGGATAGCCAAATATGATTCATAAATTAAACGAGTCATACTAAAGCGCATATGGTGGGTGCATGGTGGCATTTTCATCTTGTCTCCTCCATGTAATCATGCATTAACTGCACATGAAGAAATATTAAACCTGGAATAATTATGAATCATGCATTCATTAGTTGGTTATTTGATGATCAGAATAACTGGAAGTGGATTTACAGAATTAAAAAGTGGAGTTAGAATAATTATGAACAATGATGGTGCAATATTGGAATAAGTGGGAGCGTATTTGGAAAACTAGGGAGTGGACTTAAGCGGTATGAAGCATAATCATGACTAGACAAAAAAAAGGAATTGATAAGCATCTATGAATCTTTCGAAGACAACCATATATTCTTTAGTTCCCTTAGTGGAATAGCCTAAAAAATTATTAATCAATGTGTGAGCTTAACTTATAAAAATACAAGTTTATAGAAAATAGGAACTATTATTGATTATGGAAGTTCAATTTCAAGGATTATTGAGTTCAATTATTCCTTGTCTGCAATAAAGTATCCTCCATTATCCAGGTTCAACAGCTAATCATCGGCCCATTTCTTATCAGAGGCTCTTAATCATCATGTTAACATGCAATATGCAGATTCTTTGCTGTAACCGGCATGTGTTAAACTGTAACCGGCATGTGTTAAACTATATATTATGGGGTTGAAGAAACACGAGGAATCCCTTCCTAATCAACAGTTAACAAGTGCTAATGTACTTTTGATTTGATCTAATGTTTTCCGTGATGCTGATGCATTGTCTTCTCCAACTGACCTAATAGAAAGTTAATATAATTTGTAATTTACATTTTTTTCTTTCCTTCCTGAGAAATATTGTACATAAATAAACCACAGGACTAAACCTCCGACCAACCCTCCATTTTCCTTGGTACTGTAGGCCATAGTGGCCCCGTACCCATCTGATCACAGCATTATTTTGGCACAAAATTTGATCAGAATGTTCCTCTATCCAGGTTTTAGCAGAGCTTGTTTTCTACAGATGAGTTTTTGGCAGTTAATATTGCTTTACTGGATGTATTCATGGATGATGTGCCTTATTTGTTTAGAAAATGAAGAAAAGAAATATTATCGTGAAGAAAAAATGTATAATTCGTACCAAAACGTATGTAACTTCATTCAGGTACAGAATTGTAAAGAGCAAAAGCAAGGCCATGTCTTCTTGCAGAGAAAAAAAATGTGGATGCCGATTATAAAAATATGGAAATGTTTGGTAAACATAAGTGAAGGAATAATGCAGATTTCTTCCATAAAATGCCTATGGCTTTGCACAATGAAATTCTTGAGCTAGTGGTTGAGGATGTTGAGAAGCGACAGTCTAGTCTTAGTTAAACACCTGAATATACTTTCTACTCCTCCCTCAAGATCTTGAATGCCCAACTCTAATTTCCCCAACATTTTCTTTAAATTCTCTGCATGAATATTGAAGGATTTGCTTGTCTTCTGGTTGATATGGGACTGGACTGTGGCATCCACTTTCTCAAAAATACTAAATTCTGCTATCTCTTCCTCAGATTCAACACGCTTGGGGTGCATCAATCTGGAAACTACTATCCATTTGCTTGTCTTCGACCACATTTTTGGTCCAGAAATAGAGGACAACAAAGATTCCAACACAATTAAAGTGGAAGCTTCTACCTCCCTCAAGATACGTGCACTGAGCCAGCCTATGTTCTTTCTCTCGAGATAGACGACACTATCACATTTTCTTTTCTGCCTTTCAAATCCTCAAGGACTTTGATCATCTTCTTCTACTCTTTTTTCTTGAAGCTGCGATTCTGGTAAGAGTCTCCACAACCATAAGACCTTTTTGCGTGTCAATACCATGGTCTTTATACCTACTACTCAATGGGCCCAAGGCCCATTTGGCTCGAGACCCGCCTGACCCGTGATGAGAAGTGGTCCAAGCCAATCTACCATATCAAAACCGGGGCACTACTTGCAGCGAACCTAGTCCGTCTCGTGGCTTCCGGTGTCTCCCAAATGCCAGATTCAAGGCGGCCCGTCTAGAGTATTAAATCCCCTAGCCAACCATCCTTTCGTATATGGCAAGTTCGTTATTGATAAATAGATAAAGGTGGGAAATACGCAGAGGATATTTATCCGCATATTTCCTAGTTTCCAAATCCCATACTTCTTGGAGGAATAATCTTTGATAAGGAATAATTAGTCCTTGATAAGGGAAAATCAGCCCTAGATAAGGAAAAAACTAGTTATCCCTAAATTGTGGTATTCTCTTCCCCGAGATATGAGATTTGGCAACAATTTTTTATAAATCGGGAAGATCCCCCACGAGGGGGAGGCATGCAATTTCAACTGTGTGAACTCCTTATTTCTTTTTCTCCATCCTTTTGTTGACTTAATCATCAAAGATGCGGCTGGCACATCGTCGCCAGATCGCCCATTTTGCAGGTTCACATTATGCTGTTAATGCCCCGGAGGTTAGACGATCAAGGTAACAACAATTGGCACCATTTATGGGAAGCGAACAGAATGTTTCGTCTACAGGCTGCAAGGGCTTGTCTTCAATGGCTATCTAGTAGACCTTCATCATCGGTAGCTTTGTCTATTCCCCTTCCCACGTCTGATTCGTTCAAGGCAGTCGCGATGTCAAACAACCCGATGATCCAATCGCTAAAGGATCAATTCCTCTATTAGAGCCAGGACATGGATAAGAAATGGGAGGAACAAGTAAGGCAGATGAAGGAGTTACAGGATCATGTTGAATGCATGTAGTGTGAGAATTACTGATTGCGGGCTTGACGTGATCTAGGTGGAAGAGATGTTCAAGATAGCGGTCGAGCTTTGCATCCAGTCCCTTCCAACAAAGGGAAGGAGCCCATTATCTTGGACAAGGCCGATGCCCCAGTAGGTGACGAGTTGTCCTCAGGCAGTTCCCCACCTTTAGGCCACTCACTAGCAAAGAACACGAGGTCCAAATCATGTAAAAGAACCCTGCATCGCCTTACCTTTAGCGATGTCGTTAGTGGCGCATCCCACTGGGCAAGGATAAAAGCAGGTAGAAGGCAGAACTAGTCAGACTGAGCTCCCGGTGACTCATCGGTATTACTTGAACGTGCGATGCCAACAATGTCGTTTATACATCTCACCTTCGGTACAAGGCCAACATTTTACATGCCGCCAACAACATTAATTCGGGGACCTAACAACATGCTTTCCTTGCCCTTAGGGCAACACATTCTTGACTACGAGTCACCTCGCAGGTTAGTCATACCCTCTTTTGCCATGTTCGACAGCTTTGCTAACCCTTAAGATCACATGCTCCACTATAATCAGGCAATGATACTAAACACCGGCAATGACCATCTATTATGTAAAGTGTTTCTGACTATCTTGCGGAGGCCTGTGTTAGCCTGGTTTCATAAGCTCCCACGTAACTCAATAAACTCATGCACTGACCTGTGGGTGGCATTCGTATCACAAAGCATTCCTGTTCGCCACAAAAGAGGAACACGCCTCCCATGTGCCATTCTCCAGCCAGAAGTTAGCTTGACCCATTCTGTGACTTCACGAGGAGATCGGGGCAAACCATCTTCAAGAAGCAGAACTTAGCTGAAGATGGATGCGGTCCCTCCGTAACTCTTTAGAGAAGCTTTGTCGCCTATGCCATTCTTCCGGGGCCGCTATCTTTAGATCTACCAAAGACAATGGAAGAATTATACAGGCGGGCTGATAAGTACTCAATGTGGGAGGACAATGTCTGTACAGCAACCAAAACTGTCATGATCACAAGTCAGCCGACCGAGGGACATAAGCCGTCTAGGAAGAAGCTATCTGAGTCCGAAAGAGGGCAGAGCTGAGATCGAAAACAATCCTATGATCAGTCATAGAAAAAGAGAGAGCCCTCGCAGTTCACCCCCTTGAACATCTTGTATCAAAGGCCATTACCCATCATTCGTGATTTTCTAGAGTTCAAATGGCCTGCACTGATCCAGACAGATCCTGCCTAAAGAAACAAATCATTGCAATGCGATTATCATAGGGATCATGGGCATGAGACCAACAGGTGCCGAAGCCTAAAGTTCTTGGTGGAAAAACTTGTTAAAGCTAGACACCTCAGGAGGTATATCAAAGAAGCAAATCACAGAGAGGAGTTAGGGCTAGCAACAGACAAAATTACAGTCGGAGCCACGACTCTGTTAGAACCTAGACCAATTATAAATTATATACTGGGCGGCCCATTTGACGACCAGTATCAGTCGAAGGGCCAACAGAAGAAGATCTTAAGAGCTGCCGTAATCAAAGCCAAGGTAAATGTTATCCACATAGAAGGCAATCGTGAAGAAACCAGGCCCATAAATTGCTTTATATCCTTCTCTCCTGTCAACCCGAACAGGATTATTATGCCCCACTATGATGCATTGGTACTGCCTCCAGCGATAGTGGTTTTGATGCACGCACAAGGTATTGGTGGATCCTCGCAAAGTTAGGATGACATTGGAACCACCCAGCCTTCCAATTGGGGATGAGGCTTTTTAGGTGTTGAATTTAGCTTCAGCACTTTCCTTTAATGGTGCGACTACCGTAACACTAAGGGCTTTCACACTCCTTGTAAGGGTCGGCCTAATCACTCAGCAAGTTTTGTTCTCGGTCGTTGGTGACTTGGGTCCTTACAATGTCATAATGGGGCGGGCCTCGCTTCACTCTATGAAAGTTGTTCCTTCAACCTACCACCAAATGTTCAGTTATTTAACTAACGATGGTCAGGTTGACCTTTTGAGTAGTCAGCTGGCCGCAAGGCTGTGTTATCAGTTATCTATGCGGGAACAGAGAGGAGTGAAAAGCCTTGAAAGTCCTCCTCTCGAGGATCAAACCCCCACGTAGCAATCACAGTTCGCCACCCATATCAGGGTAGAGGAGAAGGATCTGCTGGCTATGGACCTCCTAGAAAAACTAATGTTGGACGGGTCGAAGAAGTTCACTTATGCTAGGTCTCTTATAACCGATGACGAAAAAGAACAGTTACGACTCGTGTTTTTGAGTAACATAGATGTGTTCACCTGGAGCCACTCGGATATGGTCAAAATTAATCCAACGGTGGCTTCTCACAAACTAAACATCATCTCCACGACCAAACCAATGAGACAGAAAGTAAGGCTTTTTCACTCTAATTGCCATTAAATCATCCAGACGGAGGTAAAACACTTACTAAGAGCAGGTTTCATCAAAGAAGTAAAGTACCCCGAATGGCTAGCCAATGTAGTGGTGGTTCCAAAGAAGGACGACAAGTGGTGAGTATGCATAAATTACACTGACCTCAACGAAGCGTGCCCAAAAGATAGCTTCATCTTATTGTGTATAGATCAAATTGTTGACTCCACGACTAGGCACAGGATATTGTCATTTCTAAACGCCTTCTCTGGATATCATCATATTCCCATGCACTCTCCTGACGGAGAAAAAACGACCTTCATTACACCACAAGGGCTATACTATTACAATGTGATGCCTTTTGGATTAAAGAATGTTGGGGCAACTGTTTGACTTTTTGTATATAGACTAAAAACCCCTCAAATTCACATAGTTACAAGAGCCTTACACTTCTCTTGGAGCCATGTCACTTTGGATAAACTTGCTTGATTAAATAAATATTTGTTGGTGTTCAGAATTTTAAAATGAATTAGCATATGACACCGCAAGTGCAATGTGTCATAAAAGTAGTAAAATCCTGATGTAAGTCCAGGTATCATTCCCACAAAGATTGACAAGAATTTGAAATCAACTAACACCCCAACTACTGGTTCTATGCTATTTGGACTAAAACCGATAATGAAAGTTTTATCTAGAAAATAAAGATCCTAAACTATTAACTAAAAAAATATAACCGAAATAACATGAAACAACAACAAACATAAAGAACAAAATATCGATCGACCGCCTCGTGAGAAACGAAAACTATCAACGAATTACAATGAAACAGTCAATTCCTACACGAAAGTACATTGCTTTATTTATTGATGGATCTGGATTTGTCCATGATTGCCTAAATGTTGCATTTGGATTTCTCCATATTCACTTATTGTAGTTTGCTTCTCTCAAGTCCAGATCGAATCCGCTACTAGATGGCGGATCTTCTTGCAAGATCTGGGTATTTTTCTTTCTCAATACTTCACACCCATTTCTTGATGACAGAAAACCTTTTGCTTTCCTTCTCAGGATTTTTTCAAAAGTTCTACCACTTAAGTGGTGGCTCATCATTTAGATCTATTGGTTCTTCCTTTCCCTCATTAGATCTCAAATCTAACTTTAGCCTGGAGCTTCTCTTTAGATCGAGGTGAACTCTCTCGATATTTTATATTGTTAAATACTCCCTCCAACTTCACTCAGATACAAATGTATTCTATCAAAATTAAACTTCGTGAGCTCAATAGTTCATCAATGGTAGTCTAACATACCATAGCGAATGCCCCGCCTCCCAAGAATCTCCATCTCTGTGTCAGCCTGCAGGCACCCCAGAAATCAGAGCAAAGACACTCTCAAATCGGGTATCTTGTGATTACTATCAGGGAACTTATAGATTCAAAAACAACACCAAGTAACAGTACCGCAACCCAAATACCTTCCAAAATTTTGGCGTAAAATATCAGAATCTAATGGTAAATCGACCCAATTGAAAGCCATATCATCATCGCAAGATCACAATTAAGTTTCAATGGAGCATCGATCAAGTACATCCACTATAATTGCGATTAAACTGAGAAGAAATGAATTCCATAAATTTGTCTAGATTTCATAATTTTCAAAGTGCACTTTAAGAAGAAAATAATTAAATAAAAAATCTAACATTAACCTTCTCGCACACGCTCGTCGATTCAGATCCAGAAAAGAAAAGAAAATAACGAAAAGAAAAGAAAATCTACTCTAAACTGTACAATTAACCCTTCTTCTCTCCTAATTTCTGTCGAGGAAAAGTTAGGAGGTTACTTTTACTATTCTAACATTGTCTATTTATAATCATAAGAGAAAATTCCGCCGACGCACAAAGATCCATGAAGAATTCCTTTATAAGAAAGCCCAGACATCGCTCTGCGTCGCGATCCGCCGATGTCGCGACCTAGATTCCCTTATTTGCTCCGCTCACTTGCGACCAGGTTTCTTCGCTTGCGATCAAGTTTCTTCCGCCGTAAACCAAGTTTATTCACAAGACTGTGTTTCTTCGCCAGCAAGGCCGCGACCTTAATCGTGGTCGCCAATTCTCGCTCGATACTCGTCTCAATACTTGATGTCGCGACCTTAGTCTCATGTCGCAACCTCGTTGTCGTTCCCTTATGCTGCATTTCTGAGTCACGACCTCAGTTTTAGGTTGCAACCTCTTTTTAGTTGTCACCACTTTAATTCCTAGTCAGGACTTCCTTTCCTTGTTGCACTGCACGTCATTTAATTTCAATTTTAGTCAGAACCATTCTCTCTGTTTACTTCTCTCCTCGTCATGAAATTTTTTCAGTCAGCAACCTCCTTTTGATAGCCCCTTGCCCTTAAACCAATCGTGACCTTAGTATGATGTCGCGACCTCATGTTACTCTGCTGCGTTGTTTCGCTTGCTTTAAACATAGTCATAATTGATAAGCCGATGCTCGCTATTCGTGTCGCTAATTTGATTGGTCGTGACTCCCTCGTGGGCCTTGAAATATAAATTGCTGTAACCAATTTCTAACTCGACTTCGCTAGGCTTAGCTTCGTGTTTCTCGCGCTGGACGATATTAGGTTGCAACCTCATTTCCAATTTTCCAACTCTCAGTCGCAACCTCAAATCTCTCCTTTGTCAGGACTCCCACTGGCCCATGTCGTGACCGAGATGATGTCGCGACCTCAAATTGAGTTCTTCTACTAAGAATTGGTTGCAACTTCAAATTTTCTCATAGAGACTTATTTAGGGCCCCATCAATCGCTTCAACGCCACGACCTTGGGGACGCATACGACCTCGCTAGCTTAGAATAATTTCTTTCATCTCAACCACATTTTCTTGGTCGCAACCTCATTAACTGGTCTTGGTGATGTTGTGACCTAGAAATAACTGAACAAACGAGCTCCTTGTCGCTATTTTCATTTCTAGTTGCAACCTCCTTCGTTTGGGGCCGAATTCTTCCAGCTTTAATGGATTTTCACTGTGATATTTTGCAAAATTAAATTTGAACAAATTACCCAAGTTTTTGCATATGAATTAACAATTATCTTGTAATAAACTCAGAAAAATGGATTAAAAATCAAATGAGTTTTTAGGCTCATCAGCAACCTATCAAAGATTGGTAACTAAGATATTCCGACCGTTGTTGGGCAACACCATGGAAGCCTATATCGATAATATGCTTGTAAAATCCAGAGAACGCTTAGATCACATCTAACATCTACAGGAGGCCTTTGAGCTATTGCGGAGGTACGACATGAAACTCAACCCTTTGAAATGTTTGTTCGAAGTCAGTTCGAGCAAGTTTCTAGGCTTTATGGTGACCTAGAGAGGAATAGAGGCCAACCCCGTGCAACTGAAAGTTATAATGGACTCTCAGGCTCCTATCTCCAGGAAAGGAATACAACAACTAACTAGCCGACAAGCAACCCTCGGGAGGTTCATATCCCATTTCACAAATCGGCTAAAGCCATTTTTTATCACTCTAAAGGGAGCCAAAGGGCCGACTGGAATGAGGAATGCGACCAAGCTTTCATGGAAATCAAACAATATCTTACCGAACCATCAATTCTGGCTAGCCCAAGGGCAAGCAATACACTCTATCTCTACCTAGCAATGTCAGAAGTCTTAGTAAGTGAATCTTTGTTCAAAGAAGACAAAAACCGAAAACAGAGACCAATATTCTTCATAGGCAAATCCCTGGAAGAAGCAAACTCGCGATAACTTTTCGAACAAGCTACACTGCCCTCCGTGGCAATCGAGCAGTCCCCCTACTTCCAAGCATGTTCCTACTCGTCGTGTTAATCAATCTCTTGCGGAAACACCATGCCACAAAAGCCCACCAATCGTAGAAGGATGGCACGATGAATCATCAGCCTAAGCAGTTCCCAGATTTCCAATATAAACCTTACTGCATCAAGGGGCAGGCATTGGTAGGATTTTTAAACAGAATCCACTCCTAGCCGCATGTGGACCCGTGATAATGGTGGTCAGGTGGATTCCCACGCGGACGACGCTCGCCATACAGAGTCGGAGTTGCTTGCAACCAAAGCCCCAAACGAGGAAAGGGTAGAGCAAGCCATACAACTAGACCTCCTCGCGTCCAATAACAAGACTTAATATGAAGCAATCCTAGCCGGGGTAGATCTCGCATAATCCATATCATCAGAAAAACTTCTCATACGTAGTGACTCTCAACTGGTAGTCGGACAAGTAAACGAAGAATACAAAACGCAAGACTAGTGCATGGCCAGGTCTGTGAGTCTGGTCAAGCAGGGACTAGAGAGTTTTGCGGCTTAGAGGCTTAAACATATCCCAAGGGACTCAAATGAAAGGGTAGAAGCATTAGTAGTAATGGCCGAATCCATCCTAAAAAAGAAACAGTATTCCTCCTAATCTACTACTAATCGGTGTTGTCTATTACAACCGATCGAGTAAGTCAGATAGATGAAGCAAGCCCTTCTTGGCTGACTCTTATAATGCATTATCTGAACTCAGGAGAACTGCAAAATAATAGAGTTGAAGCCCACAAGGTCCAGGTGGCGAGATTTTCCTTGGTGAACGGGCAATTATACAAGCAGTCTCTAGACGGGCCATATCTTAAGTGTCTCACCACTTAGTAGGGACAGTATATACTGGCCGAACTCCATGAAAAGGTATGTGGAAACCATCCAGGCAGTAGAACTTTAGCTCACAAGGCCCATACATAAGGGTATTATTGGCCAGCTATGAACGTCGATGAGGCCACCTACGCCACGGCGCGACCGCTACCAACTTATTGGGCCTCTATGTTTCAAGGATGTCACCAAGACCTAGCCACCATCAAGGAGGTCCCGCCCTTTGCTCAGGGGAATATAGTTTGGATCACGCTCTATCGCCTAACTCAAAAAGTTATTGTTACCGCCACCGACTATTTTAGTAAATGGATAGAAGTTGAAGCCTTCGCCTCCATCAAGGAAAAGGATGTCGTCCGATTTGTGTGAAAGAATATTTTTTATCGATTCGGGATACCCTAGTCGATTGTAACTGACAATGGGCCACAGTTTGATAGTAGTGTATACAAAAATTTCTACCAGAAGATGAAGATCATAAATTTTTACTCAACCCTACGGTAGCCACAGAACAATGGCCAGATAAAAGCATCTAACAAAACCTTCTTGACGGCTTTGAAAAAGCGTCTACATAATGCTAAGGAAAAATGGGTGGATGAGCTACCAGAAGTTCTTTGGGCCTACAGGACAACCGGTCGGAAGATGATTGGAGTGTCACCATTCACCCTCACCTATGGGATGGAGGCTATCATTCCTATAGAAATTAGGATGCCCATACTTCGGACTAAAATCCCTGGAAAGACTAATACTGAAGCCATCACCAAAGATCTAGATATGGTAGATGAGCTCCGAGGAGATATCTCTATATGTATAGCCTCTTACCAATAAAGGATGGTGAATCTATATAACATGCGTGTAAGGCCGCGTACGTTCCGAGCCAGAGACCTAGTTTTAAGAAGGGTCTTTGAAAACACGACTAACCAAACGACTGACAAGTTCGAGCCTAATTAGGAGGGGTCATACATGATAGTAAAGGTGGGGGCAGCTCATACGCACTGAATAAACTAGTCGGGACTCCAGTACCTAGGATGTGGAATGCTATGCATCTTAAGAGGTATTATCAATAAAGTTCTCTTATTTAATAAAATTTTTCTTTGAAGTGTTTTCTTTCAATCTTTGCAACTGCGCCCATGCAAAAGCCCAAATGTGGCTCTAAGCCTATTGGTACTTTCAAAAGCCCAAATGTGGCTCTAAGTCTGCTAGCACTTTCAAAAGACCAAACTTATGGCTCTAAGCCTGCTGACACTTTCAAAAGACTAAACTTGTGGCTCTAAGTCTGCGAGCACTTTCAAAAGACCAGACTTATGGCTCTAAGCCTGCTAGCACTTTCAAAAGCCAAGAATGGTGCCTTGCCTAGTGTCCCAGGCACAATCCCTACCAGCTCCTAGCTCGAAAATGACTTAACTATCCTAGCCAATGTTCGCATAAATGATAAGAAATAGTAGGGATTCATTGCATGAGTACACCAAAAATCATATTTCATTCAAAATCAGGCACAGAGCAAGTGACTACATAAGTATATATGTCTGTGGCCAAAACTGGGGCTCAAGCTCCCTTATAGAAATCCCCAAACAAAAAATGGTGGGGGTAAGGGAGGGAGGGAAAGAGAAGTAAGGAGAGCAAAATTAGCTTTGATTCCCAACAGTCATCTCCAGATCCTCGTCGATTAGATCAACTTTAGCCGCCGCCTTAGTAACCACTTGTGATACGTAGGGGCGCCTAGATCTGCAAATAACTCCGGAGGCAACCCGGTTAGGAGGAGTCAACATGCTGCCCTGAACCTCTGGTTGGCTTCCACAAAAGTTGTGTTTTAACATACAACATCCGTAGCCATAGGCGAAGATCACCTCATACCTTCTGGGGCATCCTCCTCCGTAGCTTCTTTGCCTTTACAGCTAGACTAAGGAGTGACACTTCATCTCGCCCCCAAGCTCCAACAAAAGGGACTTTCGTTCAACCTCTAGGCTAGCGGTCTCAGCCTCGGCCTTACACTTTCCAAGCTACCCACTACCCGTGCCTTTGCTTCACCCACTGTAAAGGTAGCTTGCCGAGAAATCTTAGCTTCCTCCTTATCCTCATCCCTCTTCTTCTCTGCAACTGTGGCTCTTTCAGTGCCCTCCTTAGCCTTCCACTCCCAGTACCTAGACTTAGCCCTCACCTTGCCGAGGGCGTCATCTAGGGCATTGTGCTTGGAGACGGTAGATTGAGCATAGAGATGCAACTGGTCGCATCGTCTAACTAAAGATAAAGTTCCCTATGCTACGCCATTCCAAAGTGCTGATGTACTTATAAAAGAAGAGGCATTGGCAAAAACAGAGATGATGGCACAAGAATTTGCATTCAAAAAAAAAAAAAGGTCAGAACATACCAACTCCACTGTCTAGTTGAAATCATGGTTGTGCATGTGCACTCCGTCCTCGGCCATGCGCTGGTAGGAATTTTTGTCAGGGGACAAAGTACTCTTCTAAAAGTGTCATCATTGGTATGCAATGGCTGATAGGGTAATGGTCACACATGTGAGTGACGAAACTATCCCTTTAGTTGAAGGGACTCTAGCAGTTGATGATCAATTGGGGCGAGTATCTGACCTAAGATAGTGGGAGCGCTGACAAAGGCTACCCACTTCACCGGATAACCGTGAGTCGAAAGCACCAACTGTCTCGCATCTTTGCAAGTCTAGCCGGTGAAAGACAACTCGCAGGCTATCTCCAACTCTGGAAGCCTCCCATGCTCTATTAACATCGAGTAAACCCTCCTCGTCTGAACCCCATCCTTAAGCAATGCAAGAGACTCCTTGGGATCCTCCTAGGTGGCACCCTCCAAAGCCGACAGGGCATCTGAGGCACGTTTTGGAGAATCCATAATAATTTCAGATGGGCTATTCTGAGCCTCTTCATCCATACTAGATCGCTTAAAGTTTTCGCTTATACTTCGTGAGTCGTGTAGTCTCCCCCCGACAGCCCCTCGCAACTCGCTAAGCATCTGTAGTGAACCCAAAGAATAAGGCTGGGACATATCGTCTCCTCTCCTCAACCAACTCACTAGCAATTGGATCCATCCAATCCACAAATCCCTCTAGTCCCATGCCGATAGCCTTGGTCTATTAACCCTTCTTTGCTTTATTCTTCTTCTTCTTCGTTGCCTAGGGGGGTAGGTTATGTATCTTGCTCAGCCAAAGGTAATTGGTCGGGCCAAACAAATTTCACCAAGGCCTTCTTGGGCTTAATTTCTACTTTTAGCAAAACCCGCCAGAAGAGCAGCCCGATTGACTGGAAGGTCGGGAGTAAGTGACAAATACTCCCAACAAGCTCCGCCGGCAGAATCATGGATGACAGGAACCATATAAGGGAAGGGGCAAGCGCCTAATTCCCACAAGTTCTTCACGAATAACAGAGCCAGTGGTCAGCCCCCTGATCTCTGTGGCCGTCTCGACGCACTCCAGACCGAATCTCTCTCAACTCCAAATTTAACTAGTCTGGCCACGACAGCTCTACTTGCATACCTTTCAAAAGGAAACATGTTAAAACATGAAAATTCAAAATGAGGGCATGTCAAACATAAATAAATTTGGGGAGCATAAGTCCCTCTGTCGAGACAAACTCTGGGAAGGGAGAGAGATCGGGTTCAGGTCGCGGGAAGCCTCGAGAGCCCGACATCTCGTAATTACGTATCCTAACCAAAATGACCCTTTCACTTCCAATCAGGGGAGTCTAGGGAGTCTCTACTACAAATCAGAGCTGTGGACTGACCGACATAGATAGGAGGCCTCCAATCCCAAGCTTTAAAGTGTAAATGAAGCAAATCTCTACAAGTGAGATATACAATTGGTTGACAGTTCAAAGACACTACAACCCATATGAACTACACCTGACGTATAGAGCCAGAGGAGCTCGGTAAAGCATAGAACTATTTCACTCAACGACTAGACGGGTGCCAAGTCCCACAAAAATTGCTCCTGTGCAAGTAGATGTTATTATCTGCCCATCCTACAGTTGAGAAAGCCGCTCCATCTAACAACTCCAGACTAATGTCAGCCGAGACTTTGTAAAAGGATCTCAACTCCTCCACAAACATAGCAGCAACATGGCTACTTGCATCTCTTCCTACGCCCCGCCCGACTGGTAGAAGTCTCTTCCTAACTTCTTGTCATACTACAGGCAAACTCGGGAATATCCAAGAAACTACCTATAGCTTTGTCACCAAAGGCCCACTAATAAACGGTGGACACACTGAAAAACTCACCAAAAAATTTAAAGACGTCGAGGAGGCTCCGATGATGGATTTGATGCAACGATTCCTAGTATCACATACGAAAAGAAATTGCAACAGGTGAAAGCCTTTGTGAAATGGTAAAGAAGCAAAGATTGTAACATAAATCCCTATATAGGTAAAATATCAACAATTAGTAATAATGTCGTTAGATCATCATGCGTTGTAGACATATTGGGAGATGCGCAGTACCCACACACCTTATGACCAAACACATTTCACCTTCCCGCACGTTCGAGGTGCGCATAAATTTTCTAGTCCTTTTAGCCTTCCACACTCGAGATTCAAAACACAGTATTTTCCCCAACTAAAAAAGAACAAAGTTCCAATTGGGGAAGATGGGGGCATTATCAGTACCATGGTCTTTAAACACATTACTCAATGGTCTCAGGGCCCATTTAGCCCGAGGCCCGCCTGGCCCGCGATTGGAAGCGACCCAAGCCCACCTACCATATCAAAACCGGAGGGCACTACTAGATGGGAGAATGTGAAAGTCGGGGTGTCTCCCCAAATGCCAAGTTTAAGGTGGTCTGTTTAGAGTTTTAAGTCCCCTAACTAGCCATCCTTTCGTATATGGCAAGTTCGTTATTAATAAATAGATAAAGAAGGGAAATACATTAAGGATATTTATCCGCAAATTTTCTAGATTTCAAATCCCATACTTCTCGAATGAATAATCTTTGATAAGGAGGAATTAATGCTTGAAAAGGGAAAATCTGCCCTAGATAAGGAAAAACATATTTATCCCTAAAAATAGGAGATTCCTTCCTAAGATAAGAGGGAGATTCGACAACTATAAATCAGGAAGATCCCCCACAAGGGGGAGGTATTCAATTCCAACTGTGCAAACTCCCTGTTTCTTCTTCTCCATCCTTTTGCTGACTTTATCCTCAAAGAGGAGGCCACCACTTCGTCATCGGATCGCCCATTTTGCAAGTTTACATTGTGTTGCTAATGCCTCGGAGGTTAGACAATCAAGGTAACAACACTACGTAGTCGATCAGAACCTTGCACGCCTTCTTAGTCCACGCTATTAAGGCATCTGCGACTTACATACATACAACAATAGAAGATATCCATCTACTACCTCATTAGCCCATTTCTAGTTTTTCTTTGGACTAAGGCTGCTGAAGAGAGGCAATAAGCATATTCTCCATGCAAATATACAAATCTTTCAAGACTCCTTAGCTTCTGAGTCATTGATGAAGATGAAGAGGTGGCTTCAGAAGTCCTTAATCCACACAAATGCTCATCAATCTAAGGAATCAATGGATGAGATCTAGAGAGCAAACTGATAGAGCGAGCATGATAACTGGTTTTAGGGATTGGAAAAGAAGAAGGCATCTTTCCTATAGAAGGTCTCTAGCTGGCCCCTAGTGATTAGTGCCCAAAAAGTGCTATTTTGAACCCTATATTAGATAGGTTTTGAGTGCTTTTGCGAGCTAATCATGTCATTTATGCCAATTGAAGTGTTCAAGTCTTCTTAGTATCACTAATGTCGCTTAGAGGTTATTCAGGGTTGTTTCGTTGTGTTTACAGATTGGGAGTTCATCGAGACATATGATGAATCATGAAGATTGAACTCAATTGTCACCATCAAACACTAAAAATCAAAGAAAGAATGAAGGCAAAGTGATGGAAATCAATGCGTAGAGGAGCAAGAGGCAAAGCAAGGTAAATCAAGAATCCCGTGAATTTCGCTAAGATTCCTAAATTTCACTGATTGCGTAAAATTTCGCAACCCAATAAAATTTCGCAATCTTAGCTAACCAGAATTCGCTTAAACCTAAAATTTTCGCTATGCACTATTCCTAGCGAATTTCACGCTGCTTACTCACAAGAATTTGTTAGCTTAAATTCGCTTAGCGAATGAACGCCAAAGCTCTAGCGAAATTTCCTGTTTTCGCTATCTCTTGGTGATTTCGCTACCTAGCGAAATTTTCGCTAGCTAGCGAAATTTTCGCTACCTAGCGAAATTGATATGCCTTAGCGAAATTCACTGCCTTGTCATACTTTTGTAATTAATGCAAACCGACTTCAATTTTGGTGTATTACTTGTCCCTTAAATTAGCCAAAATGTTAGGCTTTATGGTATTTTTCTTATACATTGGGTGGTCAGATGCTCCTCCATTTTAACCCGAGGTAACTTCTCAATCTTCAAGAATACGCAGTTTTTCATTTTCTTTCGCTTTTCTCTCTTCTCTCTCCCTCTTCTCTCACTTTCGGGGGTACAAACACCTCCAAGGATGACAACTCGAGGATGAGCGGCCAAAACCCTTTCCTCTCAAGGAAAAGGTCAGCCGGGCTGGGATCCGAGGTTACCGTGGTTCCCTATTTTTCACGCAGCAAAGTATATTTTGTCTCTAATTTTCCGCAACTTTAGGTTTAAAGCTTTTTATGTAATTAATTTGGCCAATACTTGGCTAGCTTTTAGGGTTTAGTGTATTCTTAGCTTTAGATACACTAATATCCATTAGTTGCCATTTACGAGCCACTTAGGTAGATTTAAGGCTAGGCTCTTCATCGTAGTGCATCCACTTTGATCAATACTTGGTAATCTTTTAGGTTCAAGACTTTTTTATTTTTGCATCCACGAGACTCATTAGTTACCCTTTACGAATCATTGTAGGATGAGTCAAGATAGATTTTCACCGTTTAGAACCATAAATGTAAATAAATGCTTATCAAAAGGAAAATGAGTTGGCTTAGGTTTTAATGCCAATGAAGATCCTGCTCAAGAAGATGATTCATGTCACCCTCCCAACGCTGAGGTGAAATTCAACCCAGGACCCTAAATAGTTAGTTTAGGATCTAAACTCAAGGGGCCTAATGCTTCAAGGAGTTCTATTTTACATTTTATTTTATTTCTTTTCAATTTGCAAACCACCAACCCACTGTCTTTACCCCCACCTTAAAATCCAAACCAAATTCACCATCTTTGGCTTCACTCAAATCATTTGTACGAAGAAAACCCATCCCTGTTCCGAATTCAGACTCACTATACGCAAAGAGTTTGACTACTAGCAAAGAGGGAGGAACTTGGTATATAAATTTTGTTGATTCTGGGATCACCCTACGTGGCACGAATCACCTAGCAATGAACACTGGGGATCTTGCCTTCATCCCTTAGCATCTACTATATATATATATATATATTTATGAGGGAAGGGAGACATAAGGAATCTCGTCATGTTTGTTCAAATCAATGGCATAATAATAAAATATCCGAAACACGAGGAGAAAGTTTCACTATGAATCTGAGAATGAAAAGAGAATAAACCCCAGTATGTTGATATAACTAAAAACTACAAAAATAACACAAAAACATAGAGATAAAATGAGTATATTTAATACTCATTAAAGCACCGGTTCGGTTTTTTAAACATTGTTGGAAATTAAGGGTCTTTAAGATTTAGCTAGGTTCATTACCCTGAAAATTTAATATACTTTTTAAAAATTATTATTTTCTTAAACTTTTCAATATTTCTAAGAAATTTAGGGAAGGTTAATTAATATGAATTTATCATTCCTTGTTATAATTAAAAATATTTTAATTCGTCTTAGAATGATGGCTTTAGTATTTTTTAAAATTATAAAGCAATGTAGATTTGTATCTTCTAGTTTTACGAGGAAATCAAATCAAGTTATATCTTTTTATTGTTCTATACATTCTAAAAATGCTAAAGATGTTTGAATAATCCCTAGGTGTAAAAAAAATAAAAATATTTAGAAACTCTTGAAATAAAAAAGGCTATCATATACAAATTCATAATTCAAAATTCAACATCTTGAATTCAAGAATGAAAGTTACCACTTTCACGAATGGAAAGACCATCACAGGGAAACGTGTAATTATTCTAAAATTGCAAAACACCAAAAAAGTAAAGATTAACATTAACAAATTTAAAGTTTTTAAAAAATTTTAAAACCACATGATATGTATGAATATCCATGTAAATCAAATTAATTATGTCAAGTTCAATAGAAATTCAGTTGGATGACTTTAAAATTAAATGTGTTCATATTTGAACCATAAATTAGTTAGGAATGATGAGAAGAAGTGGAATGAAAATCTTGGGTTGTTAATGATTCCGTTTCTTGGAATTGAAGTTTCTTTTTCTTCATTCATGTTTTATTCTATTTAATATTGACTCTTTCAAATTCTAGAAATTACACTACCTTGGTCTCTTCATAATTTAATGAATAATTTTCATATTCTATCATATGTAGACATGCACTTAGACGCATACATGAGTATTGCATCCGATCACGGGAAAAGAGTATACGTTTGTGATAATATAAGATCATGGAAGAAGGGGAAGTATGCGCATCTAATTAGATAAGACTATGTATTCATGGTAAGCGCCTCAAAGTAGTAATTATTATTATTAGCATTGGTGGGACACTTTAAGAGTGTTCCCTTGAAATTAGATTTCCAAAAGTAATAATATATACTGTCACATCTCATTTCGGATAGAGGAGAAAATTCTTGGCACTATATAAGTATGGACTTCTTTCAACTTAGAAGACACGTTTTAAAGCCATGAGGGCCTTTTGAGCCCAAAGCAAACAATATCTATATGATTGGGTTATATCGTTACAAATGGTATCAGAGCTGGTCCTTAACCCTAGTGTAGGGGTTCGTTTTGTTTGGACCCGAAAGGGTATTTGATCGTTTGGCCCCGCGATCCCATGGGACACAACAAGGACCTTATGTCTACATGGGAAGATGTTTGTCACATCCCATATTGGATATGAGAGAAAGTTCCTGATACTATATAACTATGAGCTCCTCTCAACCTAGTATACGCGTTTTAAGGCCGTGAGCGCCCCTTTTCCCAAAGCAGACAATATCTACATGGTTGGGTCAAGCCATTATAAATGGTATCATAGACAATCCTTGACCCCGATGTGGGGGTATGTTCTGTTTGACCCCATAGGTGGTGCATGTTTGTTTGTTTAGCCATGAAATCCCATGGGACACAACGAGGACGTTGTGTTTGCATGATAGATGTTTGTCATATCCTACATCAGATAGGGGAGGAACTTTCTATCACTATATAAGTATGAGTTCCTGTGACGCCCCAAAACCTGGGGGTCCCGTTGACAACCCGTTAACCCACGGAATTCCTATGGATTTCAAGTAACTTGATACCACACTATTGCATCCCATTTATCGGGATCCATATTTTCACAAAAATCGGCTAAAGTCTCCTTTGTTCGGGGAGCTCTACCTAACATATACCTGTATAATAGTATAACCATAACCCATCCAAGGTCTCAACAAAAGTAGTAATGACCACACAAGGTTCATCTGTCCATAACCCTAATACATAACTATATCACAATAGTCCATAAGAGTTTATTACAACACTCTTATAAATAACATATATTAAAACTACCTTGTTCTAATATAGTTTACAAAAAAATTTATCAAAGCCACATCCTGGCTTCCTTCAAAATCACGGCCTCGAGTGGCCTTGACCTCCTACCTCCTATACCACAAAGAGGTCTCACAATGGGCGAGCAATGCCCAGTGAGGAATAATTCTAAAGGAACCTCCGCTAAGTGCACATGCAATGCCATTTCACACATTCAAGTAAAAACATACACATTCCTACTCAAATGTCTACATGTCATGGATGAGAATGTGACTTACCCTGTCCCATGTCCCGAGTCCTCATTGACTCCCTCACATATGCATATGCAAAGTGTGAAAAAATTTGTCATTGATGTTTAATTCAATGACCTTTTTTCCAAAACAAAATCTTTTTTTTTTATAAATCAAAACCCATTGCATAAACCTCCAATGTTCATTTATTTAGTAAAATCCCGTGTGTTTATGCATTTGTGGGCCACAGATTTTCGGGTTTTCACCGTAGGACGCCGCACGCCTTCCCAACATTTTTATGGGATTTCAACACCGATGATCATGTCTAACCGCAATTGCCGGGTTTTTCACCCGAGGAGGTATCTATCCCTTATTGTTATGCCCAACACGTATTTTTCATGCTATATAACCATAAGACTCGTTTTGGACGTTATCCCATTTTACCGAGCCCACCATCGAACACCAAACATTGTGTCGATCTACCAACCATGCACTCACACCCATTTAATGCGATGTCCCCGTGCATATGTAATGTCATTGCATGTTATATCATATCACATGCATAATGAATGGTACATGGACAACACAATCCACACCACTTACTAGTATCATGGAAATCACATCACCTGCATATGAAGTCCATAAATCATTTCATTCATGCAAACATATACCAACATTCAAATTCAACATGTCATTCTATGATCAAGCAATGACACCCACACAAGCAAGCCATGTAATGGCCATTGCACATAACAATTCATCACATGTCAATACATTGGAGTACTCATATTGACATCCAAACATGTCACTACATTGTCAAGTAGTGGCACTCTAATCAAGCCATATCATGGCATCGCATACCAATTCATCATATGCCCTTATGTTGAACACACATATTGACATCCAAACATGTCACTCTTAATCAAGTAATGTGAGACTCAAATAAGTCACATAATGGCCGGCAAGCATGTATGAACCACATAATAGTTCTAAACTCAATTCAGAAACTAGTCCCCTAACAGTCCCAAAAATTGGACACAAACCGTTAAACAACCTAAGCCGTAGCACTCCTGAAAAATGGACCATAACTTGAGCTGTACAGGTCCGATTTGGATGATTCAAAAGCCTAACATCTCTCAACTAGAGATACAATTTCCTTGAAGAATACTAGTCAAAATTCTTACTTTTTCCCAACCAAAAATCAGCCCCAAAAACTAGACATCATATAGGGTCAAAACAGGGCACTATTCCTATAACCCATTAATTTTCCAAACAACCCCTTAGGGAAAAAACTATCAAACAGCCCCCTTGGGGCATTAAAACTCAACCCAAGCATTTTAGAATGGAATAAACCAAGAGCAGGAAGAATCCACACTCTTGGAGCATTAGAAGAAACTCTAGGAAGTCTCATGGACACTTCCTAAACCTGAAACCTTTGATTTCCCAAACTCCTTTCTTGAATCCTCAGTGAAATCCCATGTTTTCGATTGCCCACCTGTCAGCACTGTCAGTAGATGAACTTTTGTTCTTGGCCGTGAAGTCAGGCCGACAAAATCCATGAATGCCCAGGAGGAACCTTCCTCTCTCTCTCTCTCTCTCTCTCTCTCTCTCTCTCTCTCTCTCTCTCTCTCTCTCTCTCTCTCTCTCTCTCTCTCTCTCTATCTAGGCTTAAAAATCCCCCCCCCCCCTCCTTTTATACTTTGGATACGTGGCTCACGTAGCACCATGTGTCCCCCTTTGCTCGGGTCCGTTTTTGCCCCGAAACTATTTATTTCGTCCCAATTCAAGTTCAAATTATCTTATACGAACTTTCTTTAAATTCTTACCCAACTTCCAAGATTTTATTTAAAAATCTCATTTTTGGGATCCATCGGACACCCGTCACCTCGAAATACATGAAAATTCTGACTTTCTCGGAATTTGACGAAAATTTTCTAGGTAACTAGATTTCGAGAGACAAATCCAATGGTGAAGTTCGCTTTGTCATCTGAGATCTAGAAAAATTTCCAGGCTTCCCTAAACCATTTCGGCAATTTTACTGTTTTTGTCATTTTTCAGAAAAATTAAATTTTTTCCTGGGTTTTACATTCTTTCCCCCTTAACAGAATTTCGTCCCCAAAATTCACTCACACTAGCACACACAATCACATTCATATACTACAGAATCAAACAATACTCTTGCCCATAGGCGCGATAGTAGAAACATACCCTGAATAATCAACTGATCTACCTGCTCAGTCTGAGGTGTAATGGCATAGACACGTCCCTGGGTCCTCGAAGTCCCGACCTGTGAGCCTTGTACCCGACCTCGATCCATGTCTTAGCCTCTCTAGCCTATCTACGAAATAACCGGTGCCTATGCCGCACCGTGGACCTAATATTGGTTCCTTTGGCCCGTGCTGGGGTAAGGAGAGACAAACTGTGTTTGTGCATGTCCCACTGATGATTGGGACTGAGGTGTCCCATAACCCTAAGATCCCTACCTCTGTGGGTAAGCTTGTCTCATGTGTCCAAGTTGGTGGTAGTGATAGTATGTCATCTGCCCCGTCTGGCTAGATGCCCCGACTTGGCCTTGGCCCTGATAACTTCAACCTTGTCCCTGAAATCCTCGTGAAGCATAAGTCTTTTGCTTCTTCCTCGAGTTAGAAGAAGACTGATTCTCCCTCTTCTTCTCACTAGCACACGCATCACGGATGCTCCATGCGTCATCAATCTCTCTCTATGGCCATAGGTATCGACCATGAGTCCATATCTTCTCGGGAGGCTCCGCAATCTTACCACGGATGGACAACTTCAAACCATCCTTGAATTTCCTCACCTTGGCCATGTCAGTGGTGACATAGTCATCAGAAAAACGGGCTAACTCAGTGAACTTAGCCACGTTTTCGAGCATCGTCATTATTCCTTGTTTCAACTCTAGGAACTCTCGAGCTTTTGCATGTCATGCAAATTCCGGGAAATACTTGCCCATGAAGAGCTCACGGAACTCTTCCCATGTCGTACTCATTTCACCGAGGCTTTGACCCGATCCACCATGCTGAGATTCACCCTCTAGGCGGAATACGAGATAGCCTTATTCATTGGCATCGAAGGTAATCTCCATAGCCTCAAAATCTTTCAACTTGATGGAACTTGATGATCGGCATCATCGGTTCCTCGCTCCCTTGAAGGTTGGGGGATGATGTGCCAACCAAACCTCACAGGAGTTACTCGATCCTCCTTGCCCACATTTGCCCAAGCTTATGTAATGGTGGTAGCCATAACGCTCGCTTGCGCAATGGTAGCAGTCGCAGCACTAATAACCTCCATGAAGGCTTGTTAGTCAAAGGCCAGTGGTTGTTGGTTGTTTCCCCCTCCACCGCCTCTACGTCCTCTTCCTCGACTTTCCATCTACATATGTCAAATAGCAAATTGAGATTTATTTTCTTGTCTAACTAGTAGTGCATGTGCCAACTACTAATAGACCTCAACCTCTCGAACTATCCCATTAGTTCTTTTCCAAATCCCTAAGGTTATGTTTCCCAACCCTAGTGTTCCTCTTTTCCTATATACATTTTACCATGTACACATTTCACTCAACATACAACACCAAATCATGTAGCACATTTAGGCATAAAACATGAAATGCACACAATGAATGCAATGGTCTAAACCCATGCCCATCAAACCCTAGGTAATCACATACCTATGTTATGTTGTAAAAACTGTGACATTAGAATTCAATGAATCTAATGACCTAGACCCATATCCATCAAGCCCTAGGTATTCGTATACCTATACTCTGATACTAAGCTATGACACCCCAAAACCCGGGGGTCCTATTGACAACCCGTCAACCCGTGGAATTCTTGTGGATTTCGGGTAACTCAATACCACACTATTGTGTACCATTTATCAGGATCAATATTTTCACAAAAATGGGGCAGAGTCTCCTTTGTTCGGGGAGCTCTACCCAACATACAACCTATATAACAGTATAACAATAACCTATCCAGGGTCTCAACAAAAATAGTAATGACCACATAGGGTCCATCTGTCCATATCCCTAATACACAACTATATCACAATAGTCCATAAGAGTTTATTACAACACTCATACACATAACATATATTAAAACTAGCATGTTCTAATATAGTTTACAAAAAAAATTATTAAAGCCGCATCCTGGCTTCCTTCAAAATCACAACCTCGAGTGAGTGTCGTCTCCCTACACACTCCCTATACTTGAAAGGGGGTCCCACAACTGGGTGAGCAATGCCCAGTAGAGAATAATTCCTACAAGGGCTACTCCCCACCTAAGTGCACATGAAATGTCATTTCACACATTCAAGTAAAAACATACACATTCCTACTCAAATGTCTACATGCCATGGATGAGAATGTGACTCACCCTGTCCCATGTCCCGAGTCCTCACAGACTCCCTCACATATGCATATGCAAAGTGTGAAAAAAACCGTCATTGATGTTTAATCCAATGACCTTTTTTTCGAAACAAAATCTTTTTTTTTGTTTTATAAATCAAAACCCATTGGATAAACCTCCAATGTTCATTTATTTAGTAAAATCCCATTTGTTTATGCATTTGTGGGCCATTGATTTCAGGTGCCACCATAGGGCCTTGGCACGCCTTCCTAGCAATTTCACGAGGGCTTTCGCGTGGTGATAATGTCTAACGCAGCTTCTTGGTTTTTCACCCGAGGATATCTATCGCTAACACACTATGCCCAACACACGTATTTTTGTGCTACAACCATGAGACTCATTTTGGACGTTGCCCCATTTTCACCAAGGCCCACCGTGAACACGAACATAGTGTCGATTTACGACCATACACTCTCACACCCCATTTAATCGATGTCCGGGTGCATATGCAATGCAAGATGCCATTGCATGCTATATCATGTTATATGCATAATGAATGCTACATGAACAACACAATCCACACCGCACACGATGTCATGGACAATCCATCCACTTTGCATGCGGCTTCCATAAATCATTTCATTCATGTCGATCTATCATGCGAGCATATACCCAGCATTCACATTTCGACATGTGTTCTATGATCAAGCAATGACACCCACACAAGCAAGCCATGTAATGGCCATTGCACATAACAATTCATCACATGTCAATACGTTAGAGTACTCATATTGACATCCAAACAGGTCACTACATTGTCAAGTAGTGGCACACTCGCAATCAAGTCATATCATGGCCATTGCACACACCAATTCATCACGTGCCAACATATTTGATCACACATATTGACATCCGAACATGTCACTCTTAATCAAGTAATGACACATCTTAAAGTCACATATTATTTGAAAATCTATAATAGACCATAGAATGGTTCCGAACTCAATTCGAAGCTAGTCCTAACGGTCCCTGGCGGACATAAGCTAGTTAAACGACACAAGCGGTAGCACTCGGGAAATGGACCATAACTTGAGTTGTACATGTCCAATTTAGGTGATTTAAAAGCATAACATCAAGTTCTTAGATAGAGCTACAATTTCCTTGAAGGATAATAGTCCAAATTCTCATTTTTTTTTCCCTACCGAATCGACCCTAAGCTGGAGCATCGTATAGAGGTGAAACATGGCTCTATTCCCATAACTCATTAATTTGCCCAGGCCAGCCCCTTAGGGAAAAACGGCCCGAGCAGCCCCCTTAGGGCAGTAAAACTCAACAAGCGACCCACCAGAAATGGAAAATAAACCAAAGTAGGAAGAATCCCTACCTCTTGGAGCATGGAAGAAACTCTAGGAATTCTTGTGGACACTTCCTAAACCCGAAACCTTTGATTTCCCGAACTCCACTCTTGAATCCTTAGTAATCCATGGCTTTCGTCTACACGTGTAGCCTTGTAAAGTAGATGAACTTTGGTTCTTGGCAGGCAATTCAAACGGAATCACGCGTGAATCGCAGGAACACTTTCTCTACCTCTCCTCTCCCTCTACTCTCTCTCTCTCTCTATGCTCAAAAATCAGGAAATGGGAGATCTCCCCGCACCCCCCTCCCCAAAATGAGATTTTTTTTTTTTAGCTTTTATACTTTAGATATGTGGCTCACGTCGCACCACGTGTCCCCTCTTGCTCAGATCCGTTTTTGTCCCAAAACAATTTATTTCGTCCCGGTTCAAGTTCAAATTATCTTATACGAACTTTCTTTAAATTCTTACTAACTTCGAATTTTCTTCAAAATCTCGTTTACAGGTCACAAGACACTGTCACCTCGAAAAATAGGAAAATCATTTATCTCGAAGGTCGACGAAATTTTTGAGTAAGCTAGATTTGTGAGAACCAATCCGCGATTGAAGTTCGTTTCGCCATCCAAGATTTAGAAAAAAAATTCAGGCTTTCCTAAACCATTTTGGCAATTTTACTTTTTTTGCCATTTTTCAGAAAAATTAAATTTTTTCCCGGGTTGGACAGTTCCTCTCAACCTAGTAGATGTGTTTTAAAGCTATGAGGACCTCTTGGACCCAAAGCGAACAATATCTATATGATTGGATCATATCGTTACATACATAGTGTTTGATAAATAGATTTCTACGTAATTAAGTATAATAATAAGAAATTGCAAACTACTCACAACTTTTTACTATTTGGACTTGCGTATTTTTTTATATATATTTACTTTACATGACAACGTAGTAGTATTTTGCTGTCAAGAAAACTTGTTCAAGTAATATCGGCCAAGTCCATGCATGACTTTGAATTTTTTGGCAATATGTCTTTTGTATTCATCGAAAAACTATGTGCTGGATTATCAGACAAGTCTACTTCAAACAATGTGATTTCACATTAAAGTTATAGAAAATGGCAAAATATTGGAGTTGGTGGTGGGAGAATTCTTTCCCTAGTTTGACCAATTTTTTTATCAACAATAAATAAAGACTTTCGATTTGGGTTTGGCAACCTATTTTCTGTTTATTAATGAACGAATTAACTAGCTATATTCAAAATTTGAGATCAAGAATAATGCTGTATATAGCAAAATGACTGCAACGGATGCTCTTAACTTGCTTTTGTTTATATTAAAAATATTTGGATAAAAGACTTAAAATAACACAAAATTTGTAAATCCAACATTCTCCATGTTTTTTCTTGATAAGTGATTTATTGTGGATAAAAATATCCTTTATCATTTTATGTATTTACAAGTATATTTAAAAAGAAAGGGCTATTTATATTAGAAAATAATGAGGGTATTTTCATTAAAATAATGTCAAAAAATGATGGAGAATTAGGTTTTCAGTTTCTAAAAGGTTATTTTATCAAATCACTTTTATATTAGTGTGGTGTTACTCTATATTTTGATAATTTGAACCAATTAGTTTAACCGTATAATATCTTCTTCAAAACAGTAACATCGATCAAAGCCTAAGCACTCTAATTCTTTGCTTGACTTTGAATTCTTACCTTTATCTCTTTCCTGGTTATTACATTCATGCATTAAAGTCGTCAATGGGTTGTTGGTGGCACAGTTATGTTATGCGATTTGGGTTAATTTTGTAACGTAGTTGACATTTCGCCAGGAGTGAGTCAACTAATTATTATTATTATTATTATTATTATTATTATTATTATTATTATTATGTTGGTCATGAGATGTCCTTAATGGACCCATACACTGCTTGAAGGAGCGCTTTTATAGTCATCTGGCAGCAGACATCAGCCGTTCGGCGAGAATGGGCTGTGAAACGATAAATCTACTGCAAACCACGGCGACATTCTCAGGGTTTAACCTCGAGACCTCTAATTAAGTTAGAAGAGACCTCAACTATTTCACCTACATGTTCTATGGTAATGAGTTAACTAACTATTGAAGCCTCTCCATCTATATAAGATATATACATAATAACAACCATATAATGTCATAGCAACGTGAGTGCATTAATCAATGGATGCTCTTCACTTGATTGTATTGATATTAATTCATGGTGTGGCGTTACAGAGTAGTGACACAGGCAAGAGCTATGTGGCGATGGCGCGGTTCTTAGAAGCTCATCCTGTTGATACAGAATTAATGGCCGCTGCTTCAAAAAGGTTGTTGGAGCAGATGAAGCATTACCCAGATCGTGTTGGAAACCCCATAGGGAACCCTCCTCCCAAGGCTGGGCATTCGCATGCTTGGAATGCACCTTATCTGCCGCGATCACCACCACCTTTACGGCGTCCACCACCACCACCATCACCTCTATCTAGCAGCCCATGAGTTCCATGCGCCAGTTTTTCCATATGTCTACCTAATATGATTTTGATGTCAAGCATCGCCAGATTAGATTGATATCATTTTGAAAGTGCTTCATGTTAGATTTTTAGGTAATTCATAGATTTTTTTTTTTTCTTTTAAGATTTCAGAAAAAAGAAACTTGCTTACTTCGAGCATCGATGACACGTTGTTTCTGTGTAAGACGTTGATCAATAAAATTAATAAATGGTATGATTGCATTCTCCTTATTTAAGTGCTTAATTATATATGTTTTTTTTTTTACATCATGTGCTTATATATGCTAGAACCTGTATCGTTGGGAATTGGTTGGTAATCGAGTACTCTAAAAAAATTTTTTTTTTTTTTGTATTAATACTTAATCAACATATCAAAAAAATAAGGGAAACTTGTGTTTCAACCCATTAATTTTGGAATAATTGTAAAGATAGTATAAAGAATGCAAAATATATGATTCAGTACAGTTTCATAGAAAATAATTGTGTTTCAGATATGATAGTATCTAGGTACTACCTTAATGTTCTATGTACTACTATAATAAACAGTGCAAAGATAATACCTACAATTTATTAATGCATTACTTAAGTACTATCATGCCTAAACACAATTATTTTCTATGTACCGCATTGAATCATGTATTTTGCATTCTTTATGTCATTTTTACAACTATTCTCAAATCAATGGACTAAAACACAAGTTTCCCTAAAAATAAATATATTTATAATAAATTATTTGTATTTGTATTAGGCTCCACTTCCTACTATACCAAATTCCTATTTAAAACTCGAAAAACGTAATAAATAACATATTTTTTCTCCTATTCATAAAGCTCTTCTAATTTGCCCTTAAGTTTGGATATAATTTCAATAGTCTCCCTTAATGTGAGTTATAAAGTTAATTAATCACAGTCTTCAAATTTTCTACCATATTCATCTTTAGTGCTATAACTTGATCTTTTGATTCATAAAACTCGAGTTTGATCTTTTTGTTTTTCACGCATTCCCTAATACAATGAAATTTAATACTTATGCGTTTGCTTCTATCATGAAACATTAGATCCTTTATCAATGCAATCACAAACTTATTATCACACAAAATCTTTGTCCGACCTTTTTGCTTATACAACAACTCAAATCTCTTATACCAAAATCTCACTACCTCTTAATCAGCTTACATATTTAATTAACTTGGAAACCATGTTTTCTTTTCAATTTTCTTTCAAAGCTTTGAGTTGGAACGTATAATTTTTTTCTACAAACTCTTTATGAAGAAATTCAATTATTGCATATAACTATTTAAGGTGTTATTTGAAAAATAAAAAATGTTTTTTTTTTTACAGTGATCTGTTAGTTATTGCATCAAGAGATGCACCACTATCTAGACTGTATTCTTATCAAGATATGTACCATCAACAAAAATATAAAGAAATTAAACTGCATAAGATATAAGAAGATAAACCACCACACATGCAAGGACACAAGAGATTGGTCATGTGGTTCAACCAAGCCTACATCTGTGAGGTTGAGCCAAGATGCAAATGATTTCACTACTTTCAATTAGGTTACAAGTTGGTCTTATATGAGACAAGACTCTCAATTTCTCCAACGCCGTCTTCACTTAATACTCTCATAGTGAAACATAGAATCAGCTCCCCTCATTCCCTCAACAACATCTAGACTCCCTCAAGCCCAACAACATCACTCAACAATGAGTATGAACATTGTTCATCATCAATGATTAGAGTAGTACCTGCAGTAGCTACTTCACTCATGAATAGCTTCTCCAATCAATCGCTTTCGTGTGTGTTCTTGTGCGTCTTCTCTTGAACATTCATACATGTCTTCAACATCCTCCTCTATTTTTCCAAATTCATCTCAGAGAATATTGCCTTTTCATTTGCATAATATTGGCCCCAAAATTCGTGTTGACCAAATAAGGTAAGCTTTGTCACACAACTTGATCTATCATTTCTGGCGACGACAGTTGTGACATTAGGTTTAATTGCAAAACAATCATGAGATTTATTTTTGCCTAAGACTATGCCTACATGTATCTCCAACATTAATCAAATCTAGAACATATAGCTAGGACAACTAAAATTGATGTAAGTCAAACAATTGGAGAAAAGTTCTTGTTGAAATCAACACCTTGTTAAACCGAGCATATCTTTTTACCACACGATACTACTCTATTTGTCATTACCGCCACACTTGATCTTATGGATCTAGCTATTTCATTAGTTTTCCTTCTTGCTGACAGTGCCACAAGTTTCCGTGTCTAATTTTTATACCAAGCTTCATGAATCTTCTTTTGCACTAATACACTACAAAAAAAAACCTTCATTTAGAAACGGACAATTCCTTCTCTAATCCGTCTGGAAACAGAATTCCAAACGAATTAGAGATTGAATTTTTGGTCTTAAAAACGATGGTACGTGATTCCTTCCTTCTCTGATCAGAGACGGAAAGATTCTGTTTGATCAGAGACCAAATAAGTCTGTGTCTAATCACAGACCAAAATAATCTATCTCTAATTGGACATGGAATTTTCAGTCATCTCTAATCAAAGACGGATTGATTCCGTCTCTGATCAGAGACCGAAACATTCCATCTCTATTTCTAATCAAAGATGGAAAAATTCATCTCTATTCTGTCTATATATACTAATATTTTTTACTGACATGTCTTGACTTTTCATACTAATATTGTTGTCCTTCAAAGCCAATTATATGCAATCATTAAGATGTAGTTTAGTAATTAAATTAATAGATATTATTAAATAAGTTGAAATACACAATACATTTAATTAATTATAAAATCAATAGTAATCTTAAATAACAAAATTGTAATATTAGTGTCAAATATAGCTACTTATCATGGTCACCAGTCGGTTACTAAGGGGTACTACAAAAAAAAGCGACCAACTGTGCTTTCATTTGTCTTTGCATCTCCTTGAATTTTTGGTTATGCTCCTGCATTTGTCTCTACATCTCCTCTTGTATTTTTTGGTTTTGCTCCTGCATTTTTTGGTGCTGGTCCTGCAAATCCTTAAATTGATCACGTAATAGTTTATTCTCTTCCTGCACATGCTGAAATTGATCCTCTAACTCATGGCTATGACCCGTCGCAGGTGAAGTGCCACTAAAGAACGATGCTACGATATATTGATATTTCAAAGCCAATACCGTATAGTCTCGATTTCTTCAATCCCCTAACAATTTTAACAAAAATTTCATTGTCATCAACTGGACGAGGTTTGGACAACCCCTCCTTTGGTTGGGACATCTCCTCCCGTAGTTGGATGAAATCATCTGCACTTTCAAACAACACATCACGTTAGAATTTATAAATTTAGTAATGAAAAATTAACTATTAATATAATAAAACATTAAATTTTAATTAAGATGCTAACATTCAAAGCTTTGGCTTTCTCATTGACGAATGAGCCATCACTCCTTTTAGTATGATTGCGAATAAACAACTCGTAGTATGTAGGCTTCTTTCCCAAACTTTGTTCCTATGAGTTCAAAACAAAAAATGTATATAATGTGATCACACAATTAAAATATTATTGTAACAAATTTTCTTATCATAAAAACCTAACCATGCGTTTGGCATGTGAAGAATGTGTGATAGATCCTTCGGTATGAGTGGCAGGTTCACCAGCTTGGCAATTTAACTTGTTTTGTCTTGCTCTTGCTATGTACTCAGGTTTATTGAATACATCATTCCATGCCTTCCAAATATCATCAGAAACATAAGTTAGCTTCCGTTTGGCGTTCTTAATGGTCCAAATGAAACTTTTGTACCTAATAGCTGCCTATTTCTCCTAAAGAATCTTGACTATCCCACTTATTTTTGGATCCCACCAAAAATATTTCTATAAATTTGAAAAAAGAAAAAACAAATAGTTAGTACAAACTCATTTTATATTTTAAAAATTACAATATATTTGAAAGAAATGTTGCCTTAAAATCCTCAAAATACAAATCCTTAGTGTTCTGAGGAATGTTCTTCCAAGTATACCTGTCCTTGTGAAGTCCCTACTCGAAAGTCTTGGTGATCATCTGTGAGCATTTTTTTGTGAAGCAACAACCTATGATGAAAATTACTTTCTTGTTAGTTTCAGTACTAAAAAGAGTTAATAATGCCAAACAAATAAAGAAATCATTTTCTTGGTAATGATATTAATCGTGATTAGATTGGATAATTAAATGTAATTGACTTAAAATTCTATTGAAAATGACTTGAACATATATTTTTATCCAAACCTATATACAGTGTGGACAAGCATCTATGTTTAAACCTTTTTATGCTAGTTAAGTGATTAGAGTAATTAATGGGATAGCTCGACTCTCTAGCCATCTAGTGGCTTGCATCTTGTGCATCTCTACGATCAAGAACATACATTAGGTTCAAGCATTGGAAGATATCAGAGGCTCAAACAAAACATTACAAAGAAAATCATTTAATACTTACCATCTCAATTTACAATTGCATCTTGTGCATCTCTACGATCATCAAAATCAATAAAAGCATAGCCTGGTGGTCTACGTGCAATCCAGACACTGCACATAAAACATTTCAGAAGATTATGAAATTTTGAAACAAAACATTTGTTTGCATAATGGTCTAAATAGTGCTACTCAAAACCTTAAACAACAATTCAATCATATTTTGGACAAGAAAAATATATTTAAACTGGAATCGTTCCATACAACGATTGCCCCCACCAGGGCAGTATGTGAAGTGGGAAAACCAAGCAATTAAGCAATAGTCAATCATGAAGCGCCCAGAACCTTATAAGAAAAACGAGGACTCAAGCCGACTATTGGACATGTGGCTATCTAAACCACAGGCTTCGCGAATACAATTATTGCCACGCGTGGTGGAGGCAATAAGGAAAGTGAAATGATACCCTTTGCCACAGACAAATAGTTTCATCATATGATTATGATGTCACAAGTTAATTCCCTTACAATATGGAACCTAAAAGCCTTCCTATGCTAATATGTCTTGGATCCATTTAAACAAATTATTATGCTTCTTAGAAAATATGAGAACTTCTATATGTTCATCATATCTCCACTAAAAATTATATACTTATCATGTGCAGAACAAACCATCCTAATGAATCAATTTTAACTCCAAATAATAAAATATTGCACACATAAGAACTAGAATGACGGATGTAAGTCAATTTAAATCTTCACCTTGAGTGTGCAAATAGAAGAAAAAATTCAATGGCTTATTCAAATGACAATCACCTAATGTGCTAACTTTGCAAATGCACACTCCACATTATCATTTAGCATTCCCCCTCCATGTCCAACAATTCCTAGTCTTCTCCCCTACATTTCTTAGTTATAGGAAATTTTAGACTTATTATGAAAAAGAAGTATTAGAACTAATTCTAAGTAGCATTTCCACGATCTCTTTCACTATAAATAAAAGAGCTTATTGAGTACTAACCTTTAAAACCTTCTAAATACCAAAGAAGAATGTATATTAATAACATTAGAGGTTGGAGCCACGGAGGCACCAAAGTCCTTGTTGTAAAGGCAATAATGACATTTCAAGAGAATTCCAACACAACAAACAATGACCATGATTATGTTATTGTCATGATTATACAAGAAAGTCTCACAACACCTGAGATGGGATTACATTTTTCATTACTTGGGCTAAAACTTCTAAAGAAAAAAAAAACAAACAAAGCTCAACTTTCTCAGGATGAAAACTTACGGATACTAAGCTGCATGCATACAAGAAAAGAGCATCCCAAAACTAGCATCAAAAGGCAATGTGTTAAGAGAGCAAGGCATCAAACCGGCAAAATAAAAATGCGAGATATAGCGGTGCTAGATGATCAAATGTTTTAGAGGAAGATTTAAAAATTGTTATACCTCCTTATGACTCCAAAAACACGAAACTCATCTTCAAGCTCTCGCTCAGTAACCCGTGGATCTAGATTTCCCACATAGACACGAGACATTGTTTAAAAAATTCCTACCAATCATATCCAACAGAAATTAAACAAGTACAGTTTTAACCTAAATCCAAATCCAAACAAAAGATAAGTAAAGACCATTACAAAGCTATAGAATTAAATGAAATAAAGTTTAATAGAAATACGGCAGCTATTGACCTATGTGCATTGTCTACTAAGAAACGTGTAAGAAACAAATATCCTAAATGATATCAAGAAAATGAGTTGCAAATAGTCCCTACATGCCCCACAATAGATTGACTTGCACAATAAGTATGTGCAAACCCGTACTAGTGTTTATCAAGGTAACAACAATTGGCATCGTCTGTGGGAAGCGAACAGAAAGTTTCGTCTACAAGCTACAAGGAGCTTGGCTTCAATGGCTATCTAGCAGCCCTTCGTCACCGGTAGCGATGTCAAACAACCCAATGATCTAATTGCCAGAGGATCAATTCCTCCATTGGAGCCAAGACATGGACAAGAAATAGGAGGAACAAGCAAGGCAGATGAAGGAGTTACAGGATCATGTCGACGCTACGAGCGTAAAGGGAGACAGCCGATTGCGGGCGGAGTAGAAAAGAGCGTGGAAGAGATGTGCAAGATAGCGGTCGAGCGCGTACATCAGTCCCTCACAACAAGGGAAGGAGCCCATTATCTGGGACAAGACCGATGCCCGGCATTCTGATATCATACCAAACACTAAAGTCATTGAAGGAGTTCAAAATGGAGTTGGTGGTGGGTGAATTCGATATGTTTTCTAAGTTGTTTAATTTCTTCATGGCTGATTTGAAAAGAACTTTTCAAAACCCAATTTTGGAAATTTTATCCTGCATAAACTTCTGCCCAATTTTGACAAAAACATCTTTCTTGTTTGCTTGCAAAAATAACTACTTATTTTAAGAGACGATGTAAATACATGAGATGGAGAACGACATTTTTGTTCAAAATGAGTTATTTCTCAAAAAAAAAACATGGGAAAAGCAAATTCTAAATTTAGATTATTTGATATCTTTTAACCAAATATTTATTTCTTCATCAAGAATAATAAAAACGTGCTATTTGGGTTTGGTAATGTCATTGATGTTGATCAAATCAATGAGTTAATTACCTTATACCTCTCTATCTATATAATACAATGTAGGATCAAGCAAAACTGAATGCAATGGATTCTCTTAACTTGCTTTTACTTATATTGATTCATGGTGTGAGTATTCTGAGGCTCGGCCGTTAAGTGATTACGATCTGAATTTTGTAGTGTTGCTTAAGATTGTTGGATCAAATGAAGATAAACCCAGATAGAGATGGAAGCCCCATATGGAACCATAGTCCTCAGCCTGGGCGCCCGCACTACACTTCTTCCCCTCGGACACCGCCTTATGCTGATAAGCTTCTGCGTTTGTCACCTCGAAGTCTACCTAACACCCCATGAGTTTCATCCATCCATTAGCATATGTCTGAGTATTATGATTCTAATCCCTAGTATCGTCTTTTTTGATAATATATAGTACTTTGTGCTATGTTTTTCAGTTCATAAATTTTATTTGTTAAGACAAAAAAAAAAAAATGTTTGTTTACTTGTCAGCATTGATGCAACGTTGCTTGTATATTAGGCATCGGTTAATTAAATAAAGAAATTGTATGATTGGATTCTCCTCACATGTGTGCATGTGTATATGTTTGGGAGATGAGAGAGTAGAAAAAGGATGCATTGTGAAACTCATAAGGTATATGTTTGGTTTATAGAAAATGCAAGGAAAGGAAAGTAGAAGAAAAGAAAAAATGAAGGAAAGTAAAGATAGAGTTAAGCATAACATATTACTTTTATATACTACTACAAACCAATTTTATTTATTGTAACTCATCAATATAATGATTAAATAATTTAAGAATACATAAGTTTTCAAGTAATTGTATCTATGTTGGATTTTTGTTAGGCACAAAACAGTATATAAAAATGCAACCTAACTTTCCGAAAATGTAGTAAAGTTAGATTTAAAGTTGGGATATCATCCCATGAGGATCTTTGTGAAGCATAGTTCAACGAGGATCAAGTACACTGGTTACCCATACTATTCATTATCTAAGCTCACTATTGAGTTTAAGATGAAAATTGATGATGCTTTTTCAGCGGAGGCGAGGCTGGCGTGCGGGTGCTGAGGCGGATCCAGTGAGCCCGTCGCGGTTCCAGGTCCATTGGCTCAAAAACAAAAGGATCGCGGGGCTCGCTGATTAGTACCCAAAAAAGTGCTATTTTGGGCCTATTTTTAGATGGGTTTGAGTGCTTTGCGCACTAATCATGTCGATAATGCCAATTGAAGTGTTCCAGGTCTTCTTAATATCTTATGCCGTTTAGAGGTATTTTTTGGCGGTTGTTTTGCAGGTTTGCATACTTTGAGAGTTCAATATGAGAAATATATCTTGATCCATGAACCATTTATCGACCTTCAAGCAGTTCAAAAATTCAATGAAGGAATAAAGAAAAAACAAAGTGATGAAAATGGATGCGATGAGGAAGCGTTATGCAATGCGTGAAGCGGCAATTCCGGGGAAATTTATTAGATTGCAAAATTTATTTGGGATTGCGAAAATTTATAATCATAAGCGAAAATTTATAATCCTAGCGAGTGAAAATTAAGCTAGGCTTAAAATTTTAAATTTATTCCTTGTTCTGCGAGAGTATACACTTTAAGCTATCTCTTAAAAGAATTTCGTAAGCTAGCGAATTGGCTATCGTAATTGCGGTCATAGCGAAATTCTCTGGAACCAGCGCTATCTCTGTTTAATTTACATTTCACCTAAGCGAAATTTTAAACTATCAGCGAAATTGATGCTGCATCTCATGAGTGCACACTTGTCATGCTTTTTGTATTAATGCAAACCGACTTCATTTGGTGTATTACTTTCCTTGTCCCTTATTTTAGCCAAAATGTTAGGCTTTATTGTAGTTTCACATAATCGTTGGCTATATAAACCCATAAGTTTTTGTAACCCTAAGCAAGAAATTTGGGAGAAGTAATCTTTTTGGCACATTTTCATTTTATGTAAAAATATCTTGTGGCTCAGTTAGGGTTTGGCACTACTCTGTTCTCTCTCCTCTTTCCCTTATTTTCTAGGCTGCCAAACACCCCTCTTGAGGATGACAACTCAAGAGATGTGTAGCTAAGCCTCTTAGCTTTGAAGAGGAAGGTAGCTAGCTTGGTTGTGGGCAGTTGCAGGTTGTCCTCATGTGTTAAATGCTACAGGTACTGTATTTATGGCTCCCATCTTCTCAAACTAGGGTTGAATATCATTTAATGTCATTAATTTGGCCAATACTTACCATGCTTTAGGATACAGTGTATACTTATTGCTAGATGCGGCGGTTTTGGAGTGCCGGTGCTTTACGAGCCGAAATGATGTTGAATGTTAGGGGTTTTTAAAGCGAAAGGAAATTTGTAGATGCATGTTACCTGTGGTGAGCTCAAATAAGGTGATTAGGGTTAGGTTTGCTAGTTAAACAAAGATCCGGTTATGGCTTGGACTATAGGTTGCTTGTCATAATACGAGGATAAAACCCGAGGACACTTGTTTGCCCCATGTTATCAAGTTAGTGACCTAAATCTTCAAAGTTACCGCACTGCATTTTACTTTTCAGTTTTACAATTAAACGCGATTAAACTACTCACACTGTTTTTGAAACAAATCCAAAAATCCAAATAAAAAGCCTCACCATTTTCAACATTGATGCAAGTCATTCATAGGATGAAAGCCCATCCCCGTGTTCGACCACTAGACATTTATCTTCATGATAACTGACTACGGCGATAGGAAGAGAATATGGGATATAAATTTTTTGTTGATTCCGCTCACCCCTCACGTAGCACGAAATCAAATGGCGCCGTTGCCAGGGATGGTGCCAAACTACGTTTGATGAGTTGAAGTGTACTTGTAATCCTCATTACAAGTGAAATTTGACCTTTTAATCCTTTTTGTACCTCAGTGGCTGTAGCGCAGAGTTTTCATCACTTTGCGTGAAACTGCTTATTTTATTTTTCATCTGATCGGTTTATTTTAGCTAACCTAATCTTTGCCAAGTTTTGTTGTGCTCTTTGTTGTCTCGAAATTGTGTAGCAGTGTTTATGCACCGATGGGATAGAACACTTGGGATGGCTGCGAAGAATCGGTACACAAATTGACCAAGCGATGAAGTCGGTGTACACCGCAGGATACCATGGATCCTTTGCACGAAGCAATTAGAGTCGGCAAAGGGCCCCAATGAATCCAGCGCATAGGTCGATGAGGGACCACATCCACCCTCCCCAGAGTTAGTGCCGCTTCTGCGTCGTACTCCCTGGTTGAAGATGTAGCAGTGAGGCCCTACTTGGTACCCCTACTCCCCATATCATGGTATGGAAAATGAAAATCCATACACTCATATTAGGAGTTTTGAAGTATGCATTACACCTTTAAAGGGAAGCTATGATGACATGGACACAGTAGTGGAGAAAGCATTTTCCAAGATACTAAAGGACAAAGCCAAGATTTGGCTAAACTACATTGAAGACACAGAACCATTAAGTAGAGAGTGAGGCTGCAGGCGAATTCTGAAGAAGTTCTTCGAGTGCTCATAAGACCAACAATTTGAAAGACAAATTTATACCTTTGCGGCTCAAGATGGTGAGAGGTTTTACCGGTGTTGGAGGAGATTTATGGAGACCATCGGTGCATGCCCACATCATGGGTTTGATACATGGATCTTTATTAAACCATTTCTATGGTGGTAATATCCTGCTGCCATGGGCGACTTTTAGGCTCATGTGTGGAGGGAGACTTTCTAAAGTAGCATCTGGCCAGGCCGCGGATTTTTAAACTCATTGGCTGAAACTTCTAGGGTTGGGATGGGCGAGACCACTGAAATGAAACAATGAGGGCCATAGCCAACCACAGGGGAGGGGTTATACCTTGCCGGAGGACATAGAAATGAAGCTAGAATTTCAACCTTGGCTAGGAAGGTGGAGGAGCTTGAAGGAAAAGGCTCCCATGAAGTACGACGATAGTGAAAATCCCTGCACAAGCCAATCTGCACCAATTTCAAATCACAATAAGTCCCGGTAGAAACAGTGTCATGGCCCACTTCATTGAAGGATTTGATGTCGAATGTGCAAATCTTGTGGGAATGATACAAGCCACCACAGCCCGTGCCCCATATGGAAATACCTACGATTCCAGTGGGAGGAATCTTTAACCTTTCACAGGCCATACACCCTGCCTTGCCCCAGGGTGCCAAACCACAGTTTGGTTCCCGATTCCAAACCCGACCGCCACCGTCCTCATCTCTGTGGAAACGAGCCATTTTAAATTTGAGTAAGGTGGTGGGCAACTTTTAATGGAAGAGCAAAAAGGAATTAATGTGCAAGAAATTTGGAACAAAGGATTGATCACGTAGAAAGTACAGCGGTCAGAAGGAATAGATGTTTGAGCGGCAGGGCAGAAGGGTGAGTAACCTACTGGTGTTGATGCGGGGATCAAACAAGTTCTTGGAAGTCTGAAAGAAAGAGAAGGTTCCACTTCTCAAACGAGTGCCAAGCCAAAGGGAATCCGCAGGGGTAAAGGGTCGTCAGTAATTCAGGAATGGATGAGGTGAAGGCTATAATCACCTTTGAGGGAGTGGAAAAAGAGGTTCGATACGGCCATGCCCAAACTGTTGAAGAAACCAGGGGAAAGGAGAAAATTGGAGCAGAAAACACATTTTCTGAAGGAGGATTCAATGAAACCTTTGCATGCCACCTCCATTTCCAAAAGCACTTAGAAGCAAGAAGAAGGCATCCCAGCAAGCAGGTATCTTAGAAGTCCTAAGACAGGTTAAGGTCAACATACCTCTTTTGGACATAATCAAACAAGTCCCTGATTATGCAAAATTTTTGAAAGATCTTTGTACAATCAAGAAGGGATTAGGCATTGAGAAAAAGGCATTTCTTCTTGAACAAGAGTCCCGGTGCCATAATCCAAAGTAGATCCAGGTCAAATACAAGGATCGGGATCTCCTACAATTTCAGTTATTATTGGGTGGGAGTGCTTAGACAAGTCTTTGCTTGATTTGGGAGCCCGAGTGTGAGACCTCTTTCTTGAGTGATACATTGTCTGGCGATTAGGTTTGGAGTGAAGACAAACCTACCAACATCACACTTTCATTGGCCAGATAGATCAGTGAAAATCCTAAGAGGGATAGTTAGGGATGTCTTAGTGAAAATAGACAAATTCTACTACCCGAGTGGATTTTGTAGTGTGACAACGGGCCAATTGCAAATGAACCCCGATCGTATTGCCAATTATCTGGAAGACCATTTTAAGCCGCGACGTCGCGATCATCGATTCTTGGGAATGGAGTCATGCAACTTACGTTTGGCGGCATGACCTTGGAGTTGAACATATTCCATTTGAACAGCAAACACGAGGCTGCGGAACATGAAAGTAAATAGCCGTGAAGTTAGTTCAAATGGTCGACATCGGGGAAGCTAAGTATCCGAATTTACGAATAGTGATCGGGGGTCATCGAAGTGTGTTGGAATTGCCATCGGAGGTGCCGCTGCGGGGTAATTGTTCGGTTCAAAATCACCATCGATGAGGACCGTCACCGATGGAAAGTCGACAACAAAGGGAGGCAGGCTCGGGGCCGCTGCAAGGTTTTGAGGAGATCATCCTCCTTGACCCTCCTTGAGTAAATTTTGAAATTGAAGGCGGTTCGGTGTTCCCAAAACAGTGCGATTCGACAATTTCTTTTTGTTTTAATTTAGTCAATTTTAATAGTTTCAGTTGTTTTTAGAAAGTTTCTTAAATTAGCAGTTTTCCATATTTAGTAACTTTGTAATTATACTATAGTACCTAATATTAATTTTTTTTTTAGTATTATATATTAATCCTTATTATTATAATTTTTATTTCTTATATTATTAATATTTGAGCTCAAAATTTTGAAGTGCAGGTGGTGATACAGATTAAGCCAAATTCGCTATACTAGCGAAATTATGAGGGAAGTGACTCTTCGGCTGCCTCGATTAAGCTATAAGAACAGGGGAGGGGTTGGTTTTTCGTTCACACCATCTCCTCTCCTCCCCAGTCTCTTCCTGAGCCATCCCTGCCGAGCCCCTGCCTGCACCATTGCCACTGGCGCGCCATGGCGAGCCACTGTCGTCACGTACCACTTTATTGCGCACACCACCGCCGACAATACAGTGCATCAGCGCGCATGCACCACGACCAACCGTCAACGCCACCGTTGGTCATTCTTTACCACTTTGCTAACTGCGCCGGCGCGCCACCCGTCCATGTCGCAGCCTGTCGGTGCCACGATATAGAAGCGCACCTTTGCGGTGTGCCCCTCAGTCATCGGCTGGAGTGCCATGCCTTGACTTCGGCTTGCCCCACTGCGCACCCGTGCCTGAGTCGATTTCGGTCAGTTGAGCCTTGCCTGCCCCGATTTCTTATTTGGATTCTGTTGTTATGGTTGGTACGAGGTGGGTCCGCCGAGCCTCGGTCATATTTAGTACGAGAGAGAGAAGCGAACCCTAGTACCATCTCTCCGATCCTTGAGGCGGAGTCCTTGGGAGCCTTAGGGATTCGAGGACGATGTCAGGACTGGATGGGACCCAGGGCCTGAATCATGCAGTACCTCGGCCTTGGCCCGGAGGGCTCGGCCCTCGACGGGCCACTGCAATCGGGCCGAGGTGGGTCATCCCTCATCAGGCCCAAGTCATCGCCCGGTCACATCGGTGGGCGACATCTTCGCGTAGTTGTCACCCTTATCGAGATGAGGCGGTTGTTTGTCGGGCACCCGTTCGGGAATGTCGCACTACACACTCGGGGACTTTCATGAGTCTTACTACGATGTCCAGCATTGATAGATCCCAGTTAGTTCTATGAGATTGATTGAGGACTACCTGCTTTGCCCTTCGCGGCCGAAACGATGCGTATCCGGGTGGTTAGTTCTACCATTCGATGACATCCGGGAAGCGGCTAATCGCGCTTGAGCTCCGGCTCACCGCCGGCGATCTTGAGTGATTCGACGGCGAGACTCCCGGCGGCTCTAGGCTGGCATTATGCAGCCGGGCAATGCGAGGAGGGTTATCGAGCTTGGGCCCACCCACCTCATCGGGAGATGGTTCGCATGCGGCAGAGACATCGCGTGGGAGCCCGGTACTCTTGAGCGACTCCGTACTCCAGTTGTGTCGTTCACCTCTTGAGGACCCATTATTCAGCTACGGCGGTATGTCACGACGGAGGGGAGCCATCTTGGAGGCTCTTCACCGGGATCTCGGAGGATGCGGGTTTTAGTCCCTGCGGCTGGTGATGACCTCCTTGATGCATTTGAGAAAAGGTCCTGGAAGGGCACAGTTCGTCTTGAGGATGCCGCCTAGCGTCTTAGAGACTACTATGCCAGGTCCTCAAGCACTTGGGTTTTCCGGAGGAGCCCCGGATAGAGAGGAGGATCCGATGCCCTCTGGTTCTGTAGATGGAGCGAGTGATGGCCATGCCCATATCATTTGCTCTTTCCGTGGCGAGGACCCGGGAGGAGGTTCCGAGTTCTAGAGGCGAGCATTCTCCGCGAGAGGCGATAGTCATGCTCGAGCCGGTAGGCGGAGTCGGTTCATATGTCCCCTCCATCTCATATCCACATGCCGCATCCGGCTGCGGCCAGGCACTCCTGGCCCATCATATACATCACATCATTCGCCGGAGTACGTTCATGCCAGCTCGAGAGAGATAGCTGGTGTGATGGATGCTATTTGTTCTTTGGCCGCTACCCAGGCAGCACAGGATCAGAGGTTGACTCAGTGTCACTCCATGCTGCGGCGGTGCGACTCACACAGGTGCTTCCTCGTGTTAAGGATCGAGAGAGGGAGGAGGCAGCTACCGCTGGCAATGATCCACGGACCACCACCGCCCGCAGGTGGTGGTTAGGTTTCTTTTATGATTTTGTATAGTTACCAGCTTTATCAACTGCCTACTAATTTTGATTAGGATTCATGTATTAGCCATAGTAGGCGTGCGATATTTTTGTATGTTTAGCTTTGGTATGTATGTACTAGACATTTTGGCTATATCAAAAGCTATTCAGTATATATATACACACTTTTGCATATACTTTTTGTGCCTCCATCTTATGTAATCATTTTTGTCTTCAATTGGATAATTGAATTGCTTCAATTGGACAATTGAATTGCTTCAATTGGACAATTGAATTGCTTTAATTGGGCAATTGAATTGCCTTTAAATGGAAAATTTGAAACCCTGTTTGTCACCTTTATGTTAGAACAAATTCCATGTTTGATATAATTTTTGGTCAGTTGAAATTCCAGCATGCTTAACTTGAACATTTCTTCCTTAAGTTAATTCACACCACTTTGCACGCGGATTGTTTCAATAAGGTACACGTGAATTTGTTTACCTCCTTTCAATTTACCGTAGGCCTTAGGCATGTTGGCTTCATGATGGAGTTTGTGTTACCCACATTTGAACTTCAATGTAGTCTTCCAAAAAAAAAAAAGAAGGAGGGGAAGAAACAAAAAAGGAAAAAAGAAAAGAAAAGAAAGAAAAAAGAAAAAATAAAGTCGTGGCAGCTTTGCAGCTGAAGCTAGAGCACGGTCAGGGTGTAATGAAAGCCTTTGATGCCCTAAGCCTTAATTGGTTGGGAGTCATCGATTTAAGTGTTCGTTACATGGGTGGATAGGTAGAGTTTAGCGATTTGTGGAACAGTTTTTGAAGTCATACGAGTCGGTGAAACTGTAGAGTTTGTGGTCAGTGATCCTTTTGGCTTGATGCTCTAAACCTTGTGGTTGGGGGGAGTCATCGGTGGATCCGTTACCACGGACTTTGGTGAAATCGGGTTTTGAGGCATTGCACCACTACTATGTAGTTGAATAGAAAGGAGAGTGTAGGCTACCCCATCTGGGTTGTTCAACGGCAAGGCCAATTAGGTTGGGGGGAGGGATAATTTTGCAATTTATTGGCTCGTCTTGGTTATAAAGTCGATAGACTTTGGTGAAATTGAAGTTGAGAGTCATGGAAACAATATTGACCTATAAATTGTTCTTGTGTGGTTTGGCTCTTTCATGTCGGTTTCAAACTTGATTCATTCGTTTTAAAAGTAATGTTTGTTGTATACTTTTGAAAATAATAAACTTTTGAAAATCCTTTGCATGCATATCCTTTTTGTTTTTGCATTTGCTAGGGACTAGCAAAGTTTCGGTTGGGGGGTGTGATTAGTACCCAGTCTTTATTTGAATTTTATTTTAGATAGGTTTTGAGTGCTTTTCTTGGCTAATCATGTCGATAATCTTGATTGAGTGTTCAGGTCTTCTTAATATCACTTGTGTCGTTTAGAGAATTATTTTGGTTGTTTTGCGGGTTTTGCATCTTTGAGTGTTCAATATGGGAAATATGCTGATCCATGAAGATTGAACCCATTTATCGACCTTGAAGCAGTTGAAATTCAATGAAGGAATAAAGGCAAAGTGATGAAAATGGATCTGATGGGAGATGTATGCAATGCGTGAAGAAGCGGCCCGATTCCGGAAATTTAGCTAAGATTGCAAAAATTTATTGGGATTGCGAGAAAATTTCTCAATTATGAATTTGCAATCATATGAAAATTTAGCAATCTATTGGTGAGAAATTTAGCTAGGCTTAAATTTTAAATATTCCTGTTCCTAAGCGAAATTATACTTTAAGCTATCTCTTAAAAATTTCGCTAAGCTAGCGAAATTTAAGCTATGCAGTGCTGATTATGTGAAATTCTCTTAGCTACCTAAGCGGTACCAGTATCTAAGCGAGAATTTTCGCTACATAGCGAGTGGTGCATAAGCGAAATTGCACACTTGTCTAATCTTTTTGTAGTGTGCAATGGAGCTTTGTTTTGGTGTATGTTACTTCCTTGTCCCTTATTTTAGCCAAAATGTTAGGCTTTATTGTAGTTTCACATAATGGTGACCTCTTATAAACCCCATATTTGTAACCTAGTAGAAATTTGGGAAGCAATCTTTTGTGCATTTTCATTTTATCTAAATATCTTGTGACTCGGAGTTAGGGTTTTGCTTTCTGCTCTCTCTCCTCTTTCTCTCATTTCTGAGCTACCAAACAACCTTCTGGGGATGACAACTCAAGATGTAGCTAAACCTCTTAACTTGAGAAGGGAAGGTAGCTAGCTTGGTTGTGGGCGATTGCGAGGTTGTCCTCATGTGTTCATCACTGCAGTCTTTGTATTTATAGGCTCCCGTCTTCTCAAACTAGGGTTGAATATCATTTAATGTCATTAATTTATTAATACTTACCATGCTTTGGGATACAGTGTATACTTATTGCTAGATACCTTGTAGTTTTAGATAGTGCTCTGAGTGGAAATGATGTTGAATGTTAGGGTTTTAAAGCGAAAAGAAATTTGGCGTAGATGCATGTTACTGTGTTGACTCAAATAGGAGTGATTCTAGAGTTAGGTTTGCTAGTTAAACAAAAGATCAGGTTATGGCTTGGACTATAGGTTGCTTGTCATAATACGAGGATGAAGCAGGGACACTTGTTTACTTTATTATCAAGTTAGTGGCTAAATCTTAAATTACCATTTTCACCTTTACTTTCAGTTTTTGTTGTGACTGATTCATGCTCCCCTTTGTTTTGAAACAAATCCGAAATCCCAAATAAAAAGCCTCACATTTTCCAACATTGATGTGAGTCATTCATAGGATGAAAACCCGTCCCAGTGTTGACCACCGACCTTATCTGCGAGTAGCTTGACTACGGTGGGAGATATAGGATATAAATTTTGTTGATTCCACTCACCCTACTGTGGCACGAATCACTCACCCATTGCCTCTCCGATGCCTAATTCAGTTCTTTCTAGGGGAAAAGAATATCAACTGCTTAGGGAATGAATTTTCTATGGGTAGCGTATGCGCATACCTTTCCTTTGTTGGGGTGGCGGTATTTCAGGGATGATCATGACCTTTCCTAATTGGATGATGACATTGGTCAATGTGTTTCTAGTTGGATGATGACCTCGTAGTATGTTTGATCATGACAACACCTGGATTGGACAATGACCTTTGAATAGTATGTTTCCTAGTTTGGCGATGACCGATCCGTGTGTTTCTAGTTGGAGGATGATACAATATTTCTCTTACTGGGTAGGAGATTTTCTTTCCTTATAATAAACCAACTAATAAGGGATAATTGAGGGGTGATAATTAGGGAACATCTTACTTTCCTGATTGGTGGAGATTGGGTGTTTTCCCCTAATACGGATTCCTTGGGCTGCCAGCTTTTTAAAGGGGTGAATTGGGCCCTTGTTTTGGGCTTATATTTAGGGGATGTCATCAAGGGCCTATTTCTAGTGCTAGGCCCATTTTTAATCCTATTTTGGGCTTGCGTCTTGGGCCTGCGTACCTATTATTTCAAACCTCATCAGTTGCCCCCCAGCCTTTGACTAAGCGAGCATAGGCAAGGGCTGTATCGCTTCTCGGATCAGGCGTGATATCCATGGCTACTTAGGAAGGGTTTGATTAGTTTATCTCTTTTATTGTCTTGATTTGTTTGTATGGTTTAAGACTGTTAGCCTTGGTATTTACTTGGCTCCACATTATTCTTGCTTTTGAATAGAACTACTTGTCTCTGGGACTGTCGCCTCATTGTTTATGCTCTTGAGCCAGGCTATTCGGTCCCTTGAAGCCCGGGCAAGACTCTTTTGGCCGACCTACGCAAACCTGACTCTTATTGCTCCTTGGCTACTTTACATTACGGCGGGCTATATCGGCTCCTTGAAAGCCGAGCTACCAAGGCTCTCTTGAGCGGCTGCCAGGCTCTCGAACCTAAGCTGTGGCACCTTAAGGCGAGGCCCACACTTGGCTCATGGCTGTGGCCTCCTTGAGGCGGTTGTACTACATGTCGATCTGGGTTTGCAGCTGCTGGCTCAGGGGCTCAGACCCTTTCATGGTTGTATCAAAGCGAGCTATTGGGCTCCTGATGTTTGAGGCCTTCTTAATTTGTTAAGCTTTCTTATTGGCAATTGGGCTCCACGACTCTGAGGCCTTCTGGCTGTTAAGCTCTGGTAGGCTACTAGGCTCTTAAGCGATGATACTTCTAAGCTTTTAAGCTCCTCAATGATTCACGAGCTCCACAGGGGCTGAGCCTTCTTGAAGCTGATAGCTATGGCGAATTCTTGGGCTCTAAAGCGAGAGCCTTAGACCTTCAGCTCTGAAATTGGTATTGGGACTCAGGCGCTAAGACCCTCTAAAAATTTACATGGCTCATGTTACTTGGCCTTCCTTAAGCAAGTATGCTTTATAATCTAAGCTACTAGGCTCCTGAGCTATTAGGCTCAAGGTGAACACTTGGCCTTAATTGTGCCTTTTTAGTAATTAAGCTGCGAAAGTTAGGCTGCTTAGGCTCACCTGAGCTACATGCTCCATAGGTGCAGCTGTAAGTAGTTGGCTCTGCAAACTAAGCTTCCCCGACTCCCCAAGCTCGTGGCTCAGTGGTACCCACTTGGCCTTTTGAGGCTGTGCAGCTCACGCAGCTGAGCTTACGATCACGGAGGCTGTGGCTGGCCTATTTGAGTTGTTGCGCTTTGCGGCCAGGCTCCTGAATCTGGGCCTACTTGGATCGTTGTTCTTGGCCTTATTGAGCCTCTTGGGCTCCTGGCAGGCTGCTGGCTCGTGGCTACATGGCTGTTTAAGCAGTGCGGGCTCTTAAGCCATAGGCTCCTGCATGGATAAATGGCACATTCGAGGCGGTGTTGGGCTCCTGGGTTACTTAGCTCCGTGGTTGTAACATTCGACCAGCTGCGGGCTCTTGAGATCTTGGCTCGTGACCCAGCTGTTGACTGAGCTGCTGGCTCATGAGCTTCTGGCTCCATGGCTACATGCTTTGTTCAAACTAATTCTTTGGGCTCCTGAGCTACTTGGCTCAGTGTTCATGGCTGTTGAGCAAGATTCTTTGGGCTCCCAGGCTACTTGGCTCGGAGTAATTACATGGCCTGTTCATTGAAATTTCTTTGAACTTCCGTGTTGTGTAACATTCGAGATTGTGCATTGGACTCTAAACTCTTGGCTCAGTGGTACATGGCACATTGTGAATTTCTTGGGCTGGTGCCTTGCCTCTTGACGTTGGACTCCTGCAAAATAAGAAACAAAAGGATCGGTGGGGGACTTTCGCTGGATTTGCCTCTCGACCTTCAGTCAGGTATTTAGGTGGAATGGGAATATCGACTTCTTAGAATGAAGTTTGTTGCATAAGTCGTACCTTTCACCCGATAGGGTAGCTGGTATTTATAATGGATGATCATATGACAACTTTCCTACTTGGATGACCTTGAATAGTATCTTTCCTTATTGAAGGATGTCTGATATTCCTCTCCTTTGGGTGGGAGATTTTCTTTCCTTATTATCGTCGATTAATAAAGGATAATTGATAATTGTCCTAGTTGGATGATGATCTGATAACATTCCTCCCGTTGGGCAAAGAGATTTTCTTTCTGTATTTAGCAGATTAATAAGGGATAATTATTGACTTTCTAGTTGGATGATGATGATATTCCTCCCATTGGTGAGAGATTTTCTTTCCTTGTGTTAATTATAGCGATAGTTGATGAGGCGATGTGAAATGTCTGGTACTCCTAATTGGCGAAATTGGGTATTTTCCTTTCGTGATTCTTGATTACATTGCAGCCTTTTGAAGTGGTGGTGGATATTTCTTTTGACTATATTTGGGATGTTATCAAGGGCCCTATTGCTAGTCTTGGGCCGTATTTTAATCCGTTTGGGCTTGGGTCTTGGGCTGCCTTTTTATTATTTCCAGCCCTTCAGTTGCCCCGACCTTTGACTAAAGTGAGCGTATACGAGGTTGTATAAACTACCAGTCGGGCGTGATATCCATAGCTCTTAGGAAGGAGTTTGATTAGTTTATGTCTGCTGTGTCTTGCCAGTTGAGCTACGCCAGTTCTCTAGGCTTTCGTGCCCAGACTTAGCTACTTGGTTTTCTGAGCTGTCTACCTTTTTGAGCGATAACCTCGTAGTTGCTTGTCTCACCAGGTTCTTCATACTTCGAACTACGCTACTTGGCTCTTGGGCTATTCTACCTTTTGGGTGGTCAAAGCTCTAAAAGTGTGCCAATATACAGGCTGTTGTGGTTTAGTTGTTGCTGGCTCTTGAGCACAATGCACCTCTGTTTGTTCCTGCTCTTGCAGTAATCGCTCCCTTGAAGCGAGTATGAGGCTCTTTTAAAAGCGAGCTATGGCTCTGGGCTACATGGATCCTTGGCTACTTTACCTTCGAAACTAAGCTGTGGCATCTTGAGCGAGTGCTAGGCTCCACGAAGCGGTACGCAAGGCTCTCCAGAGACCTAACTACATGGCACCTTAGGCCCAGGCTACATGGCTCCTCAGATCATGGCTCCTTGGCTGCCAGGCCTCCTTGAGGCCGGTTGTGCTGTGTAATGCGTGCTCTGGGCTCTAGGCTACGCAGCTCTAGGGCTCCGAGACCGTGGTTATGCTCACAGGCGAAGACTCTAGGGCTCTTGGGCGGCGAAGATAACTGAGGATTATTCGCTTTACTTGACTAAGCAGCCTAGGCTCACAGGCTCTATGCGAGCCTATTAAGCTCTCTGAGCTTAGTATTAGACTACGTAGTGGCCCGAGGCCTTCTGAGTTTTAAGCTCTGTGGCCCGAGCTCTTGGGCTCCTGGGCCTTTAAGAACTTCTGAGGCTGCTAGCTCGACCAAATTTGAGCTCCTAGGCTCGAGCCACGAGGCACTTCTTATTGATTCTGGCTCCTGAAACTAAGCTATTAGGCTCCAGGGTGCTAAGACCCTCCTAAGCTACATGGCTCCGTGGCTACTTAGCCTTCTAAAATTTATTTTGCACATTTTTATGATTAAGCTACGAAAAAATTGAGAAATTGCAGATCTTGAACTTCTGAGCTCTATGGTACTTTTGCCTTCCTTGACGATTCACGGCTCTATGGCTTGTGCTTTTAGGCTCTTAAGCACATAGCTCCGTGGTGCCCAGCGCGGTACATTGCGCTCTGCCAATCAGCTTTTGGGCTCTTGAGCTACATGGCTCAGTGTTACTTGGCCTTTTTGAGTTATGCCTTTGTGGGCGAGCTTACGGGCTCCTCCGCTACTTGGCTCTGTGGCTACTTGGCTTACTAAGCTACTGGGCTGCTGAGCTACTTGGCTCCATGGCTACATGGCCTGTTCGAACTAAGCTGTTGCACTCCTGAGCTACTTGGCTCCGTGGCTACATGGCATGTTCGACGGCGATGGGCTCTGAGCTACTTGGTACACCAGCACATGGCCTTTTGGCCCGGTTCACGCTGCGCAAAGCGAGCCTCTTGGGCTCCTCTGAGCTGCGGCTCCGTGGTACATGGCTGTTTGAAGCGGCTGAGCTCCCCAGGTTGCTAGCTCGTGGCCTCTGAGCTGTTCGAACTAAGTTGATTTGGCTCTGAGTTACTTGGCTGTGGTACATGGCTGTTCGACGAGCTCTTGGGCTCTGAGCTACTCGGCTCTGATTTACTTGGCTCCTGGCCTCATGGCTGTTCAAGCCCGAATTTCTTGAGACAACCAGGTACAGCCCAGCTCGTGGCACCATGGCACATTCAAGCGAGTTGTTGGGCTCCCTGACTACTTGGCTCCATGGGCACACATGGCACATTCAAAGCTGTCTTCTTTGGGCTCTGACTACCCAGCTCTGTTGCTACATGGCTTTGTTGAGCCCCGGGTGTGGTTCTGGGCGCTAAGGCCTACGAGGCTGTTAAGCTCTATGGCCGGAGTACTAGGTTCTTGGGGCCCGAGGCTCCCGTTTGTTAAGCTCGTGGCGAGCTCTTGGGCTCTTGGGCGTTGAGGCCTTCTGTTGTTAAGCTCTGAGCTAAACTCTTGGGATCCCCCAGGCTACGTAGCTCCGTGGCCCATAGCCCTAATCGACGAAATTTCTTTGGGCTCTGAGCTGCAACTCAGTGGCTACATGGCTTTGTCGAACTTCATTCTTGGAGTTCTGAGGCGTTGAGCCTTCTCTTTGTTTGATAGCTCTACAAAAGCTGAACTATTGGGCTCTGGGCTACATGGCTCGGTGACTACTTCAACACAGGCTATTAAAGTATGTGACGAGCTTAGGCTCCTGGGGCTTCTTAGCTCAGTGGCTACATGCTTATTTATGCGGGGATTACGGCTCTCTGGCCCAAACTCACCAACTCAGGTAGCCACTGCTTTATTCGGGCGGCTCTTTGGGCTCCTAGGCTACTTTGGATCCCAGTGCTTCATAGCGGACATTCGGCGAGCTGGCGGGCTCTGAGCTACTTTACTCTGTGTTACATGGCTGTTCCCAGTGATTCGCTCTGACGAACTACTTGGCCGTGGCTGCGGCCTTTTGAGGCGTTACGCTCTGACGGGCTCTTAGCTCTGGCGGCCAAGGCCATCATGAAGGTGTTAAGCTCTGTAATGGAAACTCTAGGCTCACGAGGCTACGTGACTCGTAATTTGCATGCCTGTTCGACGAAACATTGAGCTCCTAGCTACTTGGCTCAGAGTGGCTACATGGTGCATTCGACCCAGTGCCCAGCTCCATCATTACATAACTGTCAAGCTGGTAGGTAGCTCTGAGCTTCGCTCAAGTGGCTACATAACTGTTGTGATTCACCTTCTATAAAACTAAACTACCCAACCCCATTAGCTACATAACTGTCAATGAAGCTCTTTGGGCTCCCTAGGCTACTTAACTCAGTGGCTACATCAGCTTTGTTGGCCGATTACGCTCTGCAAACTAAGGTACCCAGCCGTGGCTACATGGCCTGTCGACGGCTGTGACTCTAAGCTGCAGCTCCATGGGCACATGGCACATTTGGCTTGATTCGCTCTGAACTAAGGCCCACTTGGCTCTCAGGCTGGCTACATGGCACATTCGAATGCTTTTATTCGAGCTAAATTTGGAGCGTGCAGATGATGGTAGCTAGCTAACTTTGGATGTCTGGCTCTCCTAGGAAAATAAGAAACAAAAAGGATCGGCGGGGTTTCGCCTGTTGCCTCTCTGATGCCTTGTCAGTTCTTTTCGGTGGAAGAGAAGACTAACTGCTGAGGGGATGAATTTTTTGTGCGTATTGAGATTGTTTATGGGCTCTTTTGTTGGTCGAGACATCTCGATCTGTGACGTGCGGAACTGCCCAGAAAGGGAGGTCGGCACCCGGTGGTGTGAATGGAGACTCGGTTTGTTGCACCGGGCGTCCGTGGAAGCCCCAGAGCGCGACTTTTACGCTACCTTCATGTGGTTGATTTCTGTTGGATGTCCTGAACCTTTGCTCCCGACCTCTCACCGTTGCGATCCTCTCCCGAGTGATAAGAACCATTCTCTGGTGTGGCTGAGTTCCAACTACTCTATCTCCAGGCTTCGGCCCAGGGGTCGGGGTGTTGCTCTTCTCGGGTAACAGGGTTTTGGTCTTTTCGGGCCATTCGTGTCTCTTGGGGGCGTCGTATTTACCTGGTGAGTTGTTCTAACTCTTTCAGCAAGTGTTGGTTGGTGATGCGGAGCGCCTCCACCTCGTCCGTGTTGGTCTATACTGTCTCTAACGCGCCTCCGAGAGGTTGGCTGTCCACCCCGCCTGGCTGGTCTTGCATCCTTGAAGGATTGATGTTGCTCCTGCTTGTGTTCCGGGCATCAGTTGTTGAGAGGTCAGCTTTATTTGTAAAGGAGGCTGTCGTTCCTAACTGACTCCAATATGATGCTTTTCAGCCCAGGAACTGAAATTTGGAGCGTGCTTGGAAATACGAGGCGGTCGAAACACTCTTGAGCGGTTGGACTCCTCTGAAAATAAAAAACAAAAGGATCGGTGGGGGCTACTTGGATTTGCCTCTCCGATGCCTAAGTCAGTTCTTTCCGATGGAAGAGAATATCAACTACTTAGAGAATGAAGTTTTGTGCATAAGTCTGCGTACCTTTCACTTATGGGGTGGCCTGGTATTTATAATGGATGATCATGACAACTTTCCTAATTTGATTATGATACTGAATAGTATGTTTCCTAGTTGGATGATGACCTTTGAATAGTATGTTTCCTAGTTGGACAATGACACTGAATAGTATGTTTCCTAGTTGGACGATGACACTGAATAGTATGTTTCCTAGTTGGACGATGACACTGAATAGTATGTTTCTTAGTTGGAGGATGATACAATATTTCTCTCATTGGGTAAGAGATTTTCTTTCCTTATCATAAACCAACTAATAAGGGATAATTGAGAGGTGATAATTAGGGAACATCTTACTTTCCTGATTGGTGGAGATTGGGTGTTTTCCCCTGTCACAGTTCCTTAGATTTTGCCGACTTTAAAAGGGTAGATTGGGCCCTTTGTTTGGGCTATATTTAGGGGAGATGTAATCAAGGACCTATTGCTAGTCTTTGGGCCATTTTAATCAGTTTTGGGCTTGCGTCTTGGGCTCTTTATTATTCAAACCGTGATTTGCCCCAGCCCAGCACTGACTAAGCCGGCGTGAGCAAGGGTGTATCTTTCTTGGATTAAAGGCGTGATATCCACGTGGCTACTTAGGAAGGGTTTGATTAGTTTTATTGCTCTTTTTATTGTCTTGCCAATTTGAGGCGCAGTTTTAAGGTTGTTTCACCTTCGAGGCGAGCTACTTATCTCTGGTGTAGACCCTCGATTTTCGACACTTGCATTTATCCCCATGGATTGTCAGCTTTCGCCCATCGTTGTCATACTCTTTCTCGTAGGGCCGCACAGGTTTGTAGTCACATCTACGAGCCTCGGGTGGGCTTGTATGTGGTCAGATTGAGTGCGTATGTAGTTCACTTTAGAGTGTCATCATGGCTTAATTTTTAGTTATTGGCATCGTGCTATAGGAAGCAAGTGGGACCCCCTCGAGTTTTAGCTCGATCAGTTTATTAGAGTATGTAAATTCGAGCACTTGAGCTTGTTTCGATCATATCTCCTTATAGAACTTCGAATTCCTTTGTTGTTTGTTGGATTCCTTATTTGCGGGAGGTTTTTTAAAATTTCATAATTTTTGTCGCCAGTTTGACTAATCGGTTTATTGGTTCATCGAGGGCAATACGTATGCAACTTGTTTTTTTTAGGTGATTTTGGTGAGCACTCCTCCTTGTTTCGATCATATCTCCCCCATCCGGAATTGGAATGGTGCACCGTTTTTTTTTGGTCTCCTTATTCTTGAAGCTCTTATATCAAATTTCATAATTTTCCTCAGCCCAGGATGGATGTTGTGTTGGTTCAATAGGTTAATCCGAGCTGAGCTTGTGTGGGTTGTTTTGTGATTTTAGACCCAAATCGTATGGGTCGGGCCAGCTCAAGCCACCATAGACGTATTGTGGGTCCATTTTGGGCCTTGGATTAAGTTACATACAGCCACCATGAATCCATGTGGATACTTGGTGGTGAAGCCATTTAAAATCTTAAAGATTCGACTTGCATGGAAAATAGAGGAGTTAATGGGGAAGAACATTTAGAGGCGATTAGGGCCCTTTCCAAAGCTTGAAGGTGGAAAACACCCGGGTGGAGTTCGAGATCTTGAGGTGGGGATGGATGCCAAGGGGAGAAAGATCAAAGTGGAAGGACCTTTTGGCGGGCAGCTTTACGGGCTCGAAGCAGCAGCGTTTACGGATACAACGGGATGCTTAGTTTGTTCTTTTTCTGCGTTTTGTGGAAGAGAGGTAAGAAATAGACCCTGTCTCCACTCTATTCTTTAAGATACATTCTGATCAATTTTGAGGTTTCTCCTCGACCATTTGGCCAGGTTTTTCACGCTCATACGTGGCAGGTTCAGCGATTCTGGCAGGCGGTTTGGGTGGTTTGGTTTTATTTTTGGTTGGATCTCACTCATCAGGGCTGAGAATCGATCCACGGATTTGTTTGTTAGATTTCTTAATCTTTTAGGAAGGTTCTGGAAAATTTTGAGAGCCTCTCGCAACGATATGGACTGGTTAGAAAACCAGATCATTCGGTTCATTTAGGTTAGGTTTGCAGGAAAGGCAGTTTGCATAGTTTGGTTGGTTTCGGTTTGTTCTCACTCATCCGATCTGAGAATCAATCACCGTTTATCTTGTTAGATTCCTGACTCTTTTAGGAAGTTTCTGACAAATTTTTAGAGCCTGTCTCAATGGTATGGACTGGTTGGGAAACCAGATTAGTCGGTTCATTAAGGTTGGGTTTGCATGAAGGCGGTTTGTAGTTTGATTGGTTTGGTTGGTTCTCATCATCGAGATGAGAATCGATCACCGCATCTTGTTAGATTCCTGACTCTTTTAGGAAGTTTGTGACAAATTTTGAGCCTCTCTCAATGGCATGGATGGTTGGGAAGCCCGGATTAGTCAGTTCGATGAGTTGGGTTTGCGGGAAAGGTTGGGTAGTTTGGTTGGTTTTGGTTGATTCTCACTCTCATCTGAGATGGGAGTAATCACGTTCTTTGTTAGATTCCTGACTCTTTTAGGGAAGGTTCTGGAAAATTTTAGAACCTCTCTCAGCAGGGGACTAGTTGGGAAACAGTCGGTCGGTTCATTAGGTTGAGTTTGCGAGGAGCAATGGTTAGGAGTGGTCGGTTGGTTTTTGTTGGTTCTCACTCATCAGGGCTGGGAATTAATCACCGTTTTTGTGCTAGATTCTGACTTTGTAAGATGGTTCTGAAATTTTTGAAATCTTTTCTCAGCCGTCTGGACTGTTTGGGGCTCCGAACCCACGGTTCATTAGATTAGGTTCTTTGGAATGGCGAGTTTGAGTGGTTGCTTTGTTTGTATTGGTTCTTGGTCGTCGGGTCGAATTGTACTCTGTTTGTCTTGTTGGATTCCTGAATTTCTAAGGAAAGGTTCGGAGAGAGTTTTGAAATCTTTATCAACCATCTGGACTGGTTGGGAAGCAGACCATCCGGTTCATTGGGTGGGTTTTTAGGAACGGCCGGTTTAGGTACTGCTGTTTGTATTGGTTTGGTCATTGGATCGAATTGCACTCCGTCCCATTTGTGGAATTCCTGATTCTGAAGGATGTTTTGACAAAGTTTCAAATTTTCTCAATCGTTTGGATTTGTTGAAAACCGATTAATGGGTTGTGCAAGGCAGCTCATGGTGACCCCCCAGTTTAGCATGTTTGGAGTCCAGGAATATATTATGGTGTGCTCTTAGTTACTTTGAGGAACACGTAGGCGAGACTTTAGGGTCTGAGTTCAGTTTTAGTTTTGAACAAAGTGGGGTGAGTGGGCAATGTGGGATTTGTAAGTATGGTTTGTTTGCGATTTTAAAGGGAATGTGTGCTGAAGTAAGCGAGCCGCTACCTCCTTTCGAGCCTGCTTCCCTTCTTTTGGTATAGGATCCGATATTTGGTTTAAATGCATGATGTATGATGTATTATTTGCCACTACCTATTCCTGTATGCATGGTTGCAGGGATCTCGGGTATAACAGGCGTTGGTATTTGTATTCATATGCGTACATGAATTGTTTAGTTTTTGACATTTGTGATGCATTTGTGCTTTCCTTGACCTACATACGGCGCTTGGCTAGGGACCACGGGTATGTACTTTAATGTTGAGTAATGAATTTCACATGGATGCCCAGTGTTTGGGTGTCATGCATGCTTGCTATGTTCTTGCTAACGCTTGTTGATGTAAGCGTGGCCAGGGACCACAGGTACACGCTATTTGCCCTTTTGGTTGAGTATTTTTAAGCATGCTAGATACCAATTAGGTTGGTCTGATCTAAGTTGTATGTTTAGCCTAGAAGCCCATCGATCTATGACCCATATGCTCCTACATGCAAATTCACTATTAGAGACCGGAGTTCGAGTAGGGAGAGTGCTACCTCATATGAGTTACCTTCAGATGAGTGTCCCCGATCCCAGGACCAATCTAGTTTTCGCAATAGCTTTCCATCTGAGTCATTGGGGTTTTTGTTTCTTACTTGGTTTCCCCGGCCAAAAATAAAAATAAAAATGATGAAGACTCAATGAAATAAGTTCCTCCTTGAGGTGATTTTCCAAACTTAATCAACCCACATTTTCTTTTCACATTTTCATCATTTAAACGAGTCAGCCGGTCAGAGTGGATCAGTAGGGTCCACACACAGGCTATTCTACCTTTACGGCGTAGGGCTGCGAAAGCTGGCACCTTGTCTCTGGGCTGTGCGCTTTTGGGCGAGATACTTGGCTCTTGGGCTGTCTGCCTCCCAGAGCTATTTATGCACTAAGGCGAGTTATTTGCTCCCTTGAAACTGAGCTGCAAGGCTCATTTAAAAATGAGCTACATGGCTCCTAAGCTACATGGCTCCTTGGCTTTGTTGCAGCAAAACTGAGGCTACACATAACTCCTTAGGCCCGAGCTACAAGGCTCTCTTGAAGTGTGGTGCAAAGGCTCTCTCGAACCTACTTCATGGCACCTTGAAAGCCAAGGCTACATGGCTCCTTAGTAGCTTGGCCTCATAGCGAGTTGTGCTGCATGTCCCGAGCTACTGGGTTCGAGCTACGTGGCTACGGGGATCAGACCCTTTTGAGTAGTTATGCTCCCAAAAATGAGCCTCTTGGGCTCCTGGGGCGAGGCCTTCAAGGCCGGGTTAAGCTTTGCCAGCGAGAAGGGTGGGCTCCTGGGCTCGGGACTTCACGAGGGCACATTCGCTCTGAGGTGAGCTACTGGGCTCCTGGGCGCTAAGGCCTTCCGAGCTGGCTACACGGACAGCTGCCGGGCTCTGGGCGGCTAAGGCCTTCTGTTTGTTAAACTCTGTAAGTGGTCTTTGAGCTCTGGGCGTTGAGCATTCAGTGTTAAGCTATAGTAGCCTCTTGGGCTCTGAGTCTTGAGGCCTTCAGTTGTTAAGCTTTGCCAATGGCGGCAGGCTCCTGAGCTCTAGGACTCTGTTTGTTAAGCTTCTATTTTACATTCACCAGGCTCCACAGGCGTAGACCTTCCCCAGGCACAAGCTCACATGTACCTCTTGAGCTCCACAGGCGCTAGGCCTTCCCGAGATGTTAAGCTCTACAAACTTAGCTGTTGGGCTCCTGGGCGTTGAAGCCTTCTTGAGCGGTTAAGCTCTATGGCCCGACTATTAGGCTCGGTATTAAGACCCTCCTGAAGGTACACATGACTCCAGTGGTACCCAGCCTTGGTATTATTTTGAGCAATTAAGCTGCGAAAAGCGAGCTACTTAGGCTCGATCTGCGGGTTCTGCGTGGCTACTTGGCCTTCCTTGAGGCAGTTACGCTCTACAAGCGACACGGGCTCTGATTTGCTTGGCTCAAGTGTGTATGGCCTTTTTAGTTGTTGCGCTTCTGCTGAGTGAGCCACGGGCTCTTGAGCTGTGGCTCGGTGGTTGCCCAGCTGAGTTGTTGTTGCAGCTCTGCGACCAGGCTTAGGCTCTGAGCTACTTAGCTCGTGGCTACTTGGCCTTCTTGAGCTCACTTGAGCTCCCGGTACAGGCTCCATTTACGTATGGTGCCGTTCGGGTGAGGCGCTGGGCTCCTGAGCTACTTGGCTCCGTGGCTACATGGCTTGTTTGAGTGGTTACGCTCTCGGAACTTATCTACTAGGCTCTTGGCTGCCCAGCTCAGTGGTACATAGACCCAGTCGACCCAGGCGCAGCTCAGGTGGCTACATGGCTTGTTGACTACGCTGGCGGGCTCTGAGCATGGCTCAGTGGCTACATGTGCTTTGTTTGAGTAGTTCTGCAGCTTCTGCAACCCAGGCTACTGCTCCGTGGCCTACATGGCACAGTGACGAGCTCTTTGGGCTCTTGAGCTACTTAGCACCTTAGTACATAGCACGTTTGACGATTCTGTTCACGTGAAGCCCGAGCTACTTGGCTCCAGCCGGCACACATCGTAGAGTGTAGCCAGCTCAAGCGAGGCCACGTAGCCATGGAGCCCAATGTGGTTGAGGAAGCCGATGGCGCGGGACCAGATGGGCGTGGTGGCTCGGTTCGAGGCACTGCCGGCTGAATAGACATGCAGCGGGCAGTAACTGGGCCCTGGCGGCTCGGTGGCGGGCCGTGCCACCAGGCCTGCGGCTTCGGTCGGGCGACCATGCGCCCGCGAATAAGCTTCGAGGCCCGGCGACTTCGGTCCGAGCGAGCCATGTGCCGCAATAACTCTTCGAAAAACTGCTGACCAGCGAGCCATCTGTACGAGAGCAAATAGCGCTCAGTGACTCGGCGGCTACATTCAGAAAGCAGACCATGTAGCCACGGGCCAAGTAGCTCGAGCTTAGTAGCTCGGTCGCGAGAAGGGAGTAGCTGCTCAAGCGGCCATGTAGCCGCATGGAGCGCAATGGCAGGTCGGCGGCTCGGTTGAGCGAAAGCCATGTAGCCCGCGAGGCGAAGCCGAGAGCTCGACAACTCGGTCGGGCCCAGTATCCATGGAACCGTAGCTCGGGAGCTGAAGCTCGATTCGCCAAGCAATCTGGCTCAAATAGGCGAGTAGCCCGCAGAAGCCATGTAGCTCAGAGCGAGCTTTCTGGATTTGCGAGCATATGGCAACGAGCAATGCTTCAGAGCACAGGCTTCGGTCATAGCGTAACTACTCAAGGAAGGCCCGAGTAGCCATGGAACTCCTTAGCTCGAGGGCCTAAGCGACCAGTCTTTCATAGCAATTGCTCGAAGCGAAAATAACTAGAAGGCGAGTAAGCCACGGAGCCGTATGGCTCGGGAACTGTGCTTTCAGTTACAGGAGCATGGCACCGCTGAAAGGAAGGCCCAGTAACCTGAGCCGTAGCTTCAAGGGTCTTAGCGCCCGAGTTGCTTCAGTTTGTGGGAGCTTAAGCGCCGAAGGCCTCACGCTAGGGCCCGTGACTTAGTTTGTCAAGCTTAACGGCTCGGGAAGGCCTCGGCGCCCGACATCGGTGAAGCTCAGGTTTATGGAAGCCGCTGACTCGGGAAGACCTTAGAGCCAAGAGCCATTTGCCAGGAAGGTCTTTGTCAGGCTGTCAATCGGCAGATCCGTAGTTGATTGTGGGCGCCTTCACTCAGTCATCTATCTTGTGTGGATCGTTTCATTAACACGGTAAGTATCACTCTTGTCTGAGCCACCATATACCAGCCCATCTCATCTTTTCACCACAAACTTTTTCCATAACGGAATTTTCAACCTCGACCCAAAACTTTTTCCAAATCTTGTTCATGCTAAAACCTTCTTAAATACCCCTTTCCCCTTATATACCATAAATTCACCTTTTCTTAACTTGAAATCTCCAAGATAGTCCATAACCTATTTTGACCCGAAAACTACCTAAACCCATATTTTGACTTTAAACTTAGTTCATCCATCGTGGTCTGACCTTGCATCGAGGTAGTATCGAGAGGCTCATGGATTGATGGGTGGTCATAAAGCGAGAGCAGATGCTTGATGCTGAAGCAAGATCTCTAGATACGGTTTAGAGTGGTCACTCGCGGAGGAAAAATATGATTTTTATGAAGGAAACTTTTGCGACTGTAGTCCAACTTGAAGGTTTCTTGGGAGCCTGAAAGCTAAGGTATGTGGCAATGTACGAGACTATGATTATCATAGGGAGATATGATTGCTACTACCCGAATAGAAGATTACTTATAAGAGGCATAGTAGCAACTATGATGAAGGCTTTAAATTCAATCGAATTTTAACATTCGAATTTGATGGAAGGATGGATCTGATGAATTTTTTGGATTGGCAATATGGTGGAGCATGTCTTTTGAGTATTATAATGATTCCCACACGAATGTGAAAAAAAGTGAAGTTGGTGGCTACAAAGATGTGCGAATGCTTCTATTTGGTGGAAAAACATGAAGGAAACGGCGTGAAAGAGATGGTAAAAAGAAGATTCAAACTTAGGGAAAGATGAAGAAGAACTAAAGGAAGTACCTTCCCTTTAACTACTGCCAAGACATCTACCTCAAAATTCAGAACTTTAAGCAACGAGATTTGACTATGGAGGAGTATTCGGCTAAGTTTGAAAATTTGATGATCAAAGGAGACTTGCAAGAGGCTGAGGAGCAGTCCATAGCCCGCTACCTTGCTAGTTCGAGGTTCGAAATTTCTAGTTGTTCGATTACGACCATATAATACTCTTGAAGATGTGATAAAGCTTGCCTTAAAAGTTGAGGCTCTAAGCAGTTGGGGGTTTTACTAAAAAAAAAAAAAAAAAAAAATCGGATTAAAGAAGGATTTATCAAGAATTCGACTTCAAGGGGTCCTAGTAGTTTTCCGCAGTGGCTATCATCGGAGTCATTCTTCATAGAGAATGCTTCAAGGGCTCTGAAGGCGCGGGAGGCCTTAGTACATTAAGCACTGCCAGTGGCTTGTTTGGGCTCTTTGGGCTCGAGGACTACGAGCCTTGTCAAGCTCTACGAGCTAAGCTACTAGGCTCTTGGGCGCTAAGGTACGAGCTTTTAGCTCTGAGGAGCTAAGCTGCGAGCTCACAGGCTAAGACAGCTACGGCTGTTAAGCTCGCAGGTGAGCTGATGGGCTCTGGGCAGCGGCCTTCAAAGTTGTTAAGCTCCTGGCCAGGCTGCGGGCTTGGGGCGTTTGAGGCCTTCCCGGATCTGTTAAGCTTTCCAAGCGACGGCCCCCAGGCTTACGCGGGCTCACAGGACTTCTACGAGCTTTTAAGCTCTGGGAGGTGGCTTGACTAGGCTCTTGGCGTACCAGGCCTTCTTGAGGGCTTTTAAGCTCTGCAAGCCCCTGCCGAGCTCTGAGCTAAGGCACTGAGGCTGTTAAGCTACACTGGGAGATTGTTTCTTGGGCTCCTACCGGGCGGTAAAGCCTTCTTGAGCGGTTAAGCTCTGTGGCCAGGCTATTAGGCTGCAGGGCGCTAGAGACCCTCTTGGCCCCCGTGGCTCCGTGGTTACTTGGCCTTGAGGCTATTATGCTTTTTGAGCAATTAAGCTCTACGAGAAAAACCCCCCGAGCTACTTAGGCTCTTAAGCTACATGGATTACGTAGGCTGGCCTTCCTTGACGATATGCTTTGGCTTTGGCACCACAGGAAGCTACTGTTGCGGCCGGCTGCCGGCCTTTTGGGAATTTGTGCCATGCTCTATGACCCGAGCTTAGGCTCTGGCTGCAGCTCCGTGGCTACTTGGCCCCTTCTTGAGCTGCGGAGCTCTGAGCTATAGCTCGATTCTTTGCATAACTGTTTAGTTGACGCTAGGCTCCTGAGCTACTTGGCTCCATGGCTACATGGCTTGTTTGAGTGGTTACGCTCTCGGAACTGAGCTAATAGGCTCTTGAGCTGCAGCTCAGTGGGCATGGGCCCCATTCGGCCCGAATTTGCCAGCTCATTGGCTACATGGCTTGTTCGAACAGTTTGGGTTCCTGACTACATGGCCGATGGCAACATGGCACATTTGAGCGGTTGCGCTCTATGACTGGCTTCGCAGCTCAGTGGCTACATGGCTGTTCGAGAGCGGGCTCTTTGGGCTCTTGAGTACCCAGCGCCTTGGCTACATGGCTGTTTGGCGACGGTTACGCTGCGTGAACTAAGCTACTTGGCTCAGAGTGGCACACATCCTGAGGGTGTAACCACTCAAACAGGCTGTGGAGCCCTCAATTTTGCCCTCAACACTTGCATTTATCTATGGGTGTCACACTCACCCATGGTCTCATATAACACCATTAGAATTTGCTTTTAGGTTTGGTCGTATACGAGGCCTCGGGTGGGCTTATATGCGGTCCGTTGAGTGCGTATGTAGTTCACTTTAGAGTGTCATCATGGCTTATTTTTTTAGTTATTGGCATCATGCTATAGGAAGCAAGTGGGGCCCCCTCGAGGTTTTAGCTCAATCAAAGTTTATTAGAGTATGTCAAATTCAGAGCACTTGAGCTTGTTTCGATCATATCTCCCTTATCCGAACTCAGAATTGTTCACTGTTTGTTTTGTTCGATTCATATTTGCCAAGGAAGGTTTTGTGTTAAATTTCATAATTTTGTCAACCGTTTGACTAATCGGTTTTGGCCCGGTTCATCGAGCGATGTATACAACCTTGTTTTTAGGTGATTTTGGTGAGCACTCCTCCTTGTTTCGATCATATCTCCCTCATCCGGACTTGGAATGGTGCACCGTTTTTTTTGTTGGTCTCCTTATTCTTCAGGAAACATTATATCAAAATTTCATAATTTTCCTCAACCGGATGGACTGGTTGGCGGCCCAGTTCAACAGGTTAAATCGGGCTAGCTGTGTGGAGCGCTGTTTTGTTATTGCTGGAGCCCAAATCGTATATGGTCGGGCCATAAGCTCAAGATCGACCATGGGCAGTATTGTGGGTCCATTTGGGCCTTGGATTAAGAGATTACATGCAGCCTACATGGTCATGTGGATACTTGGTGGTGAAGCAAATTTGAGAAATCTTAAGAGATTCAGCTTGCATGGAAAATGGGAGAGGATTAATGGGAAGCTGTTTAGAGACTGATTGGGGCCCTTTCCAAAGCTTGAAGGTGGAACACCAGGTAGGTTCAGATGCTGAGGTGGGAATCAGTATAAAAGGGAGAAAGATCAAAGTGAAAGGGACCTTTGGAGAGGACATTTTTAGGGCTCAGCATACGTTCTTGATTCGGCTTGAACCTTTAGCTTGGTTTCTTTTCTTCGCTTTGTGGAAGAGAGAGGTAGAAATATACCCTGCCTCCACTCTATTCTTTAATAGACATTCTGATCAAATTTGGGGTTTCTCCTCGACCATTTGAGCCGGTTTTTCCACGCTCATACGTGGAGCGGTTCGGCAGTTTCTGCTGGGCAGTTTGGGTGGTTTGGTTTATTTTGGTTGGTTCTCACTCATCGAGCTGAGAATCAATCACCGTTTATTTTTTAGATTCCTGACTCTTTTAGGAAGTTTCTGACAAATTTTGAAGGCCTCTCTCAATGGTGGACTGGTTGGAAACCCAGATTAGTGATTCATTAGGTTAGGTTTGCAGGAATGGCAGTTTGGGTAGTTTGGTTTGTTTTGATTGGTTCTCACTCATCCGAGCTGAGAATCAATCACGTTTATTTTTTAGATTCCACAGACTCTTTTGGAAGTTTCTGAAAAATTTTGAGAGCCTCTCTCAATGGTATGGACTGGTTGGAAACAAGATTAATTAGGTTCATTAGGTTAGGTTTGCAGGAACGACAGTTTGGGGAGTTTGGATTGTTTTGGTTGGTTCTCACTCATCCGAGCTGAGAATCAATCACCGTTTATCTTGTTAGATTCCTGAATATTTTAGGAAATTTTTGACAAATGTTGAGAGCCTCTCTCAATGGTATGGACTGGTTGGGAAACCAGATTAGTCGGTTCATTAGGTTAGGTTGCAGGAATGGCAGTTTGGGTGGATTTGGTTTATTTTTTGGTTTGTTCTCCTCATCCGAGCTGGGAATCGATCACCGTTTATTTTTAGATTCCTGACTCTTTTAAGTTTCTAACAAATTTTGAGAGTCTCTCTCTCAATGGTATGGACTGGTTGGGAAACCAGATTAGTCGAGTTCATTAGGTTAGGTTTGCAGGAATGGCGGTTTGGGAGTTTGGGGTTTGTTTTTTGTGGTTGGTTCTCACTCATCCGAGCTGAGAATCAATCACCGTTTATCTTTGTTAGATTCCTGACTCTTTTAAGGAGTTTGTGAAAAATTTTGAGCCTTTCTCAATGGTATGGACTGGTTGGGAAACCAGTTAGTCGGTTCATTAGGTTAGGTTTGCAGGAATGGCAGTTTGGGGAGTTTGGATTGTTTTGGTTGGTTCTCACTTATCCGAGCTGAGAATCAATCACCGTTTATCTTGTTAGATTCCTGAATATTTTAGGAAATTTTTGACAAATGTTGAGAGCCTCTCTCAATGGTATGGACTGGTTGGGAAACCAGATTAGTCGGTTCATTAGGTTAGGTTTGCAGGAATGGCAGTTTGGGTAGTTTGGTTTATTTTGGTTGGTTCTCACTCATCCGAGCTGAAAATCGATCACCGTTTATTTTTTTAGATTTCTGACTCTTTTAGGAAGTTTCTGAAAATTTTGAGAGCCACTCTCTCTATGGTATGGACTGGTTGGGAAACCAGTTAGTCAGTTCATTAGGTTAGGTTTGCAGGAATGGCAGTTTGGGGAGTTTGGTTTGTTTGGTTGGTTCTCACTCATCCGAGCTGAGAATCAATCACCGTTTATCTTGTTAGATTCCTGACTCTTTTAGGAAGTTTGTGACAAATTTTGAGAGCCTCTCTCAATGGTATGGACTGGTTGGGAAACCAGATTATTCTGTTCATTAGGTTGAGAGTTTAGGAGCGGCAGTTTGCGGGTAGTTTGGTTGGTTTTGGTTGGTTCTCACTCATCTGAGATGAAAATCGATTATCGTTTGTTTTGTTAGATTCCTGAATCTTTTAGGAAGGTTCTGGAGAATTTTGAGAACCTCTCTCAACGAGATTGACTAGTTGGGAAACCAGATCAGTCGGTTCATTAGGTTCAGTTTGCTGGAATGGCAGTTTGAGTAGTTTGCTTTGTTTGTATTGGTTCTTGGTCATTCGGAGTCGGAATTGTACTCTGTTTGTCTTGTTGGATTCCTGAATTTCTAAGGAAGGTTCGGAAAGTTTTTGAAATCTTTTCTCAAGCATCTGGACTGATTGGTAAACCAAACCAGCCGGTTCATTGGGTTAGGTTTTTCGAACGACGGAGTTTAGGTACTTTAGCATTTTGTATTGGTTCTTGGTCATTAGTCAATTGCACTCATTTATTTTATTAGATTCCTGAGTTTGTGAGGGATTTTCTGAAAAAGTTTCAAATTGCACTCAGTTTTGACTTGTTGAAAACCCCGATTCAGATTTATGCAAGGCGGCTCGTAGAGCTGACCCCTTTTTGTTTAAGCATGTTTCGAGTCCAAGATCTATTATGGTGTGCTCTTAGTTGCCTAGAAACGTAATGAGACTTTAGGGTGCGAGTTCAGTTTGGGTTTGAACAAAGTGGGGTGAGTGGGCAATGTGGGATTTGTAGTATGGTCTGGTTATTGGGATTTTAAAGGGAATGTGTGTGTTAAAGTAAGCGATTCGCCACCTCGCTTTCGACGCTTCCTTTCTTTTGGTATGGGATCAATATTTGATTTTAAATGCATGATGTATGATGGCATTATTTACCTGTCTGCTGCATGGGTAGGGACCTCGAAATGCAATGCCAGGCGTTGGTATTTGTATTCATATGCGTACATGGTGTTTGGATTTTGACATTTGTGATGCATTTGTGCTTTTTTCACTGACCTCTTATGCAGTGCTTGGCTAGGGACCACAGGTATGTACTTTAATGTTGAGTAATGAATTTTACATTGATGCTTTGTGTTTGGGTGTCATGCATGCTTGCTATGTTTGCTAGCTAACCTTTGATGCGGGGACCACGGTACACGCTATTTTGCCCGCTTTGGTTGAGTATTTTTAAGCATGCTAGATACCAATTAGGTTGGTCGTATCTAAGTTGTATGTTTAGCCCTAGGAAGGCGTTTGATACGCTGACCCGTATGCTCCCTACATACCCAATTCACTAGTAGAGACGAGTTTCGGGCTGGGGGTGCTACACTCATATGAGGTACCTTCCCGATATGTCGACCCAGGACCAGAGAGAAATTTAATTTTTGCGGACCGCTTTTCCATCTTTGAGTCATTGGGGTTTTGTTTCTTACTTGGTTTTCCCTTTATAAAATATGACAAAAAGTAGTGGCGACTCCAAAGAAAAACCGTCCTCCTCGAGGACGGATTTTCTAAAATTCGAAAATCAATCCACATTTTCCTTCTATTTAAAAGCGAGTCGCGCCGGTCCGTGGATCGGGTAGGGTCCACAAATTGGCGACTCCGTTGGGGATTCGAACCCAGAATCTCTGGTTTCATAAGAGGGTTAAGCTTGAACTTGAGTTGGGTATATTGGAGCACATGGTTCATTGACCAGGAGACTCTTTGGCTACACAAATGACTGATGATCACTTACCTGGTTGATATTTGGCAAACACTTGTGGTTTGTTTGTGCTTGTGTGTTCACCTATTGAATCTAGCATGCTTGCTCATGGTTGATTGGTACCTAGCTATTTGTTTCTGAATGGCATAGATGGTTAGATTATGTGTAAATTCTGTGGTAGGTTTGCTCTTTGCTCATGACTAATTGCTACATGGCTACCCTCTCTCTTACATGACTGCTTGATTTGTTTGTGTTTGTGGGGCACACTTGTATCCCTTTGTTTCCGAATCACAAGTCTTGGTTGACTATTCCTCATAGATTGCTTGAGTTGCTTGGGAGTCATTCCCAATTTTTTTCCTTCGACCAAGCTAGGAGTTTGGAGTAGGGTCTAGCGTAGAATATATCACGTGTTTAGAAGCACTTTGGGAGATGACGGATGTGAGCAATGAAAGACACCTTGTATGGCCTTTGAGCTAGATTTCGTGGATACATGTGTGGCGGTGTGTCACTTTTGATTTGTGATTAGGATCTCGGGTTGTGTATCACCTTGGGATGCGGTCATATAGCCTTTTAGGACTTGCCTTTTACATTTGTAACCGAGCCATCTTACCTAAAGGTATTACCATGTCGAATCTGCTCACGCATGTGGGGCCACATCTTAGCCGATTAGGCTACATTAACATCACATGTGGCTGTGCAGAAAGTTTCCATTGTGGGATTGCATACTCGATTGATTCGGGATTGATAGTCACGGGGGCGGCATGCCCTCTTTCCTTCTTCGGGATTATTGATTAGAGCGACACGGGTTCTGAAGCTTGGTCGGATGGTGGGCTGTTGAAGATTGGATCCACCGGTCCGGTTAGAGCAGACATCAAATCATAGAGATATGGACTCTCAGATGCGCTGACCATTAAACTAGCTAGCTGTGTGATCTGGGCTTTCATGCTGTCTCACGGGGGATCGCCCATGTTGGGACTAGACATAGGATTGATGAACTCAGGCCCAGCCATTTTGCCAATTCGGGGAAGCACCAGCGGGCTCTACCACACTCACCACGCCACCATCGTGCCGGACCGTGCAATGAGTTACACAGTTCCACCCCTCCACCGCTTCCCACCGTTATACGGACTATGCAATGGGACTATCTACAGGTTCCACCTCACCACCACCCTTTGGTTCAATCCAGCCCCCGCGGGTTAGAGCTTTGTTCTCGGTCAGGACTAAGACCATACCACATTCTCTTTGTGACCACCCTTACTTAGGTGATGATGACACAGGCAGAAGTATAGATAGGATTGAGCAAGAGATCAGGTCTACGCATGTGTTTCTGATGGAGTTATAGGTTGGGGCGGATATAGTGACCTTCCGTTAGCGACCCGCCGATTGGAGTTTCCCATGCCTTGGGACATTGAGAGGTACAGGATAGGGTGCCCCGTATTCACTTTGCCCGGTTATCTGACGACGGTATGCGCGGGCATAGATTGGATGAGTCACAGATGATTATGCTTTTTCCTCTGTCGCTGAGTGGTGCCGCTCAGCGTTGGTTTGCATCATTAGACCCTTCGAGGCGTAGGACATGGGCTGATTTGGGACAAGAGTTTATCAGACAGTATTCTTTTAATACTGTAGTGGACGTATCCCGGAGAGAGTTGGAGGCCCTCAGGCAGAGGCCAGATGAGTCAGTTACTTCATTTATCTCCCGATGGAGGGAGAAGATAGCACAAATTATAGATAGACCCTCAGAGCGCGATCAGATCAGCATGATTATGCGCAGTCTTCAGCCTCGCTTTGCTAGGCATCTCATGGGCTTCCACCGACCAGGACTTGGATCATTGGTTCCAGGCCCTATGGCATTGAGGAGGGCATATCTAGAGGATGGGCGGACTCTTCTCCTTCGAGACTCAAAGGGAAGAAGCCGGGGTCGGGACCTGGGCCGTCGGATGTTGGTGCCGTGGCATGACGGGACAACGGGTCCCGCGTCACCCTCCGTTCGGGCGGTTTTTCGGACCTCCTTTACCGGATGATAGGGCGGGGTCAGTACGAGACCATTTCTCCCTTCCCGGTAGGTTGGGCCTACTTTCCTACATCGACCACCACCGGCCCCGGTGTATCTTTACATAGGCACCTTAGAGGGCCGCATGCGATCTGTCGGCGATTATAAAGGCACCGCACTCCGCAGGCGTGGGTAATTTACACAACTCCGGGATGCCAGTAGAGCATTTAATTGGTTGAAGGGGTTTGATTATTCCACTACCACCCCGGACCACCACTACGGCTACCCACTTGGATTCGAGACGGATCTTCCATTGCTTATCATCGAAGTTTGGTCGTGATCTGGTGATGTCTTTACTGTGAAAACGCTATTCGAGGACTTGATTGGTCAAGGTATGGTTGATTGGGACTTCTGGGTGACTACGGACCACTACCCCTCAGCGACTTACTTGGGAAATTTGTGCCTCTACCCTCGGGGGGTGTACATTTGATTGAGTATTCAGGAGATGAGATATTCATGTTGGGATGGGATGGAGAGGCTCCTCGGCCCGTCGGTTTATTATACGGGCTTCGGTCACAGTGTATACACACTTTCGAAGTCAGCGAGGTCTCGGTCCATTTAGATTGATTAGGATGATGTTCCCAGACGGACAGCCCGGTATCGTAGATATACTTGTAGCATGTTCACTCCAGTGACACCTTTCATTACGTTCGGGGAGGGTATGGACGATGTAGAGATGTTCATATTGTTACGAGGTGGAAGGAGTAGCTCGACCTCCACGTTGATGAACCTTTCGCGGCATTGATGCTAGAGATGAGGTCGGAGGAAGATGATGAAATTTTACGCGCCCATTCTTTCCTCGAGGCAGGTATTTCCATTTGGAGCTTATTGGCCTCATCGGCATCTTTATAGAATGCGTTGATGAGGGGCTCTTAGTGATTGGGTTGACCTTACTCTGACCAGGGGCCGATCCACTTTCTAACGACGGATAGGGCTACATGCATGGCATTTCGACAATGATTTTGAGGGATTAAATGTTCGTCCCTTATTCATTGATGTTGCTTGTTGGTCGGGTGCCATCGAGTCTTCTTCCCGGACCGCGGCTCCGCCACCTAGCGTTTGTCGTCCCAGTTCACGCGCCATTGCTTTAGGATTTTCACCATCGATTTTTGGGCCGTCCACGGATCGTCAAAGCTTATGATAGGACTCGGAGGGCGTTTTGGGTACACACACCTACCACAAGCACACATGTCATGATTGGTGGTCGTATACTCATGCTAACTCGGGTTTGAGGATCGATCATCCTTTATACTTCGTCGCCCTTGATTCATGAGGCGGGTGTTATACCATCTTCACTTCATCAGAAGGTGAAGTTCATACATGAGGGGCGTATTATCACGATACAATCCGATAGAGATGTTATTACTCTCCCCGAACCGCTGCTACATCAGCCACATGAGGATGACCTACATTCGACCGTGCGGGGTTTACATCTGACGAGGTTTAGGTTGTCAGTCTAGAGGATGACCGCAGCGACATGGTACCCATGTCATTCGACCAGCACAGCAGCACTTTGGTGCTTGAAGATGATGAAAAATGTCTTATATGCCCGGTTTGGGATTGGTCTCCGCTGCCAGGGGCCGCTGAAGCTATTATTACGCTTGATCATGACATGTTCCATGGGTCAAGGTTACATCCTAACGGATGATGCCGCGACATGGCACCACCACATATGAGCCTCACGTTCCATGCCCAATTCCATTATCCCCGCCGCACTTTTCGCTGGCTTACCATTTTTACCAGAGGATCGCAGCGCACTTCTTCTTCACCTCATATATTTGACCATATCAAAGATGAACATGATTCAGTATATCCAAATAATGAAATAATACGTTTGGTTTAATTTCAGATTCAACGTCACTCAGTCGACGCGAAACTCCATCACCGACAAACGTTTTTCCACGCTTCTTCCAAGATCTCCATCGATCTACCATGATTTGGGACAACCACTTGATACCCTTCCAATGACCCGTTACGACTAGATGATGACGATCGACCGTCGCTTCGCGGATACAAACGCGAGTCTATCTTCCGCTGACAATGCCATGAGTTTCACGATCATCCAACGTGGACACTTACACTATGACCATCAATGGATGATGATCAGATTTCGTTTATTCCGTGATGCTTCCACTCCCGCCCAATTTCTTTGATGTTTAAATTTCGGCGCTGAGCTGATGACTTATGGCCTACATACCACATTACCCATGATAACTGTTTCACTATATGCGCCCACCTGGACCTAAATCTTTCTTTGATAATCATGTCCCAGCTGTCACCCACTTGATTAAATTTGATGTAATAATGGACATGAGTATAGCTTTTCAGCATTCATTTATGTTCACGATTCGATCGCACTCACCACTCCACAAGAGATTATAATACCATAAGATGATATGAGATTAATGATGATCCAATAAAATTTCACAATCTCAATTATGACACAGAGATATGAAAGTTAATCAAGTCTTCATATACAGAGTGATGACAAAATGCATCACTAGATTAGACTGCCTTCCCATTCCATGAGAAGAGTAAATTGATCACACGCCCAAAGCTTCACATCGGGATATTTCTGGTCTGATGGAGGATTACACAAAGTTGAAATTGACCTCAATTATAGTTCAGCATCACGCCTGTTTACACATGCCAAATGCCAGCAATCGAGCAGGTCACCCCACTTTAGTCCGTTGCGTTAAGGATTGTACCCGTAAGCAACTTCGTTGGCTTTGCCTGGTCAGCATCCCGAGTGGTCAAGCACGTTGTCCCCGCTCCCAAAAAGGATGGCAAGGTTAGAGTTTGTGTTGACTTTCGAGATTTGAATAAGGCTAGCCCTTAAAGATGATTTTCCCTCCCAACATTGATATGTTGACAAGATCGTAGGCACCCTATGTCGGGTCTCCTTCATGGACGGGTTTTGGTATAATCAAATTTTTGATGGTTCTAGAGGATGTGGAGAAGACTTCCTTCATCACTCCAATGGGGGTACTTATTGCTACCGTGTTATGCCATTTGGGTTGAAAATGCAAATACCTATCGAGAGCCGCTACTACTCTATTCCATGATATGATGCATAAAGATGTTTGAGGTATACGTGGATGACATGATAGTGAAACCCAAGGCGTAAGTGCATCACTAGCGTACTCTTACAGAGATTCTTTCGAGGATCAGACAATTCAAATTGAGATCAATCCCAAGAAGTGCACTCAGTAACTTCGGGAAATTGTTGTGTCACATTGTTAGCGTAGTGTGGTGGCGAGGTTTGATCCAAAAGACCAAGGCCATACTTAAGACATGCCGCCCGAACCGAAAGAGATCGGGGAGTATTTTTGTGCGCACTACAATACATCACTGCCATTGCTGGTGACCAACGTATTACATGCGAATCCCATCTTTCGTCTTCTCGAGGAAGAACCAAATTTACCTGCTTTGAATGATGATTGCCGTGTTGGAAGATTAAGTGTTTACTTTCTCCCATAGTTTTAGTGCCTCCCACACCGTGGCGCCCGCTTCTATATTTGCCCGCCTGATATAGCTTCAGATGCACGTTAGCCTCACCGAGGATTCAGGAAATGAGCGAGCTATTTATTATCTAAGTAAAGAGGACGATGGAACACGAAACAAATACCATGATCGCTCGCTTAGCCGGGCTCAGCCACCAGACTTAGCAATTATGTGACGTAGCATTCCATACTTCGTCCTCAATGATCGGGATCCACTTGGAGATATTTGTTCTGACCGACCGTTTCCGACCGGGTAGGCTCAGCGAGATTTGCTGGTCTTCTACTGACAGAGTTTGGACATTCAAGATGTGACACAAAATTTTAAGAAAGGAAGCATCATGCGCATCATTTGGCTTCTTTTCCAAAGATTCGATGATAAATCGATTGACGATGATTTTTCCCGATGAGCAATTTGTTTCCAATGACCAGCATTATAGGATGGCAATTGTACTCCTCGATGGTGCCGCCAATCGCCTGGGTTTGTATTGGTATCTTATCGACATCACCACAAATATGATTCACATTCTGCATCACCGATTAGCATTTTCCCGATCATCACCTGCTGACAACAATATAGTTGAGTACGAGGCTTGCACATCTGCCCAGAGACCGCGCCGGATCTTGGCATTAGACTGAGATCCATGGACTCAATTTAGTTATACAAACAGCACCCAAGGTATCCTGAGGGACTCGAGATGAGAACGGCCCTACCATGCTTACTTAGACCCATCAAGGCTAGATTTGATGAGTTAAGATAGGTACATCTGCCTAGGCGAGAATCGCCACGATGCATTAGCCACCTTAGCTTCGTGGTCGAGATTCTACCGAGGACTATGCGACCATTGATGATCGAGCCCAGGTTCGCACCCGCTTAGTGTCGATTGGATTGAGATATTGAGAATCGTGATGAGCGTACTACATGGTATCAAGGATATTTATCAAGCTTCTCGTCATGTGGCGTTTACTCCCAAAATGTGCCCACACCCAAGGATAAGAGAGCACAGACATTTGGGCCGCCAGATTTGTTATTTGTGGGGATGCCCTTTATGTGGAGATCACCCACGGGGCTCAGCATACATGTCTGACCGCGCCCCGCAAATCGAGTACGAGAGAGGTTCATGGGCTGGAGTCCGTGGGCCTCCACATGGGAGGCCACATGCTAGCGCGCAAGATCATGAGGACTGGTTACTTTCGCTGACTATGGAGACAGATTGCTGCGGCTAGGGCATGCAGATGTCTCGAGTGTCAAATGCACCTGAGATTCTCGATACACGTGCCACCTTCTCCCGAGTCGCGCACGCACTTACATCCCCTCGTCGCTTTCGCATGGGGTATTGATATTATTAGGAAGATCTCACCCAAGTCTTCTAGTGGACATGAATACATCCTGGTGGCTATTAATTATTTCACTAAGTGGGTGGAAGCTACTTATGTCGATCGACAATGCACAGAAGTACAAATTCATCGACGCGACATTACTCCACCGATATATCCTCATGAGTCGATCTCGATAGAGGAGCGCATTCAAAGGCGGCGGATACATTGGTTCAAAGAGTATGGTATTAAGCATCATCATCCGCATATAGGCCACGTAATTAATGGGGCGCTTGAGGCCGCAAATCAAGAATATCAAGAGGATTTTGAGAAAGATGGTTTAGACTTCCAGGATTGGTCGTAGAAAGCCCCTTCGCTACCAGGCTTATCGCACATCTTTTCGTACCTCAACTGGGGCTACACCTTACTCTTTCGTATATGGCATGGGAGGCAAGGTCACCGTTGAAATTGAGATAGATCCCCAGAGTAGCATTAGAGCATCGATATCTCGAGATCGGGAGCTGCCTGGCCCCGCGATGACGCCTCACCTTTAGATGAGGAGATTGAGGCAACATCATGTTCAAAGCTCTATCGAGGAAAATGACTGCATTTAGAAAAAGGGTCGCCTAGAAGTTTCAAAAGGCGACTCCAGTCTTGAAGGTCCTCCGGGATTCAACATCAATCCACCCCAGAGGTAAGCTTGCACCAAATCGAGCGGCCTTATGTCATCCAAGATCCGACTCAAGAGGGAGCAAAACTGCTGACGCATTCTAGACAAAAATCGCTCACAGAGCTACCAATGTGGATCACCTGAAGAGGTTTTACGCTTGAGATCATGGTTAGAGGATGGGTGGCCATCACTTTGAGTAGCCATTCCCTATTACACACCCTTACATTTATATATCCTATTGTTATCTTTCAGCCTCACGGGGTTTATTATGGCCTATTCTTTCATTCAGCCTTGCATACTTTTTCTCACCTGGGTTGGGGGCCTGCCCCTGTGCGCTTTCCATTTATTATTTGGATATGTGAGCATTATAAGCATTGTGACATTCTTTGTTTGTTCTTTCTCGCATCATTGCTTGTTTCTTTTCTTCTCCATTTTGCATCTTCATACCATCTATCTTTGAGTCTAGTTTATCATCTCATTTTGTTTCACTTTATCTCCTTTTGTATGATGATGACATGCTCTCATCCCAGCTGGTCAGTCAGTTTATCACACCCTTCATTCCGCCTTAGGTTTTGATCCGGGATTCTAGGTCAGGAGGTGGGACCATTCGGGGCTAGAGGTTTGAGGTTCTTTCTACTACCAGGTTAGCATGGTATTCAACTCTACTTTGAAGGTTCGGGACGCAAAAACAAAAAACAAAAATAAAACAAAACAAAACAAAACAAAAGAAAAAAAAAAAAAGTGTGTTTGTTTACTATTCAAGTACTCATTTGTGGCTCGAGAGATTTATTATTCTTCCGAGGGTTGAGTGAAAGTATCAGGCGATCTTTCTCCATGGATTTGGGTAACACATTGGGTATCAGGTTTGGTTTGCTTCGCACTAGGTCCCTGGATCATTGCCTGCATCACCACTCCCATCTTATAGTGACTTGCTTTGACTTGACGTTCCTGAGATGAGTTGTTCATCATTGTCACACATTTCCACATTTGTATCCCAGCTTGTTTCTTCCTTTTTTGTTTTATCCATTCATCAGTTTCTTATCACTTTCATTCTTCTTCTTCTCTTATTGATCACGCCTCACTTCTGCGACGTGTCCTTTCGTGAACTTCACTTGTCATTTCACATTGCTTCATTTGATGTCAAGCCGAAATAATTAAGCCACATGATCCTTTGATATTCGACATTGCGCGCATATGGCTCTGCGCATTTATTGGGTATTCGGGGCCTTGCTTTCCATCATGTCATTCACCTTCACCCCTCGGGGCCTACACATGTCCGAGTCATAAGACCACCCCGAGACCATGAGATCTCGTGTTCGCTTCAAGACGGAGAGATAATGTGTTCGACCACCGATCAAAGTACGGATGTCGATGTGTCTCCTCGTTTCAAAGTATCGAGTCACATATTGCTTCTCTCCATTTAGTTTACTGCCTCAGTCCATGATCGGATATAGATGATGGCGTAGAGTCTGACCATGGATAGCCCATTAGCTTGATGCTTTGACACGTTCACACTGGGGCATACCCCTATCCTTTCATGTTGGCATTGGCTCGTACGCATGTACACTGGAAGCCCATTTCTCCTAAAGATGTTTTGGCATCAAAGTTTGAGTATGCTCCACATGCAACTGGGTTTCTTCATACAGCGGAGTGCTTCTAAAGGCTATCCTAGGGTAAGATTCGCTCATATTCGGCTAACTCAATGTGGGTGCAATAATCGGCACACACCCCATATGTCAGGTTTTGTTCGCCGTTTATTAATTGGGTCTTCGTAGTTTATTTCGAAGTTTTTATCGAGGCACTTCGTGATATCAGATGTGCAATACCCAAGGCATACCCTATACGCTTTATGGAATGAAATGGATGATTTTTTTCACGAATGAGTGATTGTGATGTTTTCTTGCCCGACTTTGACCGCATGTGCGCTATGAGATTTTGATAATGGGCGCTGATAATTTTAATCGAGGCACAACCCTTTCTTTCACCCCAGTCACATTTGTGAGATTGTCCTACAGGGCATACCCCTTATTTTCGCCTTGTTATTGCCTCGTTTCTCGCTTATCATTTGTGGTGACTTTTCGACGCCACACTCGAGGTATACCCTTTTGTCATCAAGGTCGATCCTCGGCGGTTGCATCGAGTTTCCCGTTAATATACAGGTTTCGTTTTAGGTCATCCCCATTCAATTTAGTTCGTCTAGAGCCTTAGTTTTGGCATCCCCTATTTTCGGTACTCGCTCCGATCATACCTTTTCCGGTACTCACCCGGATTTTACCTTCTCCGATACTTGCTCGGATCCTACCTTTTCGGTACTTTCACCGGATATTACCTTCCTGAAGTACTGCGGATCCCACATTTAAGTACTCGCCCGAGGATCCACATTTACGGTACTTGCCAGTCCTGCCTTTTAGGTACTCTCACGGATGTTACCTTCGGTACTCGCCCGGATCCATTTCACGGTACTACTTGGATCCCACATTTACATCTTTACGTGAGATCGCGTTTCCGGTACTCGCACGGATTCCACCTTTCCGGTACTCACGGATGTTACCTTCCGGTACTCGCGGATGCCACATTCAGTACTCACCCGAATCCCATTTACGGTACTCGCCCGGTCCCACATTTCGGTACTGCGCGCTGGATCCCTACCTTTTCCGGTACTCACCCGGATTTTAGCTTCTCCGATACTTGCTCGGATCCCACCTTTTCCGGTACTCACCCGAATGTTACCTTCTCGGTACTCACCCGGATCCCACATTTCTAGTACTCGCCCAGATCCCACATTTCCAGTACTCGCCCAGATCCACATTCACGGTACTGGCGGATCCACATTTCAGTACTCGCTGGATCCCATTCCGATGCCATTTCGGATCCTACTGGTACTCACCGGTTACACGCATACAGTACTATCCGGATCCTACGGCACCGGGCATACGCCCGGTTTCATTATCTTTTAAGTATTGTGCCCCGGATCACTCATCTTCCACGGCATTGTGCCTAGTTTTCTTTAGATCCTTCAATCGAGTGACTGTTCAGTTAATCTTAGGTACTAAGTAAAGGGGACAAAATTGTTGATCATCTTGGTTTCTTCGCTCAGAATTCATTTCACTCTTGCATCGGCTTGCGCCGCGCCCGATTCACTCGTTCATTCCTCTTGAAGAAGGCATGTTGTAGACCCTCAATTTGCCCCTCGACACTTGCATTTATCCATGGAGTGTCACACTCACCCATCGTTCTCATATAACACCATTAGGGCCCTTTTAGGCTTAGTCTGTCTCTGAGCCTCGGGTGGGCTTGTATGTTGTCCGTTGAGTGCGTATGTAGTTCACTTTAGAGTGTCATCATGGCTTATTTTTTTAGTTATTGGCATCGTGCTATAGGAAGCAAGTGGGGCCCCCTCGAGGTTTTAGCTCAATCAAAGTTTATTAGAGTATGTCAAATTCACACTTGAGCTTGTTTGATCATATCTCCCTTATCCAGAGACTTCGAATTGTTCCAGCGTTTGTTTGTTTGATTCCTTATTTACTTAAGGAGGTTTTTAAATTTCATAATTTTTGTCAACCGTTTGACTAATCGGTTTGACTTGCCCCCTGGTTCATCAGGAAGCGTCACGTATACAACACTTTATTTTTAGGTGATTTTGGTGAGCACTCCTCCTTGTTTGATCATATCTCCCTCATCGGGACTTGGAATGGTGCACGTTTTTGTTGGTCTCCTTATTCTTCAGGAAACATTATATCAAAATTTCATAATTTTTCCTCAACCGGATGGACTGTTGGCGCTGGTTCAACCAGTTAGTCGGGCTAGCTTGTGTGGGCGCTGATTTTTGTGATTTGGAGCCCAAATTCATTATGGGCGGGCCATGGCTCAAGCTCGACCATGGGCAGTGGGTCCATTTTGGGCCTTGGATTAGGATTACATGCAGCCCACCATGGATCCATGTGGATACTTGGTGGTAAACAGCGAAATCTTAGAGATTCGGCTTGAATGGAAAATAAGGAGGAGTTAATGGGAAGAGCATTTGAGGCGATTGGGGCCCTTTCCAAAAGCTTGAAGGTGGAAAAACACCAGGTAGGTTCAGATGCTGAGGTGGGAATCAGTATAAAGGGAGAAGATCAAAGTGGAAGGACCTTTGGAGGGACATTTTAGGGCTCAAAGCGCACGTTTCTTGGTCGGCTTGGATGCTTAGCTTGGTTTCTTTTGCGGCTTTACAGTGGAAGAGGTAAAGAAATATACCCTGGCTCCACTCCTATTCTTTAATAGACATTCTGATCAAATTTGGGTTTCTCATCAACCATTTGAGCCGGTTTTCAGCTCATACGTGAAAGCGGTTCAACGATTTCCTTGGGCAGTTTGGGTAGTTTGGTTTATTTTGGTTGGTTCTCACTCATCCGAGCTGAGAATCGATCACCGTTTATTTTGTTAGATTCATGACTATTTTAGGAAGTTTGTGACAAATTTTGAGAGCCTCTCTCAATGGTATGGACTGGTTGGTAAACCAGATTAATTCGGTTCATTAGGTTAGGTTTGCGGGAATGGCAGTTTGGGTAGTTTGGTTTATTTTGGTTGGTTCTCACACATCCGAGCTGAAAATCGATCACCGTTTATTTTTTTAGATTTCTGACTCTTTTAGGAAGTTTCTGAAAAATTTTGAGAGCCTCTCTCAATGGTATGGACTGGTTGGGAAACCAGATTAGTCGGTTCATTAGGTTAGGTTTGCAGGAATGGCAGTTTGGGGAGTTTGGTTTGTTTTGGTTGGTTCTCACTCATCCGAGCTGAGAATCAATCACAGTTTATCTTTTTAGATTCCTGACTCTTTTAGGAAGTTTGTGACAAATTTTGAGAGCCCCTCTCAATGGTATGGACTGGTTGGGAAACCAGATTAGTCGGTTCATTAGGTTAGGTTTGCAGGAACGGCAGTTTGGGTAGTTTGGTTTATTTTGGTTGGTTCTCACTCATCCGAGCTGAAAATCGATCACCGTTTATTTTTTTAGATTCCTGACTCTTTTAGGAAGTTTCTGAAAAATTTTGAGAGCCTCTCTCAATGGTATGGACTGGTTGGGAAACCAGATTAGTCGGTTCATTAGGTTAGGTTTGCAGGAACGGCAGTTTGGGTAGTTTGGTTTGTTTTGGTTGGTTCTCACTCATCCGAGATGAGAATCAATCACCGTTTATTTTTTTAGATTCCTGACTCTTTTAGGAAGTTTCTGAAAAAATTTCAGAGCCTCTGTCAATGGTATGGAAGGGTTGGGAAACCAGATTAGTCGGTTCATTAGGTTAGGTTTGCAGGAATGGCAGTTTGGGGAGTTTGGTTTGTTTTGCTTGGTTCTCACTCATCCGAGCTGGGAATCAATCACCGTTTATTTTTTTAGATTCATGACTATTTTATGAAGTTTGTGACAAATTTTGAGAGCCTCTCTCAATGGTATGGACTGGTTGGTAAATCAGATTAGTCGGTTAATTAGGTTAGGTTTGCGGGAATGGCAGTTTGGGTAGTTTGGTTTATTTTGGTTGGTTCTCACACATCCGAGCTGAAAATCGATCACCGTTTATTTTTTAGATTTCTGACTCTTTTAGAGTTTCTGAAAATTTTGAAGCCTCTCTCAATGGTATGGACTGGTTGGAAACCAGATTAGTCGAGTTCATTAGGTTAGGTTTGCAGGAATGGCAGTTTGGGGAGTTTGGTTTGTTTTGGTTGGTTCTCACTCATCCGAGCTGAGAATCAATCACCGTTTATCTTGTTATATTCCTGACTCTTTTAGGAAGTTTGTGACAAATTTTGAGAGCCTCTCTCAATGGTATGGACAGTTGAAACCAGATTAGTCAGTTCATTAGGTTAGGTTTGCAGGAACGGCAGTTTGGGTAGTTTGGTTTATTTTTGGTTGGTTCTCACTCATCCGAGCTGAGAATCGATCACCGTTTATTTTTTTAGATTCCTGACTCTTTTAGGAAGTTTCTGAAAAATTTTGAGAGCCTCTCTCAATGGTATGGACTGGTTGGGAAACCAGATTAGTCGGTTCATTAGGTTAGGTTTGCAGGAAAGGCAGTTTGGGTAGTTTGGTTTGTTTTGGTTGGTTCTCACTCATCCGAGATGAGAATCAATCACCGTTATTTTTTAGATTCCTGACTCTTTTAGGAAGTTTCTGAAAAAAAATTTCAGAGCCCTCTAATCAATGGTATGGAAGGGTTGGGAAACCAGATTAGTCGGTTCATTAGGTTAGGTTTGCAGGAATGGCAGTTTGGGGAGTTTGGTTTGTTTTGCTTGGTTCTCACTCATCCGAGCTGGGAATCAATCACCATTTATTTTGTTAGATTCATGACTATTTTAGGAAGTTTGACAAATTTTGAGCCTCTAGCAATGGTATGGACTGGTTGGTAAACCAGATTAGTCGAGTTCATTAGGTTAGGTTTGCGGGAATGACAGTTTGGGTAGTTTGGTTTATTTTGGTTGGTTCTCACACATCCGGAGCTCAATCGATCACCGTTTATTTTTCAGATTTCTGACTCTTTTAGGAAGTTTCCTGAAGAAAATTTTGAAACCTCTCTCAATGGTACATGGACTGGTTGGGGAAACCAGATTAGTCAGTTCATTAGGTTAGGTTTGCGAATAGCAGTTTGGGAGTTTGGTTTTTTGTTTTGCCAGTTCTCACTCATCCGAGCTGGGAATCAATCACCGTTTATTTTGTTAGATTCATGACTATTTTAGGAAGTTTGTGACAAATTTTGAGAGCCTCTCTCAATGGTATGGGCTGGTTGGTAAACCAGATTAGTCGGTTCATTAGGTTAGGTTTGCAGGAATGGCAGTTTGGGTAGTTTGGTTTATTTTGGTTGGTTCTCACACATCCGAGCTGAAAATCGATCACCGTTTATTTTTTTAGATTTCTGACTCTTTTAGGAAGTTTCTGAAAATTTTGAGAGCCTCTCTCAATGGTATGGACTGGTTGGGAAACCCAGATTAGTCGGTTCGTTAGGTTAGGTTTGCAGGAATGGCAGTTTGGGGAGTTTGGTTTGTTTTGGTTGGTTCTCACTCATCCGAGCTGAGAATCAATCACCGCTTATCTTTTTAGATTCCTGACTCTTTTAGGAAGTTTGTGACAAATTTTGAGATCCTCGGCCAATGGTATGGACTGGTTGGGAAACCAGATTAGTCGGTTCATTAGGTTAGATTTGCAGGAATGACAGTTTGGGGAGTTTGGTTTGTTTTGGTTGGTTCTCACTCATCCGAGCTGAAAATCGATCACCGTTTATTTTTAGATTCCACGGCTCTTTTAGGAAGTTTCTGAAAAATTTTGAGAGCCCTCTCTCAATGGTATGGACTGGTTGGGAAACCAGATTAGTCGATTCGATGGAGTTAGGTTTGCAGGAAGGCAGTTTAGGTAGTTTGGTTTGTTTTGGTTGGTTCTCACTCATCCGAGATGAGAATCAATCACCGTTTATTTTTTTAGATTCCTGACTCTTTTAGGAAGTTTCTGAAAAAATTTCAGAGCCTCTGTCAATGGTATGGACGGGTTGGGAAACCAGATTAGTCGGTTCATTAGGTTAGGTTTGCAGGAATGGCAGTTTGGGGAGTTTGGTTTGTTTTGCTTGGTTCTCACTCATCCGAGCTGGGAATCAATCACCATTTATTTTGTTAGATTCATGACTATTTTAGGAAGTTTGTGACAAATTTTGAGAGCCTCTCGCAATGGTATGGACTGGTTGGTAAACCAGATTAGTCGGTTCATTAGGTTAGGTTTGCGGGAATGGCAGTTTGGGTAGTTTGGTTTATTTTGGTTGGTTCTCACACATCCGATCTGAAAATCGATCACCGTTTATTTTTTCAGATTTCTGACTCTTTTTCAGGAAGTTTCTGAAAAATTTTGGAAACCTCTCTCAATGGTATGGACTGGTTGGGAAACCAGATTAGTCGGTTCATTAGGTTAGGTTTGCAGGAATGGCAGTTTGGGGAGTTTGGTTTGTTTTGCTTGGTTCTCACTCATCCGAGCTGGGAATCAATCACCGTTTATTTTGTTAGATTCATGACTATTTTAGGAAGTTTGTGACAAATTTTTAGAGCCTCTCTCAATGGTATGGACTGGTTGGTAGAAACCAGATTAGTGATTCATTAGGTTGGGTTTGCGGGGAATGGCAGTTTGGGTGTAGTTTGGTTTATTTTGGTTGGTTCTCACACATCGAGCTGAAAATCGATCACCGTTTATTTTTTAGATTCCTGACTCTTTTTAAGGAGTTTCTGAAAAATTTTGAGCCTCTCTCAATGGTATGGACTGGTTGGGGAAACCAGATTGAGTCGGTTCATTAGGTTGGGTTTGCAGGAACGGCAGTTTGGGTAGTTTGGTTTATTTTGGTTGGTTCTCACTCATCCGAGCTGAGAATCGATCACCGTTTATTTTGTTAGATTCATGACTCTTTTATTAAGTTTCTGAATAATTTTGAGAGCCTCTCTCAATGGTATGGACTGGTTGGGAAACCAGATTAGTCGGTTCATTAGGTTAGGTTTGCAGGAAAGGCAGTTTGGGTAGTTTGGTTTGTTTTGGTTGGTTCTCACTCATCCGAGATGTGAATCAATCACCGTTTATTTTTTTAGATTCCTGACTCTTTTAGGAAGTTTCTGAAAAAATTTCAGAGCCTCTGTCAATGGTATGGACTGGTTGGGAAACCAGATTAATCAGTTCGATAGGTTAGGTTTGCAGGAATGGCAGTTTTGGGGAGTTTTGTTTTGTTTTCTTGGTTCTCACTCATCCGAGCTGGGAATCAATCACCGTTTATTTTGTTAGATTCACTGACTATTTTGGGAAGTTTGTGACAAATTTGAGCCTCTCTCAATGGTATGAACTATTGGTAAACCAGATTGGTCGGTTCATTAGGTTAGGTTTGCGGGAATGGCAGTTGGGTAGTTGGTTTATTTTGGTTGGTTCTCACACATCGAGCTGAAAATCGATCACACGTTTATTTTTAGATTTCTGACTCTTTTAGGAAGTTTCTGAAGAAAATTTTGTGAGCCCTCTCAATGGTATGGACTGGTTGGGAAACCAGATTAGTCGGTTCATTAGGTTAGGTTTGCAGGAACGGCAGTTTGGGTAGTTTAGTTTTATTTTGGTTGGTTCTCGCATCCGAGCTGAATCGATCACCGTTTATTTTGTTAGATTCTGACTCTTTTATTAAGTTTCTGAAAAATTTTGAGAGCCTCTCAATGGTATGGACTAGTTGGGAAACCAGATTAGTCAGTTCATTAGGTTAGGTTTGCAGGAAGGCAGTTTGGGTAGTTTGGTTTTGTTTTGGTTGGTTCTCACTCATCCGAGATGAATCAATCACCGTTTATTTTTTAGATTCCTGACTCTTTTAGGGATTTCTGAAAAATTTCCAGAGCCCTCTGTCAATGGTATGGACTGGTTAGGAAACCAGATTAATCGGTTCGTTCGATGAGTTAGGTTTTGCAGGAATGGCAGTTTGGGAGTTTGGTTTTGTTTTCTTGGTTCTCACTCATCCGAGCTGGGAATCAATCACCGTTTATTTTGTTAGATTCATGACTATTTTAGGAAGTTTGTGACAAATTTTTAGAGCCTCTCTCAATGGTATGGACTGGTTGGTAAACAAGATTAGTCGGTTCATTAGGTTAGGTTTGCAGGAATGGCAGTTTAGACAGTTTGGTTTATTGCAGTTTGGTTCTCACACATCCGAGCTGAAAATCGATCACCGTTTTATTTTTAGATTTCTGACTCTTTTAGGAAGTTTCTGAAAATTTTGAGAGCCTCTCAATGGTATGGACTAGTTGAAACCAGATTAATCAGTTCATTAGAGTTGGGTTTGCAGGAATGGCGGGTTTGGGGAGTTTGGTTTGTTTTGGTTGGTTCTCACTCATCCGAGGTGAGAATCAATCACCGTTTATCTTGTTAGATTCCTGACTCTTTTAGGACGTTTGTGACAAATTTGAGCCTCTCAATGGTATGGACTGGTTGGGAAACCAGATTATTCGGTTCATTAGGTTAGGTTTGCAGGAACGGCAGTTTGGGTAGTTTGGTTGGTTTTGGTTGGTTCTCACTCATCTGAGATGAAAATCGATCATCGTTTGTTTTGTTAGATTCCTGAATCTTTTAGGAAGGTTCTGGAGAATTTTGAGAACCTCTCTCAACGAGATTGACTAGTTGGGAAACCAGATCGATCCCGGTTCATTAGGTTCGGTTCTTTGGAATGGCGAGTTTGAGTAGTTTGCTTTGTTTGTATTTGTTCTTGGTCATTCGGGTGAATTGTACTCTGTTTGTCTTGTTGGATTCCTGAATTCTAAAGGAAGGTTCAGAAAGTTTTGAAATCTTTTCTCCAAGCATCCTGGACTGATTGGTAAACCAAACCAGCCGGTTCATTGGGTTTTGTTTTAGAACGGCGGTTTGGATACTTTGCTTTGTTTGTATTGGTTCTTGGTCATTCGGAGTCAAAATTGCACTCTGTTTATTTTATTAGATTCCTGAGTCTGTGATGGATTTTCTGAAAAAGTTTCAGAATTGCACTCGGTTTTGACTTGTTGGCAGGTCAGCCGGTTGTCTGAAGGCCATTTCGTAGGCGACCACATTTAAGCATGTTTGATCCGAATCTATTATGGTGTGCTCTTAGTTGCCCTAGAAACTTTGTAGGCGAGACTTTAGGGTGCGAGTTAGGTTTCGGTTTGAACAAGAGTGGGGTAGTGGGCAATGTGGGATTTGTAAGTATGGTTTGTTTCTGCGATTTTAAGGGAATGTGTGCTAAAGTAAACGAGCCACTTACCTCCTTCGATGCACTTCCTTTCTTTTGGTATGGGATCAATATTTGATTTTAAATGCATGATGTATGATGTATTATTTACCCTACCTATTCTATTTGTGCATGGCTAAGGGACCTCGAATTAATCTTTGGCGTTGAGTATTTAATATTCGTATGCGTCACATGGTGTTTGGATTTTGACATTTGTGATGCATTTGTGCTTTTTCCTTTGACCTCTTATGCAGCGCTTGGCTAGGGACCACAGGTATGTACTTTAATGTTGAGTAATGAATTTCACATGGATGCTTTGTGTTTGGGTGTCATGCATGCTTGCTATGTTTGCTAGCTAACCTTTGATGTAGCGCGTGGCCAGGGACCACAGGTACACGCTATTTGCCCTTTTGGTTGAGTATTTTTAAGCATGCTAGATACCAATTAGGTTGGTTTCGTCTAAGTTGTATGTTTAGCCTAGGAGACTGTTTGATCTATGACCCATGCTCCACATACCCAATTCACTAGTAGGGGCAGGAGTTAAAGACTCAGAGGGTGCTACCTCTTTATGAGGTACCTTCCCAGATAGGTAATCGACCCCGGACCCGAAATTTAGTTTTGCGGAGACGGCTTTTTCCATCTTGAGTCATTGGGATTTTGTTCTTGCTTGGTTTCCACATTTATGAATAACAACAAAAAGTAAGTGGCGACTCCAAAGAAAAACCGTCCTCCTCGAGGACGGATTTTCTAAAATTCTAAAATCAATCCACATTTTCCTTCCATTTAAAAGCAAGTCGCGCCGGTCCGTGGATCGGGTAGGGTCCACACAGGTCACGTAGCCATAGAGCCAAGTAGCTCGAAACCCGATGCTGGCTCCGGTTCGAATAAGGCTGTGTAAACCGCGGGCGAAGTAGCGCTCAGTTCTGAGCGCCAGCAGCTGAAGCGAGGCCATGTAGCCCGCAGACGAGTAGCTGCGGGCTGCGGTGAAGTTGAGCGAGGACATGTAGCCCGCAGACCCAGCATTTCGGGAGCCCGGTGACTCGATTCGAGCGAGCCATGTAGCCGCGAGCCAAGTAGCTCGGGGCTGGCGGCTTAATTCGGAGAGAACGAGGCCGTAGCCACGGTAGTAAGCTCGGGGCTCGGCTGGCTCGGTTCAAGCGGCTGTAGCCACGGGCCAAGTAGCTCGGGGAGCCTGGTAGCTCGAGTTACCGCAAGGGTGGCGCTCCAAGCGGGCCATGTAGCCATGGAGCCAAGTAGCTTTGGAGCCCAGCAGCTCAGTTCGAACAGACCATGTAGCCACGGCCCGAGCTCGGGAGCCCGGCCGGCTCGGGTTCAAGCCGGGCCATGGCCACGGGCCCGGGGGACGGGTGGCTCGGGGCTCGGTAGCCAGTAAGGCCAAGTATCCGCGGAACGAGTAGCTCGGGAGCCCGAAGCTCGGTTCGCGAGCATAGCGACTGGAGTAGGCGAGTAGCCGCGGGCCATGTAGCTCGGGGGCCCCAGCTCGGTTGCGGGCGTAACGACTCAAAAGGCCAAGTAGCCACAGAGCCATGTAGCTCAGGAGCCTAGAAGCTCAGTTCGCAAAGCGTAACTGCTAAAGGAAGGCCAAGTAGCCATGGAGCCATGTAGCTCAAGAGCCTAAGCAGCTCAGTTTTTTATAGCTTAATTGCTCAAAAAGGCAAAATAGCCTAGAAGTCCAAGTAGCCACGGAGCCATGTAGCTCAGGAGCCTAGTAGCTCATATTACACAGCACAACTGCTCATGGAATGCCAAGTAGCCACGGAGCCATGTATCTCAAGAGGGTCTTAGCGCCCTAGAGTTCAATAGCTCGGTTGCGGAGCTTAGCGCTCGAGAGGCCTCGGCTCCTAGCGGCCAATGGCTCGGTTGCCAAAGCACTTGACTCGGGGAAGCCTCGGCGCCCGGGATCCCAGTGGCTCGGTTTATAGGCTTAACGGCTGAGAGGAGGCATAGGAGAAATCCATGTAATCCGGAGGGGTTTACTTGGGAGGCTAAGAAGTCGACTCATCTATGAAGGCCCACAAGTAGCATCGGATCGGAAACCATAGAAGTACCGCGATTATCAAGCTTCCTCAGCTGGATACTACCATAACCTTTTCATGCCCGAGGATGGAGAGGTATCGACATCCCCATGATGGGCGGCTCGGGTGGAAGTAGCCCGCGGGCAGTAGCTAGGAGCGGTGGCTCGATTACGCGGGCGTAACGGCTCAAGCCGGGGCCGTGGCCAGCGGGCCAAATGGCTCCCGGGCCCAGTAGCTCCGGTTCGTGGGCGTAACCGCTCAAAGACGAGGAAGTAGTCACGGGCGAATGCTTCCAGAGCCCGGTAAACTCAATTGGCGGGCGTAGCGACAATCGGGCCCGTGTAGCCATGGAGCCAAGTAGCTCAGTTCGCAGAGTTTAACAGCTCAAAAAGGCCATGTAGCCACGGAGCCAAGTAGCTCAGGAGCCCAGTAGCTTAGTACGCAGAGCGTAACAGCTCAAACATGCCATGTAGCCATGGAAGCAAGTAGCTCAGGAGCCCAATAGCTCAGTTCGTTGAGTGTAACCGCTCAAAAAGGCCAAGTAGCCGCGGGCCCGATGGCTCGGTTCGCGGGCGTAACGACTCAAAGCGGGCCGTAGCAAGTAGCGGAGCTAAGTGGCTCAGAGCCTAGTAGCTCGATTAAGTAAGGCTTAACCACTCCAGGCCATGTAGCCCGCGGGCAGTAGCTGGGGCTCGATGGCTCGGGTGGACCCGGGCGTAGCGGCAAATAGGCCATGTAGCCACGGAGCCAAGTAGCTCAGGAGTCTAGTAACTCAGTTCGCAAAGCATAACTGATTCGTGCCACAGTAGGCTGAGCTAAAATCAACAAAATTTATATACACCTAAGTTCCTACTCTTTGGTAGTCGAAACTCTTTGTGATATAGTAGTCTAGGATCGAACACGGGGATGGGTTTTCATCCTAAAAATGGTTTGCATCGATTGCATGAAGGTAAGGCTTTCTGTTGGACTCTTTGGAATTGGGTTTCAAAACGGTGGGAATGGTTTGGCGAAGAATTGCAAGCGAAATTAAAGGTGAAAAAGTTAACTTTGAAGATTTAGGTCACTAACTTGGCAAGTCAGGGCAAACAAGTGTCCTCGGGTTTTATCCTCGCGTTATGACATGCAACCTATAGTCCATGGCATAACCGGATCTATGTTTAACTAGCAAACCTCACCCATGAAACAACTCCTATTTGAGTCAATACAGGTAGCATGCAATTATGGCCCCTTTTAGTTTAAAACCCTAACATTTAATATCATCTTAGGCTCGTAAAGACCATCTAAAGAACAACAGTCCTAAAGCATGGAAGTATTGGCCAAATCAATAACGATAAATGTTATACAGCTTAACCCTAATTTGAAACCTAACATATAAATATCATTTTAGAGAGGCTCGTAAAGACCATCTAAAAAACAGCAGGGCATCTCTCACGACCTTTGCATCTAAAGCATGGAAGTATTAGCGAGTAATAACATCCCATGTTATGCAGCTATGTTTGAGAATAAGGGCCATAAATACACTACCGTAGTTTTTTAATACAAAGAGGACAACATGTATATGCCTTTCAAGCTAGCTTCCTTATCTTCAAAGAAAGGGGCTTGAAGCATCTCTTGAGTTGTCATCCTCGAGAGGGTGTTTGTGGTCGGGAAAGAAAGAAAGAGGAGAGAAGAGAAAAGAAATAAAAGCAAAACCTAAAATAAAAAAGACTTTATTTACAAAAATAAAAACTTACAAAAATATCTTCTCCGCAGTTGTTCACTATTGTTCACCACTTTCTTACAAAACAAGAGAGTTTATATAGACCTCTCGGTATGAAAATACCAAAAAACCTATGGAATTGGCTAAGTTATTGGACAATTAAGTAATACACCAAGTTTGGCGGTTTGGCATTAGTACAAAACATGGCGAGGCATCAAATTTCGCTAAGTGAAGAATTTTAAGCTAATTAAGCGAAATCGGCAGTCTGGCAACAAGCTAAGCTAGGGTGGGCAATTTAGCGCAGCTAGCGGATTTAAGCTAAACTAACAAAATTGTGAGAAGCGAAATCAAGTTTTTTCGCTAAAAATGGTGCTAAGCGAAACTGATGTGTTCTAGCGAAATTTAGTGTTTTCGCTAAGGTTCTTGAGAAGAAAATTTTAAGCTAAGGTTCTTGAAAATTTTCGCAATCCTACTTGAGGCCCTAGCAACTCTAGCGAAAAATCCTGCATTGTTGATTCTTCCAACTGCATTGCCTCACATCTTCAAGCGCATTGAATTTTTCTTCATTTTGCCCTTGGTTTTCTCATTGAATCTTGAGGTACAGTTGATATTTGAGACTTGAATTCCAACTTCATGATTCATCATTTGATTCGAGATTGAACTTTCAAGAGTGTCTATGACGACCTCTGAAAACAACGAATACCCTCTAAATGGCATAAGTGTTACTAAGAAGACTAGAAAACTTCAATTGGTATAAATGACATGATTAATGCGCAAAAAGCACTCAAAAACTATCTAATATAGGGTTCAAAATTGCACTTTGGGCGTGTCAATAGCAAGCTCAAAAAGGCCAGTAGCCCGCGAGCGAGTAGCTCGGGAGCCTAGTGGCTCGGTCGCGCGAGGAGTGTAGCGCTCAAGCGGGCCATGTAGTCACGAAGCCAAGTAACTCAGGAGCCCAGTAGCTCAGTTCGCAGAGTGTAACCGCTCAAAAAGACCAAGTAGCCACGAAGCCATGTAGCTCAGGAGCCCAGTAGCTCAGTTCGCAAAGCGTAACAACTCAAAAAGGCCAAGTAGCCATGAGTCATGGCTCGGGAACACCCTGATGCTTTCGATTCGCCGCTGCGACTCAAAAGGCCAAGTAGTCACGGGCCATGTAGCTCGGGGAGCCCTAGTAGCTCGGTTCGCGGCTGTGACTCAAAAAAAAGCCAAGTAGCCACGAATCCATATAGCTCGGGAGCTGTGCTTTCGGTTGCGAGCTTAACATCTCAAAATGGCCAGTAGCCAGGCGCCATGTGGCTCGGTGCCCGATGGCTCGGATCGGGACCGCAACAGCTCAAAAGGCCAAGTAGCCACGGAGCCATGTAGCTCGGAGCCCGGTGGCTCGGGTTTGCGAGCCTAACGACTCAGGCGAGTAGCCACGGAGCCATGTAACCCAAGGCCATTAACCGGTTGCGAGCTTAACAGCTCAATCCAAGTAGCCGCAGGCCACGTAGCTCGGGAGTCCATTAGCGCCGGTTCACAGGCTTAACGGCTCAAAGGCCGTGGCAAGAACCATAGACTCGGGAGCCTTGACTCGGTGCGAACATGACTACTCCAAGAAGACCTCGTGGCTTGAAAACCAAGCAATTCAAATCAACGAAACAGGAAAAGAAGAGAAGGAATTAATCAATGAATCATGGTATATCAAAAAATAGTCAAAATCGAGAATCCATCATATCACAAGACGTGGGACGACGGCAAAGCCCTAATCAAACCCTTCCTGAGTAGCCACGTGGGTGTCGGCCCGATCGAAGCTATCGTACTCGCAGCTTGCTTGGTCAAGGTGGGGGCAAGCGGTGGGGTTTGAAATAATGGGCGCGCAGGCCCAAGATACAAGCCCAAATGTCGGGATTAAAAGTGGGCCCAGTACTAGCAATAGGTTCTTAATGGTATCCCTCAAAGGCAAGCTCAAAACGAGGGCCCAACTCGCCCCTTTTAAAAGGTTGGCAGCCCAAGGAATCCATATTAGGGGAAAACACCCAGTCTCCACCAATAAGGAAGTAAGATATTTCCTAATTACTACCCATTAGTTATCCTTTATTAATCGATTTACGATAAGGAAAGAAAATCTCCTACCTAGTTATCCCTTATTAATCGGTTTACGATAAGGAAAGAAAATCTCCTACCCACTGGGTAGGAGATTTTCTTTCCTTATAAATAAACCGACAACAAAGGATAGCTGATGGGCATGGTGGGAAATATCTTACTTTCGCAACAGTGAAACCGGTATGTTTAAACAATAGACCGCTGAGTACAGCTAAAAAGGCGAGGATTGAAGCCCCAATTTTGGAGATACGCCTTTGAGGACCACCGTAAACCTGTGTAGTATTGAAACTCATTTGGCTCCGATGTTAAACTTGTATCTTAGGCTGCGCACCTAGCTTCAAACCCCATCAAAGATCAAAATAAGAAATTAAAATAAAAGAAAAATCAAAATAAAACAGGGATGCTTTAGGCTCAACTCACAAGTATCAGACTAAATGGAGGAAGTATTCAAAGGTGTGGGATTCTAGGGTGGATTGTTGTTTTTTATGCTTCTTGATTTATAAAAATTAAACTCAAGTTATGTAAAAATGCTACTTGTATTTGTCCAAGGAACAAGATATGGAGGTTTTAACTTTTGTCACAAACCCCAATTTTCGACACTGACTCCCTATTCACTGTTAAGTCTATCAAGTATTTAGGGTGATAATTTTCTAAAGCAATTATTTCCTTAGGTGTTTTATTGGTCACTGTTAAGTTCATGCGATAAGACCACCCGAACTATATAGGAATCAATCACTATTAAGTCCCTATGATCCCAACACAATGTTAATTGATGTATTGCCCAAATGAAATCCATTCGGTACCAGAAATATTTGATTTCCTAAATCTCTTTGTTTAGGTTAATTTGATTTCCCTTGATTAAATCACATTAACATGAAACCGTCAAAACCCCGGGTTTTATTCTCGATGTCACTTGAAAAACCTTAGATAAATACCTTTGAAAAGTGATCTTAAACCATATTCCCAATATGATTTAATTAAAATAAAACATAGTCATCCAAGCTTCACACCAACAATATCAATACAAGCATATTTCCACACTAACTTCCAAAAAATATATAAATCAACACATCAAAATCCAACAAGCAACCCTAAAGCAGTTTAGTTCCTCATCACAAAGTCACAACAACTCAAAATTATGCTTAATATAACAATAAAACTCAAAATATAGAAAAGAGATGAAGTGTGGATACAAAATAGAATGAAGCTAAATTAGTCCTCAAACTCCTCTCTAGCCAATGATAATGGCCTACCTTCAAGTCAAATCTTCTAGAAAATGCCAATCCAAGGAAATTTGAGTTGATAAATCAAAACCCTAGATGATTCCAAATTAGGAATGGAGAAATCCTAATGAGAATATTCTCCCTCAAAATCTAGACCATCTAACCCTAAAAACGTCTAAATATAATAGGTTATATAGTATCTCAGGAAATGGGTCAAAGAAAAAGACCAAAAAAAGTAAGTTGTGTCAGGCCCACGACGCTTGTCGTAGCTAGTCTTACGTGGCAGCCCAGCATTTACCTTCACTTGTCATGGGAAGTGATTCATTGTCGCGACAAGTTAGAGAGTTGAGTCCCATAATTTCTTTTCATTGTCGTAACAAGAGGTTTCTTGTCGCAACAAGCTAGTGAGTTGCCTTTCCATGATTCTCTAGATGTCGCGGCAAGAGCTGGTTGTCGCAGCATACTAGAAACTGATCTTCAAATTTTTCCATTTCTTATCATGCCAACCATTTGTTTGTCACGACAAGCATCCTGATTTCTACAACTTACTTTCCTTTGCTTGTTTTTGCTCAATTTGCTTGCTTTTCGTCATAATTCCTGCAAAACAAGTGAAGAGGGGATTTATCAAATATTTGCATGATATCTGTGTGAATCTAGTATCAAAAGCCCATAATAAACATATAAAACATGCTTAAATGCTAATGAGATTCACACCTAACAATTTTCTTTGAAATTTTTCATTCCACAACCAAATATAAGAATGTTGAAGATGAAATGCTAAAGAGAAAGCAAACTTTCTGTTTGATAAAATGCTGAATAGAAGCAAACTTGGAAAGGAAGTTTGCTCGAGAACTTCACTACTTTATTAGATATGAAGCTTGATATTTATACGAAAATCGATTCTGAGGAAGATTCGAACAAGCGACTTGCATAGTTTGTTAGGAAATGGTTAGCATCCCACGTGCTCTGTATTGAAGCTGAACTGGAGTCAGTTCATTCTCTGCTAACTATCCTGATGGCATGAGGTTCCATGACCCATGCAAAACAGCATGGAGTTATTCATGAAAGCTTGTGACATATTTAAGCGTTCAAGTAGCTTTAAATGACTACATCTGCTAGTTGAGACTCTGTGGGCATATATCGTATTTCAAGTTTGTGATCAAAGTCCAGGTTTCGAACAAAATGTACATCAAGTTCTATATGTTTAGTTCTGGCATGTTAAACAGGATTAGAGGCAAGGGCTTGAGCTCCCCTGATTGTCCTCAGGAGGGTGGTGTCTAAGGCAGGTAACACGATTTCGGTCAAAGATTTTGGCTTCGAAAATGAATTACGCGAGGAACAATGGTGAGTTGATAGATGTTTGATGAATCCTCATCAATCCGTTTTCAATGGTTTGTTTGAAATTTTTTTAAAAGTAGCTTTGAAAAAAATTTCCCGGTTCTCGATCGATCAAGCTGGGTTGGATCGATCAACTAACTTTTCGAAGATCATCTTTCAGCCTTAGGATCAAAGGTTTCGCCCCCTTTTAAGAGCATGTGTTTTTCCTCTTTGAGGTAGAGAGAGACACACAACAGTCACCCTCTCTAAACATCCAAGATCTTTTCCTCTAAAGGGGTGTTTTTTTGCAAGAAGACTCTTTCTCTCACTTGAGCTTTCAAGAAAATCCTTGTGTTTTTGTTTGTAAAAAGGGGTTGAGATCATCTAATACACTCTTCTCTTGAATCAATTAGGTTTAATTTAGGCAAAAACTCATTTTCTTCTTGATGGATGAAGGTGAGATGACTTAGGAAAGGACCGAGTATATTCGAGGAAAAGATGAGGGCAGGAGTTGATGAGGTGAGAATGTTGTGTGAAGTAGTCCGTGAGAGATTAGAAGCTTCAAGGCTAGTTTAAATCCTTGTGCACTGAATTCATTCGTCTTTCGTCTTAATGGATTGTTTGATCGGTTGTAGGCCTGTGGTTGTTTACCTCTTAGAAGGTTTTCTACATAAAGTTGGTGTTTCCTCTCTATCTCTACTTATCCTTTATCCAGTTTAATTATAATTTCTGTTTTTAATATCGATTGAGTCTTTTGCATTTGATTGTTGAATGATAGATTATATGTTTTGAAGTGTTTGCTTGTGACTTACATTCTTATATTGTTTGGTGAATGTTTTTGCGTCATTTGCTAGTAAAAAATATTTAAGTGATTTTTCAATTTGAAGAGAATAAATTATTTTGAGAAATTGTTTATCAAAGCCCCCCATTGCCCTTCGGGGGAGATTCATTCTTCACAGAGAATTTGATGGTAAGAAGGCTCCTTTTAAGGATGGGTTCCCATAGCCATTTTGATATCCTTACCAATATATATTCCCATCGACAAGAACTAAAAAATAAATAAAAATTACTTAGTGAAGAAATGGACGGTCACCTATAAAAAATAAAAATAGCATATCAAATGCAACGTCTTGCATTGCAACTTCAACTGGTCAAGTTGATTGCTTAGTTCCCATTAGTTGCTTTATCACGATTTTTCATTTGGTTTCATGAACCTTACATTTAGGAATTTTTATGTGAACTACATGTCGAAGCATTAATATTATAAATCGGTGTTAATTCATTTTGCATTGTGATGTAATGAAATTTGAGAAGCATGTGTGTTTGATTTTTATGGGCTTCATGCTAATTTACTTATTGCCATCCATTTCTGAGAAAATTGAAGAATAGAGACGGAGAAATAGAGACGAGATTCAGTCCTCCCAGTGAAAATAGAGACGAAAATAGGGACGGAGATTTTAAGTGCTCTGTTTAAATCGGAATCTTCTAAAATTAGAGCCAAAATGTTGAATCTCTATTTTTAGAGACAGAATAATTCATTCCGTCTCTATTTCAGAAGACGGAATAGAGTTTAAAGTCTCTATTTTTAGAGACGAATGAGTTTAGTCTCTATTTTTAGAAGGCAGATTGAGTTTAAAGTCTCTATTTTAGAAGACGGAATTGAGGTTTAAGTGCAGAAATAAAACGGAATCTTGAGTTCGTCTCTATTTTAAGCCAGAAATGTCCCTTGAGTCTCTAAAATAAGACAGTCAGTCAGTAGCTAAAAATAAGAGACGGAATAGATATCCGTCTATTTTCTAAATGAATTTTTTTAATATATTAAAATAAATAATATTAAATTTAAATTTTCATAATTTTATATAATGAATTTCCGTCTCTAATTTATTGGAATTTTTTAATATATTAAAAATAAATAATATTAGAATTTAGAATTATTCGATTTTATATAATGAAAAAATTAAATAAACAATAGAAATAAATATAGAAAATATTGTATTATATAATGTATTAATATATAAAAAGTGTAGTGAGATTACAAAAAAAAAAAAAAAGACAATAATTCTAAAATAATAACTAAGATGGAGGAGAATGCGGACTGATCGGCGAGGCGGTCAGCTGCGGTCGGCGGGTAATCTGCAATTTGTGAAGTCATAATTTTGTCGATACGGTCCATTGGAGTGCGTAGGCCGTGCAGCGTGGCTCAATGACCTCATTGGTAGTTGCCGCAAGCCTCCTAGCCGTAGCCGAGGAGGAGGAGGACGCATGGGAATAACAAGCGTTGCCGTAGGGCCAGACGAGACCGAGTCCACGGCAGTCCCACCTGACTGACCTCATAATATGCGAGCATGATCCAACGTGCTCGCCGTTCATCTCTGTGACTCGAAGACTCTCTACTACTCGCTCACATGACAAAATTAAGCTGAATGTTATGTAAATAGTAAAAATGAAACTAAGGAGTTAAAGAAAATGAATATTAAGTTTTGAAATTAGCGTACATGAATTTGTCTAGCACGATCGGCGGCTGATGTCACGAGTCATGATTCGAGCGTATGAGTGTGTAAAAACAGCTCATGAGGATGGGTGTAGGCCATAGAAGACTCCTAATAACAAGAGTACATGTAGATATGTATTGTTATTTTAACGCAACGTAATAGAAATATGAGTCCCAACACTACTTGAGTTGTCTATAATTTAAAATTTGATGAAATTTCACTTATATATTTAACAAGCCTCTTTGTTGAAGCATCGAGAAAATACATTTGTTTATATTATCACCCATAAAAATCCATATCAAACTCCTTTCACAATTTGTGCCCATCCTCTGCGTTCAATCAAACATTATGATTATGAGTCCCAACACTAACGATTGTCCATAATTTAAAAAATTTCGTAATTTACTATATATTTAACAAACCTCTGTTCAAACATCAGAAAATACATTTACATTTATATTATCACCCATAAAAATCCATATCAAACTCCTTTCACAATTTATTGCCCGCCTCCTTCATTCAATCAAACATTATGATTATGAGTCCCAACAACGATTGTCCATAATTTAAAAAAATTCGGGAAATTTCCCTATATATTTAACAAACCTCTTGTTCAAACATCAAGAAAATACATTTACATTTATATTATCACCCATAAAAATCCATATCAAACTCCTTTCACAATTTATTGTCCATCCTCATAATTCGATCAAACATTATGATTATGAGTCCCAACACTGCAGTTGTCCATAATTTAAAAAAATTCGGCGAAATTTCCCTATATATTTAACAAACCTCTGTTCAAACATCAAGAAAGCCATTTACATTTATACTATCACCCATAAAAATCCATATCAAACTCCTTTCACAATTTATTGTCCATCCTCCTTCATTCAATCAAACGTTATGATTATGAGTCCCAACACTAACAGTTGTCCATAATTTAAAAAAATTTCGGCAGAATTTCCCCTATATATTTAACAAACCTCCTGTTCAAACATCAAGAAAATACATTTACATTTATACTATCACCCATAAAAATCCATATCAAACTCCTTTCACAATTTATTGCTCATCCTCCTTCACAATTCGATCCAAAAGCGTTATGATTATGAGTCCCAACACTAGGTTGTCCATAATTTAAAAAAAATTTGGTAATTTCCCTATATGTTAACAAACCTCATGTTCAAACATCAGAAAATACATTTACATTTATATTATCACCCATAAAAATCCATATCAAACTCCTTTCACAATTTATTGCCCATCCTCCTTCATTCAATCAAACGTTATGATTATGAGAGTCTAAACACTAACGATTGTCCATAATTTAAAAATTTCGTGAAATTTCCCTATATATTTAACAAACCTCTGTTTAAACATCAAGAAAATACATTTACATTTATATTATCTGCAAAATCCATATCAAACTCCTTTCACAATTTATTGCCATCGTCCTTCATTCGATCAAACGTTATGATTATGAGTCCCAACACTAACAATTGTCCATAATTTAAAAAAATTCGTAAATTTCCTATATATTCAACAAACCTCTGTTGAACATCGAAAATACATTTACATTTATATTATATTGCCAAAATCCATATCAAACTCCGCTTTCACAATTTGTACTCATCTCCCTTCGTTCGATCAAAGCGTTACCAGTTATTATCCAAGAGTTGCAACAATACGGTGAATAAATTGTTCATGCATTGACAAGCTAATGCAATATGGATAAATAGTATCATTTAGAAGATAGATATGTGAGAACACAGTCGTTAGCATATCTGATGGGACAATGTTCACTCCGGTGTGTATGGAAACACTAACGCCACAGTCCTGGCTTCACAGTAGTGGAATTCCGATCGGCGATGGTAGCGGCGGATGTTGACGATCTTGCATCGGTTGCCCCGAATCTTCACTTATATAACTTGGTAGTTCGCTTTTGCGTGCGACATTAAGAAAATCGCATAGCGAACCGCAGGCTCGTTTCTCCCGAAGCGCCCGTGCGCGAGGTGATCGATGGAAGAATTCAATAAAGATTTAAAAGGATTTTAATGAACAAAACGGATGAACATAATATATATATTCCCAGTATTACTATATAATTTAGATTATATAGTAATTAACATCTAGTCAAAATATTTTAAATAAGTTATTTACGAAACTCTTGAAAAGTAGAACATCTTTGTCTCTGGGAGATATTTTTTCCCACAAATATCCATTCAATTCTAATCTCTCCTTGAATGTACCGGTCATTGTGCGTGAGCACGTACGAGAGGGGATAAATCTGGATGAGAACGAAAATGTAATTGTGCGATGGATACACCTATGACAGAGTATGTTAAAATGTAATTTTCTGTGATTATCAAACCACGATATTTTACACCCATTAGCTAGATAAAATGCATCGGAATCATTTCCACAGTAAGGGCAAGCCAATTTCCCAGCCGTGCTCCAACCCGACAGCATAGCATATGCAGGAAAATCGCTAACAGTCCACATCAAAGCTGCTCTCATCATGAAATTTTGTTTCAAGGACACATCATATGTGAGAGCACACCGACTTCATAAGCGAAGCGGTCGGATATTAATGGCTGAAGAAAAACATCAATCCCTTGCTTTGGATTCTTAGGACCGACACGATTCTTTGTCCGAACATAAGCCTCTTTCATGCACATCCGGGGGAGTAAATTATACGGAATTAAGATGATTGGCCGCAGTGGTATTGTTGGCTGATTGCCCAATTTGAAATCATGTGCTTAAACCTGACCTCACATTTTCTCTTGTCGGAAGCAAAATTTGGGTGAATGTCGTGAAAATGTTTCCATGCACTTGACATCAAGTGGATGGTTCATTACTCCCATACGTACGTTCATGTTCATTGTGCCACCTCGTGAGATCTTAGTCACATCGGCGAATACAACCTCTGAATCTTGGAGTAATAGGAAAATAATGCATTCGCTTCCATGGCACTAATTTACGCTTCCTATTAGGATTGGGCGGCGAATCTCGATTGATTGCAAAATTTGCAACTCATTAACTCCACGTCATCCCCAGGAAAATCATACATCCTGTTAAATGACAATCAATTTTTTCAAGCGCAAACCAAGACCGGGATGACTTCTTCATTTCATAAAGCTATCGCTCCCTTATTATTGTCCGTGGGTAAAGTCATTGTACCCGCGATAGGATTCGTTCAAACTTGATCGAGAAATATGACCTTAGTTTAATATTTAAAATTCGAACGTGATCCCGATTGTGTCATATTATCACATCGAGGCCACAATTCTGGTCGGTGCACTAAGTAATCGCGAAAAATTCACGGCATCTAGGTTGGGTTCCTCTTCTTGCATTACCTAGGGTAAGGGTGAATTGAACTTCAAGCTGTCGAAACCATTTTGCACATATGGATTCTGCGCTATCACAAGCATTGTCGGTCATCTGTCCACGGACCCTAGGAACATCGAGATCAACTGGCACATAGTTCCGACCTCCAGCTTCTAGGCAGGCTACTAATTAATGGCTCTCCATGCCTTGTCCATTGAAATAATTGGGCACAAATCCATTTTTATTATATGGAGATGTTTTCTTATTTAAATTGTGAGATAACATACGTGTTTGCACTTCTTGCATGGACATCTAATTTCAAACCCGTCCATGTATGCGAAATTTAAGAGCTTCGCGTATTCTATAAAAATCTTGAACTCCTTATTAATTCCTAAATTAATATACCCGTCTGGTGTTAATCTTCTATACATCCAACCTGTCCATATTACTCATTAATATTAAGCTGCCTTAAAATCGCAAGGTGATTAGTACCATCACGTGTCGATTATTGTATTTTATTTGAACTCAATTCTCTAGCCTACTATTTGCTTTAATCCTAATTAGTTTGCATGATTCATTTCCATAAATTAAAATCATAAATATTTTGTAAATTGAGGCGAGAGTTCCTATACGAGGTCCCATCCCCTGTCAAACATTACTTAATTTAACACTTCGGGTAAAATATCAGCGATACGCAACTCCGCAACGCGGCGCGACTTCACGGTGTGGCCAGGCAATTTGTTTTTGGTGATGAAAAGCCAGCGAGTTAGGGATGGCGGGTACGGTGCGAAGCGGTGTGTGTCTGAGCATATGGGCAAAGAAATATGGGGCAATGGGGGATGGTGCCAAGGGCAATCGTATTGCACTTGGGAGGCGGCGTTCTTATCACATTCTTATACGCGTTTCAGGTCAATTCCTTACATTAATAGGCCAATCGGAAAGCATAGCAGAGCAAGGTCGAATATTTTCCCATGGACTCACCTCGATTGTATGCATTTGCAATGGCGCCCAATCTGAGAGGTTCCTCCAACCTGAAAACATTGTTAACCCTTTGCCCAGCTTACATGGTACATTTGGGATTACCATCTTACATATTCTTCTAACATGGTTAGTTGCTAAACATGATATTCAAACAAAAAAATCCCAAAAATCATACAAACAAATTCAAAAAAATCTGAAACCACAAATCGAGAAATTTGACTAAAAGCGAGAGAAAGAGAGCGATGCTTACCTGCGGTGGCGCTAGGTGATGGGGAGGCGCGGCGATCGGTGGTGAGTGGTGGCGCTGGCGGACTGACGCGGCGGCGCAAGGGGAGGAAGGGGAGCAGCGGCGTCGGCGGTCGGCTTGGGCAGGGAGGAAGCCAGATCGGCGCGTCGGTGGGAGGAAGGGGAGCCTTGGCGTCGGCTGGGGAAGAAGCAGTCTTGACCCGGGAAGAAAGAAAAGGAAGTACAGCGTAAGTGATGTGTGATCGTGAGAGAATATCCGTCGGACCAGTGGGGGGAGAGGGCTGAGGCGCAGGAGTTAGCGAGGAGGGAAGGGGAGAAAGGGGAAAAAAAATAAAGGAGAGAAGGAAAAGAAGGAGAGGGGGGAAAAATATCCCGAAAAATAGAGACGGAAAAGGGATTCCGTCTCTATTTAGAGACGGAAAAAAAAATTCCGTCTCTATTTAGAGACGAAAAATAGTTTCCGTCTCTAAAATTAGAGACGAAAAAAATATTCCGTCTCTATTTATGAGATTAATAAAAATTTAATTTTTGAGACGAAACTCTAATGTTTCTGAAAAGGAAAAAAAAATTTCGGGGCGCGCCCGAGCCACGCGAGCGGCCCCTAGGCCGAGTCCGTAGCGGCTAAGCGGAGCGCCGTAACTTATTTCGGCGTAGCGCCTTATAGGAGCCCAATTGGTTTTAAACACACGCCTATTATAATTTATTTCTTTTAATACAAATTGTTTATGCTATATGATAACATGATATATTTGCGTGTTGTGTTTATTTCATAATTGCCTGATGTGACCTTTTTACCAATGTAATTGGCAGGTTATTATTATTGTTTTTACAAGGGTTGTAATTATTAAATATGGCTTGCATGCCGTTTTTGTTTTGTTGTAATTTTATTTTACTATTAGTAGTATTTATTTAATTGTTGTAATAAAACAAGAGACGGTATTTGCTTCCCGTGTCTATTCGATCTCTATTTTCAGTCTCAAAATTTGGAGGGAAGCTATCGCTTTAGAGACGGAAATTAGAGACGGAATTTTTTCCATCTCTATTGAAATGGAAACTATTTTCGTCTCTAAGATTAAGGCGAAAAAAATATTAAGTCTCTGTTAGAGACGGAAAAGTATTCGGTCTCTATTTTCGGTCTCAAAATTTGGAGGGAACCTATCCCGCCACTTTTAGAGACGGAAATTTAGAGACGGAAATTTCGTCTCTAAATAGAGCAGGAAAATATTTCGTCTCTAAATGAAGACGAGAAATAATTTTAAGATCTCTAAATAGAGAACCGAGAAGCTTGTTTTGCGGCTCTATTTAGAGGCGAGGCGTTTCCGTCTCTAAATGAGACGGAAAAACTCGTCTCTAAATTTCCGTCTCTATTCAGCTCAATTTTCTTGTAATTACATTAAGTCAAGTGGTCCAACTAAAAGTGTGATATATATATATATATATATATATATATATATATATATATATATATATATATATATATATATATATATATATATATGCTATATATATATATATATATATATATATATATATATATATAAAGAAGATGTGTGAGGAGAGAGATCGACATAACATCATTTTCTTCCTTTTGGGAGTACTCCACATTTCGGTTTGGACCGAATCTTGGGAGAAAGGGAAGAGCTCATTGATCCCTCATTCTCGGACCGTCACGCACCCGGAGGGCAGCTTGGAGAACATCAGTGGCAAGATTGAAAGGATGGCTTCTCATGGCATCAATCCAGTAACCATTTCATTTTTTTTTTTAAATGCATGCTTAAATGTTGACATGTGATCCTATCTTGTTTAAATGCTCCATTAATTGGTATCAGAGCTCGCATGGAAGACATTTAAGCTGCAATTTTGGGTTATTTTGGTTCTCTCGTTTTTTTTTTTTTAGTTCACGGGCCTTTTTTTCCTCTTACGGGTGTTTATTCTTGGTTTTCAAGCCCGATTGAGGTTGGATACAGGTAGGGAAATGTTGTTTGGAACAAAAAACCCATCCTTTTTGTGGTTTTGGAGCTCATCTTGGTATTTCGAAAATTAGGGCTTGTTTGGTTCTTCTTGTGTCGTTTTTCCCTTTTTTTTTTTTTTTTTTTTTTTTTGTGCATTCTTGGGTTTTGTATTGAAGAAATTTAAGTATTTAAATATTTCCAGTTCAAAAATAATAATAATAAAAAAATAAAAAATAAAAAAAATTCGAAACTGATCGTGTTCATTTGGAGGAGAAGATGAGCATTGACATAGTGGCGTCATCATGGCGTCATCATGATGTAATTAAAAAAAATTTTTTTTTGTTGTTCATGGTATGCTTGGATTGATTATGCATTTGTTAAAATTGATTTTACTAGGACAATTATTATAATCATTGTTTTTATGATAATAATTTTTTTACCAATAATGTTGTCAAGGTCAATTTAAATTTAATTATTTAAATTTATTATGACAATAATGAACACTTGTGTGATTGCCTATCGCCTTCCAAGTGTGTCAAATTGATACCAAATTAAATATTTAACCTTATCATGACAATAATGAACATATATGTGGTTGCCTATCGACCCTATATATGTCTTTTGGATACTCCACATTTAGTTGCTTTGTTATTGTGATTACTAAGATCCATCGAGGTATTTTAATTGTCCTATCGATGATAATAATGCTTGGTAGGATGCTTAGATTGATGAAAAATTAATTGTATATTATAGACCGTACTAATTTTCTTTTGCGCTTTCGGTAATAAAATTAGTACATCTTGGTTGTAATATTTAATTAGTTGTCCTTATCGCCGTGGAATTTTTTTTTAATTCCAAGCTATTGCTAAATTAAAAAATTATGGAAACTAGCAAATGCATGATATTGTAACAACATGCATATTGTTGAATTTTGCTATTTTCAAGCTACAAGCAATCCTGGCATTTCTCTGCAATTGTCTGCCATCAAACCTCTTACTGGAAATAATTTTGAAGAATGGTTTGAGTCCTTTAACGTGCATATGACTCTGCAAAATCTGGACTTGGCTTTGAGGGTTGATGAACCAAGTAAGCCCACTAATGAGAGCTCTACAGATGAAAGATCATTTTATGAAAGATGGGAGCACTCCAACAGGAGCTGTTTGACGGTGATGAGATACGCTATGGATAAATCTATCAAAGAATGCGTGCCAAAGACGGAAAGGGCCAAAGACTTCTTAGAATATGTGAGAAGGCGATTATACGAGGTTGATAAGGCGAGGAAATGGCAACTCATTTTAAAGTTTCTTACAACTCACCGTTATATGAGTGGTCGATTGGAGTTAGAGATCATATCATCAAGCTAAGGCACTACTTCAACAAGGCAAATGAGATGAAAGTGGAGTTGAGTGAAAAATTTCTGAAATGGTTGATACTTGAGTCTCTTCCTGTTTCCTTTGATGCAGTGAAGTTGACATACAATGCACTTGAAGGAAGAATGGACTGGAGGAGTTGAAGTGTCTGTGTAGTGCAACATGAAGTCTCAGCGAAGAAAAATAGAGACTCACTCCTTGCTCTTATGTGTCAGTCGGTAATGTGAAGAAAAACCTCTACACAAAATTTTGGAGGCTTTAAGCGATTCGAAAGAATTCAAATCAAAGGAACCTACAATGCACATGCTTCTTCTAATACTATGAAAATTGAGAAATTCAAAGGGAAGTGCAACTTTTCCATAAGATTGTACAAGCAAGTTTGATTGCTTCAAATTTAAAATTATTAGAAAAGAGAAAAAAGAAAGGTGAAAGTGTTATTTATGATTAAGTTGAATGCAAACATGATTGAGACAAATATTGTTGATGTTAAGTATCAATTCTTGGTGGTTGAATCTTGGAGCTGCTATTCGTGCTCACTAATTCTTTGCGGCGGATGACAAACGAGAAGAGACCGTCAAAGCATGAAGAATGTGTGTATATGGGTGACGGAAGCAAAGTAAAGTGGAATTTTTGGCATGATAAAGTGAAATTGATCACGTAAAGGTTTTTGTTGTTACCTGATGTGGCTTTTTATACCCTCACTTGAGAGGAATCGTTTACGTGTCTTCTTTGGATAGACTTGAGATTTATTCTTTTCACTTTGGAGATGGAAGAGTGATATTTTTGCAACTTCGAGAATTAATGGAGTATGGTGTTTTGTTTGGAAATCTTTATTGTCTCAGTTTGCATCATGGTTTGTTATGTGATTCATCTTCAGTTAATTCCTTTTGTTGGTTGCAAGCGTGCTAGAATGAATTTGAGTTCTTCCATGTTGTGGCACAAACGCCTAGGCCATATTTCTAGGCAAAGATTAGAGAGATTGGTAAAAAGATGGTGTGCTTTCTAATCTTGATTTCTCGGATTTTTGAAACTTGTGTGGTTTTGCTTAAAAGGGAAGATGGCCAATGAGACCGAGAAAGGAGAAGATTGACAGTGTGAAAGTACTTTGGAGCTTGATCCACCGCGGATATATGCGGTCCTTTGACACCAAGCTGCCTTAGGGGTTATAAATATTTCATCGCTTTCATTGATGATTTCTCTAGATTTGGTTATGTTAGACTAATCCACTTGAATCGACTCCTAAATGTGTTTAGAGCCTTTAAAGGCTAAAGGTGGAGTTAAGTTAGGAAAGCCCATTCAGGCTGTAAGATTACGATAGAGGTGGCGAGTATTATGGAAGATATGATGAGACTGGACGAAATCCTGGACCATTTGCTAAGTTTCTGTTGGAATGTGGCATTAATGCGAGATATACAATGCCAGGCACTCCTCAACAGAATGGGGTTGCAAAAAGGAGGAATCGCACATTGTTAGATATGGTGAGGTGCATGTTGAGCAATTCCTCTTTACCAGATTTTCTATGGGGTGAAGCTTTAAGGACTGCGGCATATATTTTGAATCAAGTGCCCAGTAAGTCTGTGCCTAAGACACCTTATGAGCTATGGTCAGGAAAGAAACCCAGTCTTCACCATTTCCATGTTTGGGGATGTAAGGCTGAGGTTAGGCCCTATAACCCACAATCAAAGAAACTTGATCTAGAACCATTGGTTTCTTTGTTGGCTATTACATTGGATCAAGGGGCTCTAGATTTTATTGTCCATCGCATACCACGGGATCATTAGTCGACAATTGTATATTTTGAGGATAGAAATTGATGCTCATCCAAATTTTATTGCCTCGTGAGATACCTCTTAGAGAAGAGCATGTTATTGGTTCCTTTTCACCACATCTCATGTTCCATATGTGGATGTTCTGTTGTCCATGACAAGCCACTAATCCAAGGAGAACATGAGGTGATCAAATGGAATCTGGCCTTCACAACGAGATGACGCTAGCATTAGTGAGATTCCTTTGAGAAGATCCTGTGAAGAGGATAGAGGCGACTATTTCGGATGATTATATAGTTTATTTGCGGGGCATGAGTATGATGGTTATGATGCTTTTGATCAGTCACTTATCGAGAAGCAATTCATTGTCCACTCAATTCACTTCTTGAAAGAAGCCATGGATGATGAAATAAATTCTATGCATATGAATGGTGTTTGGGACTTGGTTGAGCTATACGTAGTTTGTAAACCGGTTGGGTGTAAAAGTGGGTCTTTAAGACGAACGTGATTCTGCGGGAAAGTAGAAAGATATAAAGCTAGACTTGTGGTTAAGGTTATAGTCAAGAGAAGGAATTGATTTCAAAGCCTTCTCACAGTAATGGAATAAAGGAACTCTTTTAGAGTGATTATGGCCATAGTAGCTCATTGATTTGGAGCTACATCAGATGGATGTCGAGGCAGTTCTTGAATGGTGATTTGGATGAGGAGGTGTATATGGAGCAATCTCTTTGGTTTGTAGAAGTTGGAAAGGAAGATTTGGTTGCAAGCTCAATAAGTCCATTTATGGTCTTAAACGAGGAGCTTCGAGGCGAGTGGTATCTAAGAGTTTGATAACATTATCACCCAAAATGGCTTTAAAGAATACATTTGATAGATGCATATATTTGAGGTCGATGGGAGTAGTTCGTATTTCTTGTTTTATATGTTGATGATATACTACTCGCATCAAATGATCCTGACTTGTTGATTGAGACAAAGCACATGTTGTCAACCCATTTTGACATGAAGGATCTTGGTGAGGCTTCTTATGTTTTGGGCATAAAGATTCTTCGTGATAGGGCTAATGGAGTGCTTAAATTATCTCAAAGAGCCTATATTGAAAGGATATTGAAGAGGTTCAATATGCAGAACTATAAATCTACTAGAGCGCCAATTGTGAAGGGTGATAAGTTTTCAAAGGCTCAGTGTCCCCAAAATGATGATGAGAGAGAGGAAATGAGGACCATTCCTTATTCATCTGTGGTGGGCAGCCTTATGTATGCTCAAGTATGTACACGCCCTGATATTGCTTTGTTGGCCTGTTGGGAAGGTACTTGAGCAATCTGGGGGTCGGCATTGGAGACGGCTAAGAAAGGTCCTTAGGTATTTGCAAGGAACTAAGGACTTAATGTTGACATATCGGCGCACCCGACTTACTTGATGTAGTTGGGTTTGTGATGCTAGTTTTGCGGTTTGCATAGATGATAAGAAATCCGCTCTGTTTATATTTTTATGATGGCGGGTATCTTGGAAGAGTGTCAAGCAAACACTTCTGACATCCTCAACTATGGAAGCAGTATGTGGCATGTTATGAGGCTTTTGTCATGCTATGTGGATGCGGAATTTTGTTTTACGCTAGGAGTTATTTGACTCCATTTCCTAGACATTGAAATTATTTTGTGATAATTCCATGACTATTTGCTTTCTCCAAGAACACTAGGAGTATTTCTCTGCTCCAAACATAATGGTGTAAGTTCTATTTTGTTTAAGGAGAAAGTGGCGAGTCTCTTATTGATATTGAATACATGTCCACAAAGGTATGTTGGCGGATCCATTAACAAAGGCTTACCCATGCTTGCGTTTCGAGAACATGTATCTCAAATGGTTGTTGGAAGCCTAGGTTGTATTAAGTTAGTGGGAGCCATTTTTTGGCATAAGTAATACTATGCTATATTATTGGAAGGATTGCTATTTATTGTACTTTTCTCTATAAATCAACAATGGCTTATATATGGTGTTTTTTGATTATTTGTTTTGATGAGATTCTATGGGACATTTAGTTATGATTATATGTATGTTGTGATGTTTGATTATGTAGTCCAGAGTGGGAGGTGTTGGAATTTTTATGTGGACTTACATAATCAACGATAATATTATAAATCAGTGTTAATTCATTTACGGCCCAATGAACCATAATGGGAATGGAAACATATTATTGTTTGATTTTTATGGGCTCACCACTAATTTGCACTTAATTTGTGATAAGTCATGTGGTCTGACTAAAGTGTGATATATATATATATATATATATATATATATAAAAGAGATGTGAGGGGGAGAAGTCGACATATCCCATTTTTCTTCCTTTTGGGAGTACTCCACATTTCGGTTTGGACCGAATCTTGGGAGAAAGGGAAGAGCTCATTGATCCCTCATTCTCGGACCGTCACGCACCCGGAGGGCAGCTTGGAGAACATCAGTGGCAAGATTGAAAGGATGGCTTCTCATGGCATCAATCCAGGTAACCATTTCGTTTTTTTTTTTAAATGCATGCTTAAATGTTGACATGTAATCCTATCTTGTTTAAATGTTCCATTACCTTCCTCCCATGAAATTTTCATTTCTGGGATCAATATGATTTTATAGATTGAAGCGCATACCCAATTGGTTTTTTCAACAATAAGGATTTGCAATGGCTGCAATTTTACACTCTCTTGCATTAGCATTAATCTGTGGTCTGATATTTTCTGAAATGATTGCCATGGCAGCATCATCTAGGGTTGTTCTTTCCTTGTCTCTGGATGCTGCTTCTTCCATTGATTTCTCTTATAGATTGAAAGTAGTGCCCAACAGGGAAGACGACTATTCCTCACCTCCACCTCCTACCGCCAATGGATCTCGCCTTTGGAAAAGAGAAACTCCAGGAGGCATATACTATCCACCGCCAGAACAACCGCCCACTAGTACCACACCGCCACCATCGCCACTGCCACTGCCATTGTTACCATGAGGTTCAAATATGGTTGAATACGAGGAGAAGATTATGATTTCCACTTTTCTTATACATAATATGTGACTGTGAGAACCACATTATATCTATCATGCTTTGTTCTCAATGTAAGATCCATTGTATGAATTTTTATTTTTTTTAATTGTGGTCAATATCTTCATTATGTCGTCCTTATAAATCAAGGATGATTATGGTTTCTATAAGAGAATCTTATTTCATCTAAACAAGATTGTATGTAATTATCATAGCCCTAGCTTTTCTGGGCTTATTATATAATTCTTACACGCAGTATTGCAAAACTTGTGTCTGCTACTTATATATTATGCTCCTTAATCTGTTTGATCTCAAATATTGTTGTTCTTAAGAGTCCTGATATGATGTTAGTCATGGGAGTGAGTACTATTCAACAACCTAATCCATTTATTTCATAAAAAGGATTTTCAAAAACCTTAAGAATCGAAGAGTGGCCTTCAAAAGCCTAGAAACTTTTCCCATGCTTGGATTAGCGGTATAGAAATTAAGACCTTTTTTTTTTTTTTTTTGTGAAAATTAATCATAAAAACATAAAGAATTACTTGAAGTAATAATTCAATCTACTCATCACAAGTTGTTCTTCCAAAAAGTAATTACTATTATTAATTCGATGGATTACAAGAAAATATTATCAAATGTTTATTTATATGTATCAAATTACCAAATGAGTCATGTTAATTACAAACATTTACAATGAGAATATTACAAATAAAAGTCTATAAAATGATGTTTTGTGTTTGTTTTTTTTACTTAATTTTAAATAAACTTCATTTCAAAAACTTTCAAAATTTAAAATTATTTCTTAATATTAGGTTTTCTTTTTACATCTATTCACTTTGAACTACAGCGTTGTGTACGAGAGACTCAAATAAAATCGTTTACTTGTTTTTTGATATTTATTTTAACAAGTATTAACCAGAAAAAGAAAAAAAATTATATGTTTCTTTTATCATTCAAAAAAACAATTTTATATTTTTAATTCAATAAAATTTTAAAGTAACAAAATAAAAAATATATTAAACAAAATTAAAATCTAAAAAACAAGTTGTTTTTAGTAAAAAGTTAAAGAAAAAATACCATCAAATAATTTTTTGGTCATTTTGGCAAATCACCCATTACACCTCTTCATCATTTTCTTTTTTAAATAGAGTGGTTATTAAAAAAATCTGGTTTTCTTGTTTTTTTCGTGATTTAGTGCGTCATCTGATGCGACATAGCGTTATCAGTGTCATCTTGGGGCGGCGTGGTTGTCTCATCTTGATCTTGGTTTGTTTTTATACGTCTTGGTGCAGCCAGGTTAGTTGTGTGTGAGCGATTTAGACAAACAAAATATATCTGATCAGGGACAAGAAATCAAATCAATGATCCTAAATATGGTGCAGAACTGAAGTTATATGTATTCTAATCATAATAGTAATATCAAATGTGTAAGCTCAACTATTAAATGTGTGGGCTTTGAGCAATTCATTATGCTATTAACCTAAATATTGTTTCATCCTCTATGATTTTTAACAATTTTGATTTTATATTTCTATCAATGTATTGTTAATTTGAATCTAGTGGCAATTCTTCCCGAAAGAAAAAAATAAAAGATAGTCTTTTGAAATATTAAGTAGTGTTTCTTAAAGTAACTTCAAAAGATCAGAACTTTTTTATTTAAGTACATATTATGTCTTTCAATGATTCCTTTGCATAAAAGTAGTATTTTTAAAGGTGACTTTTTAAGAATCAAAACTTTTATTTTAAAAACTAACTAATCTCTTCAAATGATTCTTTATTTTTTTTCCTTTCATATCTTCTATTCAAAACCTTTTTCTTTATTTTATTTTATTTTTGTTCATTCTAAAACGTTATAAACAAAAAAAGAAAAAAAAAACATGCATTCCTAAAAGGTTAATTTTGATATAGAAGACAGTTACTTAAAATTTTAATATTTTTATTTTAGCTGTTACGAAATTAAAGGGTTGATTTTGATATAGAAGAATTTGAAGGCATGCATATGCTTTGTCAGTCATGAGCTGGATACTTAAATGGTATTTACAGTTTCAAGTTTTTACGCGTAAGTGCTTAACAATATTTTCTGTTAATTCAATTATTTTCAACCAACTAGAAAAAACCAGTGAAGTGAGTGGTTGAAAAGTCCCACCTATCCTAAAATGAAGATTTAATTTCATTGTTAGGATAGTTGGAAAATTAAAATTTATGTGGAGCCAAAAAAAAAAAAAAATTTCAGTACAAAGAACAATTTCTCAGTATATATCAAAATTTATCTCACCATACACTTTCCTCTATTAACATGATTCGGCCAATCATGCCTACATCAACGGATAGAATCTTTCCCTTATTCTAAAAAAAGAATACAAGGTTAGAGGATTAGAGTATTACAACATGGAAGAAAATGCAAAACAACTGTTAATAGTCTACAATACCCTCCTGTACTCTAGTCCTCTGACTGCCCGTCTTGAACACACTAAATAAGCTCTTTTTGAAGTCTCTTCTCTTTTGAGCTTTCCCCTCATTATCGAATGTTATAGGATATTATACAGCTCTAGCAACCCATATAGGAAGCTGTCATACAATAATATAACTCATGAATTATGCTATAAAATATTCTTTATACACAAGAAATTACTAGAAATTAGGAATTTGAAACATATTCTAACAAATCTCTACTTTGGATCAAATTAATTCCATCAAGCGAGTCATTAAATCACATCTTGAAATTAAGAGCAATGAACTCAAGTTGAAATGAAATTCCTTTTATCTTCATCTAGTGTAACCTATAATTTTTTTGTTCTTCCAAATATATTTAACCTGAATTTATAATACCGAGTTTATTTAAATGAAAACAAGAATAAGCTGACAAGAAAGTGAAAAACGAAAAGATGAACACCAATTTATGTACAAAACCATAAGTAGGGAAAAGCCAAGGGCAGAGTATGAGAAAATCCACTATTCTAAAAATTAGGGTACAAGATTGTGGTATGATGACTATTAATTTGTATCACCCCTGAAACTCTAAAATACAAAACATGTGTCAGGATCCACATTAGAGTCCACACTGAAATCTAGCTTAGAAATGCAAGGTAGTGTTATTTCCTCACCACAAGATAAGAATTTCAACACCTTAAGAGTGGTCGATTCTACCAACTAAGATTTAGAAGTTGTTGTTACCTAGATTGTCATAACCTTTGGTCATCAGCGGCACTGTAAACCTATAAAAGGGTGATCCGGTGATGGTGGGTCCGTCGCCCCTCCGAATGATTAAGTTATAAAAAAATATGGAAAGGAATAAGAAAGAAAAAAAGTGTTTGAGTTGATTGCTTTTTCCCTGTAGAAGTGCACGACTTATACACGAACTCTCACTTGCTTTTAGGAAAGAAAATCTTGTAATTTTAGTGATAAATCTCTCTTTGTATCAAAGTTAGTTCTTCCTTATCAAGGATTAATTCTTTCTTATCGAGTTAATGTTTTTGAGAAGGGTGAAACAGGAAATTTGTAGATAAACCCACATTTTCATTTCATGCTTCATCCATTTATCCATAACAAACTTGCCATATGCGGAAGGACAATTGACTGAGGGACTTAAAACTCTAGACGGGCTACCTTGAATATCATAGCCCTCCTGTCTAGGTAGTGCCCTTCTGTTTTAATATTGTAGGGGCTAGGGCCACTTCAGATCGCAGGCCAGGCAGGCCTTGGGTCAAACAAGCCTTGGGCCCATTGAGTAGTGAGACTAAAAACCATGGTAGTCACAATGCCTCGCCTTTTCCCTAATTGGAATTTTGTGTTTTTTCAGTTAGGGAAAATACTGTGTTTTAAACCTTGAGTGCGGAGAGTCAAAAGGGCTAGAAAATTAATCGTGCATCAAGCGCGAGAAGGCGCGAAAGTGTTTGGTCTAAGCATCTGTGGGTGCTGCCACATTCCCCAGATTTGTTTGGCGCATGATGTTACAGCGGCACATTTAATGTAATGCATTGATGTTTCACCCCAATATATAGGGGTTGATCGAATCTTGCCTCTTTACTATTTCACAAAGCCTTTCTGTTGTAGTTGTTTTCTCTGCCTGGCTTCATTTGCTTTAAAGCAATCCTTGAATTATGACATCTTTCAATTTTTTGGTAAGTTTGTACAAACTTCGTTTGCATTGCCTCTATTGTGTTTTTTGTGTCTCTGTTTCTGGGGTATCTTAGAAAGCTTTCTCCTCTTTTGATGGTTCATCCATCATTCATCAGTGGGGTTCTGGTGACGAAGCTATAGGCGGTTTTCGGGATATTCCCAGGTTTGGGGTTATCCCATTAAGTCCCACAAAGCGTTTTGCTTTAGGGTTCTTAGGTTTGTTGTTGTGGGTTTGTCAACCTCCAAAGATATTTCTTTTATCTACCACGGGTTTGCGTGTCACCTACCCTGCGAGAAGCGAGAGAGTGACATGAGGTAGGACTCTTTGTAGGTTACCGACATTGATTGACCCATTTCATATATATAATTTCATAATTAAATAAAACTTGTAAAGCTACCACCATTGCAGTGTTTAACTATTCATGTACATACATTCTTGAGTCTCATTTACTTATACATAAACAAATTCCATTATTATAAAAACTTTTACATTTGCATTTCAAAACCCAAAAAAAGAAAAACCTACATCATGTGGACTCCTAGTACTGTGTTGGCCCTGGCGAATACAGAATACCCCGGATGTCCTCTTCAGTACCTACACGGATTAAACATCCGTGCTAAGCTTATAGCTTAGTAGGAAACAGATAACATATATGACCACTTGATGTGGTCCATAATTACAAGATACATATAACATAATGCAACGTCAGAGTTTATGTATAACATAATTCTATAACGGAGTTTTCATATAACATGATTCTTATAACTTGGGGAGTATTCACTTATCTCCGTAGGAGTTGAAATTAAATGGCATGGAGGTACTCGTAGGTACATTCTGAATTAGTGAGCCCGATTACTTGTTCTTATGGTTTAAATTTATTTTATATTCTTATCATATAAATGTTTGCCTGTATAGACTAGTAACAATGAATGAGAGGACACGGCTGTGGGTACCCGAAGGTAATGCGATCGCAGACGGAGGTGCCAAAGCACAATCATTACTTTGCCGCGTAGAAATACCGTAGCACTAGCAGGAGTGTTGTAACACTAGCAAAAGTGTCGTAGCACTGATCAGAGACATGCTTATCCACATAGCAGGAATGTCGCACTGGCGGGGAATGCGAGCATTGAGCAGGGCGATGCACAGCGCGTAACAGAGGTGTCGTAGCACAATGCAGGAGTGTTGTCGCACTAAACAGATGTGCCAATTCATTCACTATCTAGTCTCCAATAGGCATACAATTATATGTGTTTTCGAGCTTGTTATTTTATTCTCAATCACATTGCTTTATAGGGAAGAAAGAAACAATGTTTGCCTAGCGGCGGGAGCGTCAAGCGAAAGCCGATGATGAGGTACATAGCATTTTCATATAACTTTTAGCCATGTCTTGATCCTTTCATTGAGTGCAGAAAGACATAACAAAATAGGGTTGCGAGGCAAATTTTCCGGACCTCATTACTTTAGTCACAGGTACTCACTTCCGGAAGCAAATACATAACATTCTCTAGACCTTAAACCACTTTGAGTACCAGTACTCAACTTTCCAATCTTCATTTTAACCTCCTCACAGACCAAAAACAATTTTAATTACCAGTCTGACTTTGTCTTAGATGCTCGATATCGCTGGGCAAAAAACAACTTTGCGTCTGATACTCATCTTCCGGTTGGTACTCCACAACGTTTATATTTTCCTCTTTTCACCCATAATTTGAACTAAAACCAAGAAACACATCAAAATTGACTCAAAACTTGACTTGAACTGACCAAAACCACTAAAGCCCATAAAAAATAACCATGACACTTTCATAATGGAAGTTAGGTTTTTCCTAACAACCCATAAACAAGTATGGCTTGTGATAGTTTCCATACCTGGATTTCTTGAACTTTTCTTCTTCCTTCTTCTTTCTTGAACAAGGCTAGATCAAAGAAATGAGAGGAAGCAAACCAGAATTTTGTCTCATCTCCTCCACCTTAACCCTAGCTCTTCTCCCCAAAGATGAGAAAATATCTCCTCAATCCATTGACCAATTTTTGGTCTTATCCATAATTTGGCCTAAAGCCATGTTTGGCTTATCACATTTTTGGCTTGATTTCTCCTTTTGCTTATTAGTCCTTTCGCTCTCATCTATTTGCAAATGAAGTTATCTAAATTCCTACAATAGCATATCATCTTCTTGTGTTATGACCTTTGGGTCCTCATTTTACAAATCACCAATTTAACCTTGACTCTTGTATTAATTCCAGCTTTATCCTCTCTTTTTTCACTCTTAGCACTTAAATTCCGAAAAATACAAATTTTACTTTTCTTATACTACAAAACTATAATAAAACTACTAGGGTCTAATTCGGGGTGTTACATGACGCCTTCACTACTTTAAGGTCCTCAAGCTAATCCTTTCTTCTTCTTTTTTCTTGTAGTATGGCGAGAGGTCGGGAAGACACTTCTACCGGTCAGGTTGGGCGTATGAAGGGGACCCCCTCGAGAATCGCCCATTGTAAGCAGCCTAGTCGCTTGCTATGTTTGTAGAGGAGTTGAGATCCTTTTGTCAAGTCCCTACTGACATTAGTCTGGAATTATCATACAGAGGGGTTGTCTCAACTGTAAGAAAGGTAGATAATGTTGTCTACTTCACCCATGAGCAGTTTGCTATTGGTCTTCGCTTCCCCATCTCGTCGTTGGTGAGTGCTCATACATCCGAACGTCTTTCGGATCTTGATGGGTTGCAGTGTGCTAAACTTTCTCTACAAGTTTGACTAGCTATCTATGTCGGCCTAGAGCCCCCAGCTGCAATTTGTAACCGGACTCTCCAACTCCCTTAAGACTGAGGCAAAAGGGGTTGTTTTAGTGAGAGGGCCATGGTATGAGACGCCATGCTATCTTAGGCTCCCATTTGACCTAAACCAGTCCCTCACATTCCCAGGTTTGTCTCAACTTGATGGGGTTTTCTCTTTTCTAGATCACCCACACTTTGACATGCCCTTTTTCTTTGGACTTTGTAGGTAATCACGGCGTGGTCAGCTACTTAGCTAGGTGGAGAAGGCTGTCCCTGGCGTATCCAGTTAGTGCTCAGTGCGAGGCAGAGCGCAATCATAAGCTCTTCTTATTGGTGAAGAATTTACGAGAGTTAGACGTTAGCCCCTTTCGTTACATAGTCCATGTCATCCCATTTCATTTGTAGGCTGGAATCATAGGTAGACATTTTGTCCTTCGGGTCCTTCGAAGTCGATCCCGGACATCTACGCACAGAGGGTGCGCTCGAGAAGCCTAAAGTGGGGCGCTCAAGAGCCTCGACTACCTTTGCTAGGCCCAACCAATCGCCTTTGGACGAATAAGATTCTCAGCCTACCCCTTAAGCGGTGAAGAAGAAGAAGAAGAATGAAGGAAAGATCATAGTCGTTGGTTTGGGATTAGAGGACTTTGTGGATTGGGTAGGTCCAAATGCTAGTAACCCAATTGAGGAGAGATAAGACGATATGTCTAGCCTCGGTGTTAGGTTGGCCTTTCAGTTTGCAGCGGCTGGTCTCGGGGGGAGACTACTCCTTTGGCTCCTAAAGTATCACAGCGAAAAAATTTGAAGAAGGTAGGATCTAGATGAAGAGGCTCAGAAAATTCCTGTAGACTCTCCAGAATGAGCCTCTAATGCTCTACAGGCTTTGGAGGGTGCCTCCCAAGATGCTTCCAAAGAGGCTTGTGCATCGCTAGAGGATGGGGTCCTGGCCTAAGGGCTTCCTAATGCTGTTGGAGTTGAGGGGGAGGCTTTATTGGAGAGAGCTGCTAGGTTGTCGTTCTTGGCCAAGCCTGTAAATGCCGACCCTTGCAGGCCAAGGCTACCTGACCGGTTGATGCTAGGCTCGTATGTTCTACCGCAGGAGAGGGACCGTCCTTCAGCAGGACACGGTGGCTCTTAACCTACAAGTTGCAAGGGCTTGGCTTCAATGGTACATCCCAACGACCCTTGTCACTTGATACCTTTTTCCAATTCCCTCCTAGTCACGATTCGTCAGGAGGCAGTCACGATGTGAAACGGTAGATGATCCAATCGCCAAAGGATAAATTCCTCCATTGGCACTAGGACAGGGAGAAGAAACAAGAGGAAAAAGCAAAGCAGATGAAGGAGTTATAGGATCATGTCGAACACTTGCAGTGTGAGAAGGACCGGTTGCGAGCCCAGGTAGAAAAAATATGCGATCTTGGTGGAAGAGATGTGCAAGATAGCGGTCGAGCTTTTAATCAGTCCCTCACAGCGAGGAGGAAAAGGCCATTTATCTAGGATAAGGCTGATGCCCTAACAGATGTCGAGTTATCCTCGGTAGTTCCCCACCTTTGGGCCTCTTACTAGCAAAGAACACGAGGTCCAAATCATGTAAGAGGACCCCGCATCGCCTTGCCTTCAACAATGTCGTTAGTGGCGCATCCCGCCAAGTAAGGATAGAAGCAGGTAGGAGGCAAAACTAGCCAGATTGAGCCCCGGTGACTCGTCGTTGTGCACGTAGGCCGCGATCTTAACAATGTGTTTATGCGTCCAGCCTTTAGTGCGGGGCGACATTTTACATGCGACAATGGCTCAGTTCGGGACCAGATGACGTGCTCTCTTCGCCCTAGGGCAACACATTTCTTGACTATGAGCCACGGCCCAGTTCGTTATACCCACTTTTTCCATGTTCACTTGGCTCTGCCCAGCCCTTGCGATCACGTGCTCCGTATAATCGACGGTGATACTAGCGCCAACAATGGCTAGTCTGTTGTGTAAAGTCTTCTCGGCTAGCTTGCGAAGGCCCGCATTAGCCTGGTTTTATAAGCTCTAGCGTAACCCAATAAACTCATTCAATGGCCTATGGGCGGCATTCGTATCGCAGTACCTTTGTTCGGTGCGACAAAAGAGGAACATCAGCTCCTTACAGGCTATTCTCAAGCATGAAGCGGAATCTATTCAATACTTCATGAGGAGATTTGAGACAACAGTTCAGTAAGTAGAATCTTACAGCATGGATGCAGTCCTCCAGAACTTTAGGAGAAGCTTTGGGTTGTCCACGCCATTCTTCTAGTCACTATCTTTAGACCTACCAGAGAAAATTGAAGAATTACATAGGCGGGTTGATAAGTACTCAATGATGGAGGACAACGTCTATCGGCAAACCCAAGCATCATGATCATAAAGTCAACCCGATCGAGGACATAAGTCATACGGGAAGAAGGCATGCAGAGGTTGAAGGAGGATAGAGTGAGATCGTGATCCGTGACCAGTCCTTAGAAAAGAGTGAGCCCTCGCAGTTCACCCCCTTGAACATCTCGTATGAAAGGCTATTACCCATCATTCATGATTTGCTAGAGTTCAAATGGCCTGCACCGATACAAACAGATCCTGCCCAAACAAACAAATCCTTGCGATGCGATTATCATAGGGATCATAGGCATGAGACTGATAGGTGCTGAAGCCTAAAGTTCTTGGTGGAAAAGCTGGTCAAAGCTAGACACCTCAGGAGGTATATCAAAGAAGCAAATCATAGAGAGGAGTGAGGGCCAGTAGTAGACAAAATTGCAGTCAGAGCCATGACTCTATTAGAACCTAGACCAATTATAAATTATATACTAGGTGGCCCATATGACAACCAGTATCAGTCGAAGCACCAACAGAAGAAGATCTTAAGAGGTGCCACAATCAAAGGCAAGGTAAATGCTATCCACACAGAAGGCAGTCGTGAAGAAACCAGGCCTATAAATGGAGCTACATCCTTCCCTCCTATCAACTCAAATAGGATTATTGTGCCCCACTATGATGCATTGGTACTCACCCTCTGTATTAGTGGCTTTGACGTACACAAGGTATGGTGGATCCTAGAAGTGCAACAGATTTGTTGCAACTACCCACCTTCAACTAGATGAGGCTTTCCTTAGGGGTGTTGAATTCAACAGGGCGAATTCTCTCTAGTTTTAATGGTGCAACTACTGTAACACTAAGATATTTCATGCTCCCTGTAAGGGTCGGCCTAGTCACTCAGCAAGTTTTATTCTCAGTTGTTGGAGACTTGGGTCCTTACAAATCCATAATGGGGCGAGCCTAGCTACATTCGATGCAAGCCATTCCTTCTACCTACCACCAAATGGTTAGTTATTTGACTAACGATGGTTAGGTTGACCTTTGGGGTAATCAGTTGGTTGCAAGGCAATGTTATCAGTTATCTATGTGAGAATAGAGAGGGGAGAAGAGCCTTGAAAGTCCTCCCCTTAAGGACCAAACGCCCGCGTAGCAATCACATTTCGCCACCCAGATTAGGGCGGAGAAGAAGGATCCACTAGGTTGTGGACCTCCTAGAAAAAGTAATGTTGGATGAGCCGAAGAAGTTCACTTATGTCGGTTCTATTCTGACCGGTGACGAAAAAGAACAGTTACAACTTGCGCTGCTGAGTAACATAGATGCGTTCGCTTGGAGCCACTCGAATATGGTCAAAATTAATCCAACTATGGCTTCTCACAAACTAAACATCATCTCCAAGGCTAAACCAATGAGACAGAAAGTAAGGCTTGTTCACTCGGATCGCCATCAAATCATCTAGACAGAGGTAGAACACTTACTAAGAGAAGGTTTCATCAAAGAAGTAAAGTACCCGAAATGGCTAGCCAATGTAGTGGTGGTTCTAAAGAAGGATGGAAAGTGGCGAGTATGTATAGATTACACTGATCTCAATGAAGCATGCCCAAAAGATAGCTTCCCCTTGCCACGTATAGATCAAATTGTTGACTTCGCAGCTGGGAAAGGGATACTATCATTTCTGAATGCCTTCTTTAGATATCATCATATTCCTATGCACCCCACTGGCCATGAAAAAAGGCCTATTACACCACCGAAATTTTATGTTGTTACAATGTGATGTCTTATGGATTGAAGAATGTTGGGGCAACCTATCAAAGATTGGTAACTAAAATATTCCGACTGCTGTTGGGAAAATCCCTGGCAGAAGAAGAAACTCGATACACCCGTCTCGAACAAGTTACATTAGCCCTCCGTGTGGGAACCAAGAAGCTTCGCCCCTCCTTCCAAGCACACCCTATTATCGTGCTGACCAATCTCCCATGTGAAACACTATACACAAGCCTGACCTATCAGGAAGGATGGCCCGATGGGCGATTGAGCTAAGCAAGTTCGGTATCCAGTATAAACTTCGCTTAGCATTGAAGGGTAGGTACTGGCAGATTTTTTTAGCAAAACTACCCTAGCCACATGTGAACCAGGATAACAATGGTTGATGGATTCTTAATGTGGACGGTGCTTCTCACCATACGGGAGTTGGAGTCGGCTTGCAACTTAAAGCCCCAAACAAGGAAAAGGTAGATCAAGCCATATCATTAGACTTCCCCGCGTCCAATAACGAGACTTAACATGAAGCAATACTAGCCAAGGTAGATCTTGCACAATCCGTATCATTAGAAAAACTTCTCATACGCAGTGACTCTCAACTGGTAGTCAAACAAGTAAACGATGAATACAAAACGTGAGACCAACGCATGGCCAAGTATGTGAGTCTGGTCAAACAGGGACTAAGGAGTTTTGCGGTTTAGAGGCTTCAACATGTCCTAAGGGACTTGAAAGAAAGGGTAGACGCATTGGCAATAGTGGCCCCATCCATCTTAATAAAAGACACAGTATTCCTCCCAATCTACTACCAGCTAACGTTGTCTATTACAACTGATTTACTAAGTCAAGTAGATGAAGCAGGCCCTTCTAGGCTAACTCCTATAATGCATTATCTGAGCTCGAGAGAAGTGCCGATTAACAGAGTTGAAGCCCACAAGGTCCAGGTCCAGGGGCAAGATTTTTTTTAATGAATAGGTAATTATACAAGCGGTCTCTAGACGGGCCGTATCTTAAGTGTCTCACCACTCAGCAAGGAAAGTATATACTGGCTGAACGCCATGAAGGGGTATGTGGAAACCATCCGAGCAGCAAAATTTTAGCTCACAGGGCCCATACACAAGGGTATAAAAGCTGATATGACCGCCTATGTCAAGAAGTGCGAACGTTGCCAACGACAAGCTCCCGTGTCAAGGATGCGAGCTCAATACCTAGCCATCATCATGAGCCCCTGGCCCTTTGCTCAGTGTGGAATTGATGGATTAGGCGCTGCCTACCACTGACTCACAAAAATTTATTTGTTGGTTGCCACCGACTGTCTTAGTAAATGGATAGAAGATGAAGCCTTCACCTCCATCAAGGATAAGGATGTCGTTCAATTTGTGTGGAAGAATATATTCTACCGATTCATGATACCCCAATCCATTGTAACTGACAATGGGCCATAATTTAATAGCGGCGTATAGAGAAATTTCTGCAAGGAGCTGAAAATCATAAATTTGTACTCAACCTCACGATACTGATTAGTGCCCAAAAAGTGCTATTTTGAACCCTATTTTTAATAGGTTTTGAGCGCTTTTTGTGTACTAATTGTTGTAATTAACCCAATTTACATATTAAGGTCCCTATTATTCTAATGATCACATTTTGTGGCAAATTTTGTAGTTTTTGCGAGCTAATCACGCCAACATTGTTGAGTCAATCAAAATATGAAGAATTAAAGTCAAACTCAACATCATAGATCAGAGACTAGAAGGAAAGAAGAGAAGAAAATAGAAGAGAAAAGTAGACGGGAGATAAAATGGAAGCCGGTAAGACGGTGGCCAATGGAGCGGTAGCGCGGGAGAACTGGACTTTTCGCTGGGCTGGCGAAAATTCGCTGTGAATAGCGAAATTTTTCGCTATCTCTTGTGAATTTAAGCTAGCTGGCCAAATGTCACTATTCTAAGCGAGTATGCATTTTAAGCTGCTCACAAGAATTTATTAAGCTAGCGAAATTTACGCTATTAGCGAAATTGCCACTTTTGTGAAAATTCATGATTCGCTATCTCTTGGTGATTTAAGCTACCTAGCGAAAATTTTGAATATAGCGAAATCCTTGCCTTGTCGGGCTTTTGTAATTAATGTAACCTGACTTCAATTTTTGGTGTATTACTCTCTTGTCCTTTAACTTAATGATTGTTAGGCTTTCTTGTATTTTCACACATTTAGGTTAGTATATAAGCCACCTTATAAGTTGTAACCACAACTTTAATCTTTCGTTAAATATCTTGCCTGACTTTTCATTTTTCTTTTCGGTTTTCTCTCTTCTCTCTCCTCTTTCTCTCCTTTTCTTGGTTGCCAAACACCCTCCAGGGATGACAACTTGGAGGATGAGCGGCTAAAACCACTTCCTTCTTGAAGTAAAAGGCTGCTGGGGGTGAGATCTTTGAGTTCTTAGTGGTTCCCCCTTTGCTTTTCATGCGAAGTAGATTTTGTCATTTTGGTTCCCCGAATCTTCAACTCCTAGGTTTTAGCTTTTTGATTTACTTTCTTCGGTAATGCTTAGCAAGCTTTTAGGGTTTAGTGTATACTTAGCTTTAGATACACTAATATCCATTAGTTGCCCTTCTGAGAGCCTTTGAGGTAGGTTAAAGGGTTAGGGTTTTCAAAGCCCGATAGTTGCATAACATTGAATGTCATTAATTTGGCCAATACTCTCCATGCTTTAGGATCCAGTGCATATTGAGTGAGAGATGTACTGTGGTTCTTTAGATGGTCTTTACGAGCCTCTAAAATGATATTTATATGTTATGGTTTCTTAAATTAGGGTTGCATAGCATTTAATGTTATCGATTTGGCTAATACTCTCCATGGTTTAGGATCTACCGATTGCATAATTAGTGATAGATGTCTTGTTTGTTCTTTAGATGGTCTTCTGACCTCTAAGATGATATTGAATATTAGGGTTTCAATAATAAAGGGCCATGGATGCATGCTACGTATTGACTCGAATAGGAGTTATTTCAAGGGTGAGGTTTGCTAGTTAAACATAGATCAGGTTGTTATGCCATGGACTATAGGTTGCATGTCATACTTGAGAGGGAAATTAACCCGGGGACCCTCCCGGTTAGCTAGGACCTTAAACCTAGTATTGATGCTTCAAGGGGAGTTCTTTTCTTATTTTTCTTCATTTTATTTTCAGTTGCAAACCATCCACTTCCACTGGTACAGCAGCCCCAAAATCCAAATTTAATTCACGGAGTTTGATTTCCTCAAATCATTTGTCTGAAGAAAACCCATCCCGCGTGTTCGACCACTAGACCCAGCTTATGCGTAGTAGCCTTGACTACGGCTGATAGGAGAACAGGTATATAAATTTTGTTGATTCATTTCGACTACGTGTACCCAGATCAAATGGCGCAGATTCTTAGGGGATGAATTACTAAGTGCGAATGGTAGCTTGATGAACACTTGTGATCCTCATCACGAGTTACGGTGAATTTTCGCTTTTATTGTTTCCTTTGTCGATTTTTTTAGTTCATTTCACTATATATAAAAAAAAAAAAATAAAAAAAATTTCTGCGAATTTGTTTTGGTGTTGCCTTATTTCTCTTCACTGAGTTGAATTTTCGATTGGGTTTGAATTGTAGCCAATGGAAGAGGGAAGGCAATACGAGTGAGTATTAGGTGGAGAGTAACCTAGGGCATATGTAATGATGAGGGACTATAGAAACCTTGCATGTGAGAAGTCGTGACATGTGGAGAGGAACCCAGTGAATATAGGTCCGCGGGGACTCTGAGACCAATGGATGAGTTCACCATGTAGTACTTACAACCATAGTTGGGAGATCACACAAATTCCTCATAGGAACCAAAACCTCCTGATATCGCCTCCTGAACCTCTTTATTATGCCCCCATTTCGGCGGCGGCAACCACGACCCCATCCCCTGTTGAGCAAGCCATCACGAACTTGAGCAAACAAGTGGATAATTTCATAGAAAGGCAAAAGAGCCGTGGCCCATCCGGGCTAATCGAAGCCCGACAGTGGAAGCTCCACTGAACAAGAGGAATTGATGGACTTCAAAGTGAAATGGAGCTTAAATTGGACAACTTGCGGTGTTGATTTTAAAGCTTGCCAACCCAGCTTGATCATGCGAGAGGAAGAGAGTGAAGGATGAGTGCTTGGCGAAGCAATTTTAGGTGAGCGGAGTTATTTGCAACCTCAAGAGGAATTGAAAGTAGAACCAACAGAAGATCCTGAGGAACTGCAGGATGCCCCACAATTGAGTGTAATATATGGACCATGGAAAAAAGAAGAAGAAATCCTTCCCTTGTTGAGTGAGGAAAGTAATGGGAAGGAATTGTGGAAAGAGCAAAGTCGCGAGCCCGACCCCAGAAACAGCCTTTGCGGTAGCCTTGGATGACCAAGTGTACATCGCCCCTGCATGACAAAATCAAAACCGACATACGCTCCCCAGGCTAAAGTCGACCCACATCCTTTGCATGTCATCTGGGAACGAAACTAGTGGCCATTGCTCATATTTTTGCCACTACATCAAAGAAAATGGCGGTTGCTCATGCATAGCACGAGTGGATGGATTCGGTCTTAGGTTCGGTTTAGACATCCAGAACCTCGGCATTTGACTCCCCACTTTTGGTTTAATTTTTTCTTGCTTTATTTTATTTTATAGTATTTTATTTTTCTTTCGTTAATTTTTCTTCTTAAGTTTTATCTAATTTTAGTTAATTTATGTTTTAAAATTAATTTTTGCTTTACGCAATTTTCCTAATTTTTCTTGTGTTAATTTTGCGGTTTTTCATGAAATTTTGGAAGCTTGAATGGAAGATCGGGGCAATCGCGGAGACGGCGGCGGTACCATGGCTGTGAAATTTACTTGGCTATACGAAATTTTAGCAATTCTAGCGAAATACCAAAATTTAGCTATATAAGTGAAGATTTGGACAAGAAATTTCGCTAGCTAACGAAGGAATTTCGTTAAGCTAGCGAAATGGATGGCTTAGCTGATAGTGTTTTAAGCTACATGCCAAAATAATAGCAGTGTTCCATTTAATTTTTTTTTTTATATATATATTAAAAAAAAAAAAAACGTTTATTTTACGTATATATTATTTTATTTCAAAAAAACCAAAAAACAAAAAAAACAAAAATGTTTTTATTTTTTATTTTTATATATATTATTTTATTTCAAAAAAAATTTAAATTTAAAAAAAAAAATTTGTCTCTTAAAAAAAAAAATAGATTATATATATATATATATATATATATATATATATATATATATATATATATTGTTTTTATTTTATTTGATTTTAAAAAAAATCAAAAAATTTACCATTTATTAGACATAATGAATTTTTATGAGCTTAGCGAATCTGTAGAAATTTCATTGTGTAGCGAAATTTAAGCTAACAGAAAATTCAGCTAGCTAGCGAAAATTTTCAGCTATCTTGCATGATTTGTATACGATATTATTTATTTCGTAACTTTCATCAGAACTCCGTTTAGGCGTTCTTGGTAAGTTGGAAAGCTTAGAGAGTGTAGAATCCAAATATGACCATAAAGGTATTTTGACACTTTTATAAAGGTTTAATTTTAAAATGGTCAAGCGGTCACCTTTTTCTCTCTTTTCTTCTCCTAACTTGTTTATTTGAAGCCCAAACGGGTGAATAAGGTCTTCGATGGAAAGCTTGCGAAGTTTTCTATCCAGCAATGATCACATCTCATCATGGGAGGTAACACTTCCTTCTCTAATTTTCCATTAAGGCCCCGTTTCGGACAAAGAGATGTTTGGGTTGGGAGAGTTAGTAAAGGAAATGGATTTTGTATTTATGTTTTGTTATCATTTTGTTCAAGCCCATTTTGTGATGTTTAGTGGCTTGTTAGGTTCCTTTCTATAAAGGCATTATACTAAACGACCGCTCAAAATGCGGACCCATTTTGTAATCAAAATTTTTGTGGTTTGCCTAACTTTTGTGGTTTGAAAAATTGAAGCTGTGTCAATTCATTGATGTTAGATTGGTTCCTTGCTTAGTTGAGTGAATGATTGAATTGAATTCTTATTGATTTCGACCTTTTTCTTCCACCTTTAGCTAACCACACACAAAGCACATTAGAACAATAGTAAATTTGAAAAAACTGCGCCAACCTCCTTTACTTTGCAATAACTATCCTAGTGTTGTTGACACTTTAATAGGTTAAGGACCCCTTTGTGGAAAAAGAAAGAAAAAGAAAAAGAAATGAGAAGAAAAAAGAAAAGAATAAAATTGCAATGCTTTGCCTTGAAACCGAAACCACCAGTCAGGAATTTATACTTAGTGAAAGCAGCACAAAGCCCGGTGCCTAAACCTTCAGCTGGTTGGGAGTCATAAGCAGTGTTCGTTACATGGGTGGATGGGTGGAACAGCAAGTTGTAGGTCTTTGAGTCTCTCGAAATCATTCAGTCCAGGGAGTGAAACTGAAGAGTTTGTGGTCGAAAGATCCTTATGACTTAGTGCCCTAAGCCTTAGTGGTTAGGAGTCATGTTAGATCCCGTTACATGGACTTTGGTGAGGTCGATTCACAAGGCATTGCACCTACAACACAAAAAATTGTGGAATAAGAGGTGGGTCTGATCTATTTGGGTTGGTTGGCACGCTGGAGTCGTGGTAGTATCTAGGTTGGGAGAGAGTGCGGTTTGTGATTTATTATTGAGAGGCGATAAATAAACACTTAGATTTTGGTGGAAGTTTACGAGTCGGAGTCATCGAAGGGAGAGCTCTTTGATACTCAATTTGTATGCCTTCATTCTCTCATGATAGTTATTGGACCGCGGCATTGATGATTCTTAGCAGGGTTAGACGTACTTCTTCACAACCTTTTTGAACTACAACCTTTTTTGTGCACATAATTTTGTTATCTTTTGTATGCTCTTTCTTTCTTTCTTTCATTGCTAAGGGACTAGCAATGTGGCCAGGTTAGAGGGGTGTGATTAGTGCCCAGAGTGCTATTTTGAACCCTATTTTTAATAGGTTTTGGCGCTTTGTGTACTAATTGTTATGGTCTTAATTTACATATTAAGGTCCATATTATTCCCAATGATCACATTTTGTGGCAAATTTTGCGAGTTTTGCGAGCTAATCACGCCAACATTGTTGAGTCGATCAAATATGAGAAGAATTAAAGTCAAACTCAACATCATGGTCGAGACTAGAAGGAAAGAAGAAGAAAATAGAAGAAAAATGAAGCGAGGAATAAAATGGAAGAGAAGCGTTAGGAGCAGTGGCGATGGAGCGATGTGCGCGGGAGAGCACGGACTTTCGCTAGGCTAGCGAAAATTCCTTTGTGGATAAGCGAAATTTCTCAATTTCGCTATCTCTTCTAATTCACTAGCTATTGAAATAATCACTATTCCCTAGCGAATTATGCATTTTGCTACTCACCAAGAATTTCGCTAAATGCGAAATTTCGTATGTGAAATTGCCCTTTACTTTGAAAATTCATGATTTCGCTATCTCTTGAGTGATTCGCTACCTAGAAAATTTTGGGCCTTAGCGAAATCCTTTGCCTTGTCATGTTTGTAATTAATATATGGAAGCTTCAATTTTGGTGTATTCTCTCTTGTCCTTCTTAGCCAATTTGTTAGAGCTTTCTTGTATTTTCACACATTTGGGTTGGCTATATAAGCCACCTTATAAGTTTGTAACCCTAACTTTAATCTTCGGTAAATATCTTACTTGCGACTTTCATTTTTCTTTTCGAGTTTCTCTTCTCTCTCCTCTTTCTCCTTTTCTTGGTTGCCCGAACACCCTCCGAGGATGACTTGGAGGATGAGCGGCTAAAACCACTTCCTTCTTGAAGTAAAGAGAATTTCTTTGAGGTGAGATCTTTGGAGTTCTTGGTGGTTCCACACTTTTCTAAATGCAGAAGGTTTTGTCATTTGGTTCCCAAATCTTCAACTCTAGGTTTTTTAGCTTTTTGATTTACTTTCTTGATACTTGGCAAGCTTTTGGGGTTTAGTGTATACTTAGCTTTAGATACACTAATATCATTAGTTGCCCTTCTACGAGCCGAGGGTAGGTTAAAGGGTTAGGGTTTCCAAGCGATAGTTGCACTTAACATTGAATGTCATTAATTTGGCCAATACTCTCATGCTTTGGATCCAGTCCATATTGAGTGAGATGTCTTTGTGGTTCTTTAGATAGTCTTCTGAGCCCTCTAAAATGATATTTATATGTTATGGTTTCTTAAATTAGGGTTGCATAGCATTTAATGTTATTGGTTGGCTTGATCTCTCCATGCTTTGGGATCTGATTATAATTAGTGATAGATGTCTTGTTGTTCTTTAGATGGTCTTCACGAACCTGCGAGATGATATTAGATGTTAGGGTTTCAAGCGTCAAGGGGCCATGAATGCATGCTACTATTATTGACTCAAATAGGAGTTGTTTCAAGGGTGAGGTTTGCTAGTTAAACATAGATCCAGGTTATGCCATGGACTATAGGTTGCATGTCATATGCGAGGGAAGTCTTTCGGGGGACCTCTCGGTTAGCCTAGGACCTTAAACCTAGTGGCCCAGTAGCTGGGAGTTCTTTTCTTATTTTTCTTCATTTTATTTTCAGTTTACCGACCATCCACTTCTTTGTTTTAGCAAACCCCAAAATCCAGAATTCACCAGTTTGATTTCACTCGAATCATTTGTCCAGAAGAAAACCCATCCGTGTTCGACCCTAGACCACTATCTTTGTAGTAGCTTGACTACGCGGTAGGAGAACTAGGTATATAAATTTTGTTGATTCGACACCGGCTAACGTAGCACGAATCGGATACCCGTAGACGATAGCGAATAAAGCATCTAACAAAACCTTCTTGACAACATTAAAAAAGCGTCTACATTCAGCTAAGGGGAAATGGGTGGACAAGCTACCAAAAGTTTTTTGGGCCTATAAGACAACCAACTGGAAGCCGATTGGAGTGTCACCATTCGCCCTCACCTATGGGATGGAGGCTATCTTTCCTACAAAAATTGGGATGCCCACACTTCGGACTGAAATCCCTAGAAAGACTAATACTGATGCCATTACCAAAGACTTATATGGCAGATGAGCTTCGGGAAGTAGCCGTTATACGTATAGCCTCTTACCAACAAAGGATGGAAAATCTATAAAACATGCGTGTACGGCCGCGTACGTTCCAAGCCAGAGACCTCGTTTTAAGAAGGGTCTTTGAAAACATGGCTGACTCAGGCAAGTTAGCATCCAGGTGGGAAGGGTGCATTTTATGATAGTAAAGGTAGAGGCTGACCTACTTAAACACTTGAATAAACTGAGCCAGGATTCCGATTACCTAGGATGTTAGATACTCACATCTTAAGAGGTATTATCAATAAAGTTCTCTTATTTAATAAAATTTTTCTTTGAAGTGTTTTCTTTCAATCTTTCCAACTGTCCCCATGCAAAAGCCCAAATGTGGCTCTAAGCCTACTGTCACTTTCAAAAGCCCAGATGTGGCTCTAAGCCTATTGACACTTTCAAAAGACCAGACTTGTGGCTCTAAGCCTACTAACACTTTCAAAAGACCAGACTTGTGGCTCTAAGCTTGTTAGCACTTTCAAAAGCCCGGATGTGGCTCTAAGCCTACTGGCACTTTCGAAAGACCAAACTTGTAGCTCTAAGCTTGCTGGCACTTTCAAAAGACCAGACTTATGGCTCTATGCTTGATGGAACTTTCAAAAGACCAGATTTGTGGGTCTAAGCCTGTTGTGACCTTCAAACTACCAGAGATGTGGTTCTAAGCCTGCTGGCACTTTCAAAATACCAGAGATGTGGCTCTAAGCCAGTTGGCACTTTCAAAGGGCCAGCCTTATGGCTCATAGCCCGTTGATGCATGTTTAAGCACAATAGTAGCTCTTAAGCTTGTTGGCTAAAGCGAGGCCACAAACGGTGCCTTACACATTATCCCGAGTGTAATCCTACCCATTCTAGCTCCCCAAGACTTAACTATCCTAGTCAATGTTCTCATAAATGATAAGAAATAGTAGGGATTCATTGCATGAGTATACCAAAAATCATATTTCATTAAAATACGCCAATAAGAGTTAGTGACTACAAAAATATGTTGGGATCGTTGGCCAGCTACAAAAATTTCATATTTCATTATACATAAATTTCAAAAAAATGGGGAAAGGGGGGGAAAGGTGGGGAAAGAGAAGTAAGGAGAGCAAAATCAGCTCTAATCCCCAACGGAGTCATTCTCCTTAGGATCCTTGGCCGGCTTGATCAAATCCACTTTGGCGACTAACGCCTCGATAGCTATACGATAAGAGGCACCTAGGATTAAATGTAAATAACTGGAGGCAGCGGTTTAGAGGAGTCGGGCATGCCGTCTAAAACCTTTGGTTGGCATCCACAATTGTTGTGTTTGAACATACAACATCCATAACCGTAGGCGAATATCATCTCCAAGGCCTTTTAGTAGTTCTCCTCCATGACTTCTTTGTCTTTACTGGCTTGGGATTGAAAGAAGGACACTTCATCTTTTGCTGCCCTAAGCTTCAGCCGAAGTGACGTCCATTCAACCTCTAGGAGGGGAATCTCTGCCTCAGCGTTGCGCTTGGCTTCCTTCACTACGAGGGTAGCCAGCCGGGAAATCTCATCTTCCTCCTTAGCCTCATCCCTTTTCTTTTCTATGCTTGTGGCTCTTTCAATGCCCTCTTTGGCCCTCCACTCCCAGTACCTAGACTTAGCCCTTGCCTTGCTAAGGGTGTCATCTAGGGCATTCTGCTTGGAGACCACGGACTGAGCATAGCGTTGCAGTTGCTCGGCATCATCCAACCAGAGATAAAGTTCCCTATGCTGGATCGCTATATTTCGGAAGGCAATGATAGCTTGTAAAAGAGGAGGAATTAGAAAAATAATAATAACGACGCAAGAATTTGCATTAAAAAAAAAAGGTTAGAACATACCAGCTCCTTCATCTTGTTGAAATCATGGTTACGCATGTGCATTCCGTCCTTGGCCACCTACTGGTATGACTTTTGTCAAATAACCAGGGAAAGGGATGGAGTACTCTTCTGAAAGTGCCACCACCGATATGCGATGGCTAATGGGGTAGTGGTCGCACATGTGAGTAACATAACTATCCCTCTAGTTGAAGGGGCTCCAGCAATCTATGATCGATTAGGCAGTATCGGGACCCGAGACAGGCACGCTCGACGAAGGCTACTCCCACTTCATCGAGATAACGGGTGAGTTGAGCACCAATATGTCAAGACCCTTTAGCCTCGGTGAGGCGTTCTGACCTAGTTGAAGCGCAACTCGAGTGGCTGTATCTCTAATGGAGCCTCCCTTAGGGCTCTATCAGCATCAGGAGGCCCCCTGTCTAAAACACCATTCTCCAGCGATGCACGAGCCTCCTTGAGAGCCTCTTGGCCTGCACCCTCTAAAGCCGACACGGCATCCTAAGGCACGTTCTGGAGAATCAACAGTGATTTCAACTAGTTTTAACACAGTCACTCTTCATCAGGCCGACGTTTAGGATGCTTGCGCCTAGTACTTCCAAAGTAGAGGTTGTCTCCCCTAAAAGCTCATTTGCTCAAACTACATCTGTCGGCTGAACCCGTGTAAGGCTAGACATATCATCCTCCCTTCCCTCAGCCGGCTCACTAGCAGTTGGATCGAATCAATCACAAGCCCTCTAGTCCCATGCACCTTGCTTAGTGCATCCACCGCTATCTTTGCTTTCTTCTTCTTCTTCATCTTCTTCTTCTTCGCCGGCTAAGGGGCAAGTTGTGGATCTTGCTTGGCCAAAGGTAATTGGTCAGGCCAAACAAATTTCACCAAGGCTCCTTCGGCGACCTTAGCTTGATCACAATCCGCTCGTAAAGAGCTGCCAGGGATTGACTTCAAAATGTCAACAAGAACAAAGTGCTCTCCCTTAACAAGCTCTACAGACAGCAGTCAGGGGATGATGGGAACCATATAAGGGAAGGGGTTGGCGCCTAATTCCCATAAGTTCTTCATAGATAAATGGAGCTCGTGGTTGTGCTCCTTCGGTGATCTCTAAAAGTCGTCTGATGTGCTCTAGACTAGCCCTCTCAACCCAACTAACTACCTAGCTACGCCTATGCCTACATGCAAAAGTTTTAAAAAAGGGAACATGTCAAAACACGAAAAATTCCGGAAATGAGGGGTATGTCAAAAACATAGACAGTCTAGGGGAGCATAAGTCCCTCTAATTTGAAACCTAGGAAGAAAAGAGACTGGTTTAGGTCAAAGGGAATCCCTATAGAGCCTGGCGTCTCGTACCACAGACCCTTAACCAAAACGACCCCCCTTTCACTTCAATCTTAGGGGAGTTCAGGATCCCGGTTACAAATTGTAGCCAGGAACTATGGGTCGACATAGGTAGGCAGCCCTCAATCCCAAGCTTCAAAGTGTAAATGAAGCAAATCTCTACCAGTGAGATATCCAACTGGTAGAAAGAGTTCAACAAACTACAACCCATAAGAATCCGAAAGAGGTTCGGATGTATGAGTGCAGGAGATTCTCGGGTAAAGCGTAGGAATTGTTTCAACAACGACGAGATGGGAAAGTGAAGTCCCACAGCAAACTGCTCCTGGGTGAAGTAGACGCTATTATCGGCCCATCCTACAATTGAGACAACCTCTCCGTTTAATAAATCCATACTAATGTCAGTCGAGACTTGGCAAAAGGATCTCAACTCCTCCATATACATAGCATCAACAAGGCTCCTTGTAGTGGGTGATTTCCGAGGGGCTACCCTCCTATGCCTAGCCCGACTGGTAGAAGTCTCTTTCTAACCTCTTGCCATACTACAAGCAAATCAAAAAAAAAAAAAAAAAAAAGGGATTAGTTTAAGGACCTTAAAGGAGTAAAGGCATCAAAACTCAGGAAAGGTAAGAGGAAACCCCCTTTGGAGGTTTGACAACCCACCAATAACCAAACCTAATAGGATGCCCCAAACTCGGGAATATCCCACAAACCGCTTATAGCTTTGTCACCAGAGGCCCACCGAGGAATGGTGGACGCACCCCTCGGCAGAGGTAATGCAAACGAAGTTTGTACAAACTGACCAAAAAATTGAAAGAGGAAGCTCCAATGATGGATTTGATGCAACGATTCGCAGAAGCACTTATGAAAAGAAATTGCAATAGGTGAAAGCCTTTGTGAAATGGTAAAAGAAATAGCATTCGTAACCTAACCCCTATATATAGGGGTAAAATATCAACAACTGCATTAAATGTGTCGTCAAATCATCATGCGATGCAGACATATTGGGAGATGCACACTACCCACACACCTTATGACCAAACACGTTTAACCTTCCCAACGCGTTCGAGGTACACATAAATTTTCAAGTCTTTCAGCCTTCCACACTCGAGATTTAAAACACAATATTTTCCCCAACTGAAAAAGCACAAAGTTCCAACCAGGGAAAATAAGGGCATTGTCAGTACCATGGTCTTTAAACCCATTACTCAATGGGCACAAGGCCCGTTTGTCCCGAGGCCCGCCTGATCCGTGATGAGAAGCGACTCAAGCCCACCTACCATATCAAAACCGAGGGGCACTACTAGACGAGAGAATCCAAAAGCCCTTTTGTGAAAGTCGGGGTGTCTCAAAATTCCAGATTTAGAGTTGCAAGTCCCCTAGTCAGCCATCCTTTCATATATGGCAAGTTCATTATTGATAAATAGATAAAGGCGGGAAATACGTAGAGGATGTTTCTCAGTAAATTTCCTAGTTTCCAAATCCCATTCTTCTCAAAGGAATAATTTTTGATAAGGAAAAATTAGTCCTAGAAAAGGGAAAACAACCCTAGATAAGGAAATACATATTTATCCCTAAAAATAGGAGATTCCTTTCTGAGATATGAGGGATATTCGACAACAATTTTCTATAAATCAAGAAGATCCCCCAAGAGAGGGAGGTATGCAATTCCAACTGCACGAACTCCCCGTTTCTTCTTCTCCATCCTTTTGCTAACTTTATCATCGAAGAGGCGACCGGCACTCCGTCTCGGGTTGCCCATTTTGTAGGTTACATTTATCACTAGTTGATGCTAGAATTGAATGATCGAGTAACAACAACATAAAGTGTTCATAGATCTTGGTCGCTTTCCTTGGTCCGCAGCAGATGCATCTTTCGCGACACTACATACATCCAACAATAGAAGATATCCATCTGCTACCTTATTAGCCCATTTTGGTTTTTTTTTTTTTTTTTTGGACCAAGGCTTGCTGAGAGAGGCAACAGAAGAATATTCTCCATGCAATCATACAAATTTTCAAGACTCCTTAGCTTCTGAGTCATTGATGAAGATGAAGAGGTGGCTTCAGAAGTCCTTAATCCACACAAATGCTCATCCATATAAGGAATCAATGGATGAGATCTAGAGGGCAAGCTAATGGAGCAAGCATGATAATTGGTTTCGGGGATTGGAGAAGAAGAAGCCATATTTCCTATAGAAGGTCTCTCGTTGGGCCCCTAGCAATGAACAACTCAGATCTTGCCTTCCTCCCTTGGCATCTGCTATATAAATTTATGTCTCATCATCTCTATTCAAATCAATGGCACAATAATAAAATGTCCGAAAAATCAAGAATATTTTAATTCATCTGAGAATGATAGCTTTAGCATTTTTGAAAATTATAAAGCAATGTAGATTTGTCTCTTCTAGTTTTATGAGGAAATCAAATCAAGTTGTATCTTTTATTGTTCTATACATTCTAAAAATGCTCAAGATGTTTGAATAATCCTCATGTGTGAAAAAAATAAAAGATTTAGAAACTCTTGAAATAAATAAAGGCTAGCATACACAAATTCAAAATTCAAAATTTAACATCTTGAATTCAAGAATGAAAGTTACCACTTTCTCAAATGGAAAAATCACCACAGTGAAACGTGCAATTATTCTAAAATTGCAAAACACAAAAAAGGTAAAGATTAACATTAACAAATTTAAAAAAAAATTAAAATTATAAAACCACATGATATGTATGAATATCCATGTAAATCAAATTAATTAAGTCACGTTCAATAGAAATTCAGTTGGATGACTTTAAAATTAAATGTGTCCATATTTGAACCATAAATTAGTTAGGAATGATGAGAAGAGGTGGAATAAGAATCTTGGGTTGTTAATGATTCCATTTATTGGAATTGAAGTTTCTTTTTCTTCATTCATGTTTTATTCTATTTAATATTGACTATTTCAAATTCTAGAAATTACACTACCTTGGTCTCTTCATAATTTAATGAATAATTTTCATATTCTATCATATGTAGACATGCACTTAGAAGCAAACATGAGTATTGCATCCGGTCACGGGAAAAGAGTGTACGTATGTGATAATATAAGATAATGGGGGAAGGGGAAGGATGCGCATCTAATTAGGTAAGACTATGTATTCATGGTAAGCGCCTCAAAGCAGTAATTATTCTTATTATTAGCATTGGTGGGACACTTTAAGAGTGTTCCCTTGAAATTAGATTTCCAAAACTAATAATATATAGTGTCACATCTCATATTGGATAGAGGAGAAAATTCTTGGCACTATATAAGTATGATTGGGTTAGGTCATGAGAGCCATTTGGCCCAAAGTGAACAATATCTACATGATTGGGTTAGATCGATACAAATGGTATCAGAGCTGGTCCCTGACCCCAGTGTGGGGGTTTGTTTTGTTTGGACTCGAAGGGGTATTTGATCGTTTGGCCTCGCAATCCTATGGGACACAACAAGGACATTGTGTTTACATGGGAGGATGTTTGTAACATCCCACATTGGATATAAGAGAAAGTTCCTGACACTATATAAGTATGAGCTCATCTCAACCTAATATACCTGTTTTAAGGCCATGAGTGCCCCTTTCCCAAAGCAAACAATATCTACATGGTTGGGTCAGGCCATTATAAATAGTATTATAGACAATCCTTGACCCCGATGTGGGGGTCTTTTCTGTTTGACCCCATAAGTGGTGCATGTTTGTTCGTTTAATATGTCTCATGGGACCCAGCCAGGGGCGTTGTGTTGCGTAGTGGATGTTTGTCGTATCATCCCAATAAGGGGCTTTGTGGCGGTTCTCTCGAGCGCAATAAATCGTTTAAAAGCGTAGCGAGGGCGCAGGCACACGATAAAATAATATCTATGGATAGTTCGGGTGGGTATGCGAGTTTGATGAATCGATTTTTGCATAATTAAGTATAATAATAAGAAATTGCAAACTGCTCACAACTTTTTACTATTTTGATTTGCGTATTTTTATTTTTATATTGAACACGTGACACGTAAGTATTTTGTTACCAGCTTAGTCAGTAATATCGGCCAAGGCCATGCATGACTTCAAATTTTTTGGCACTATGTCTTTGTATTCATCGAAAGACTATGTGCTGGATTGTCAGACAAGTCTACTTCAAACAATGTGATTTCACACTAAAGTTATGGAAAATGACAAAATATTGGAGTTGGTGGTGGAGAATTCTTTCCCAAGTTTGACCAATTTTTTTATCAACAATAAATAAAGACTTTCGATTTGGGTTTGGCAACCTATTTTCTGTTTCTTAATGAACGAATTAACTAGCTGAAACCACACCATCTATATATTAAAATATGAGATCAAGCATAATGCTGTATATAGAAAAATGACTGCAATGGATGCTCTTTACTTGCTTTTATTTATATTAAAACTATTTGGTTAAAAGACTTCAAATAACACAAAATTTGTAAATCCAACATTCTCCATATTTTTTCTTGATAAGTGATTTATTGTGGACAACAATATCCTTTATCATTTTATGTATTTACAAGTATATTTAAAAAGAAAGGGCTATTTATATTAGAAAATAATGAGGGTATTTTCGTTAAAATAATGTCAAACTTTGATGGAGAATTAGATTTTCAGTCTTTAAAAGGTTATTTTATCAAATCACTTTTATATTAGTGCGGTGTTACTCTATATTTTGATAATTTGAACCAATTAGTTTTAACCGTATAATATCTTCTTCAAAACAGTAACATCAATCAAAGCCTAAGCACTCTAATTCTTTGCTTGACTTTGAATTCTTACGCACCATCTCTTTCGTGGTTATTACATTCATGCACTAAATTCGTCAATGGTTGGTGGCACAGTAATGTTATTCGATTTGGGTTAATTTTGTAACGTAATTGATATTTCTCGAGGAATGAGTCAACTAATTATTATTATTATTATTATTATTATTATTATTATTTTGGTCATGAGATGTCCTGAATTGACCCATACACTGCTTGAAGAAGGCTTTATAAGCGTCTGTGATCAAACTATCTTCCGTTCAGTCGGAATGAGCCTTGAGACCAGTAAAGGCTACATCGCGTAACATAGCGGCATTCTCGGGGCTTAACATGAGGCGGCTGATTAAGTTAGGAGGCTCGAAGTAGATTTCGCTGCGTGTTACATGATATTAGGTCAGCTAACTATTGAAGCCTTTCCATCTATATAAGATATACATAATAACAGCCATATAATGTCATGGCAAAGTGAGTGCATTAATCAATGGATGCTCTTCACTTGCTTGTATTGATATTAATTCATGTTGTGGTGTTACAGAGTAGTGACACAGGCAAGAGCTATGTGGCGATGGCGCGGTTCTTAGAAGCTCATCCTGCTGGTACAGAATTAATGGCCGCTGCTTCAAAAGATTGTTGGAGCAGATGAAGTATTACCCAGATCGTGTTGGAAACCCCATATGGAACCCTCCTCCTCAGCCTGGGCCTTCGATTATTTACAAACCACCAATTTTACGGCGTCCACCACCACCACCATCACCTCTATCTAGCAGCCCATGAGTTCCATGCGCCGGTTTTTCCATATGTCTACCTAATATGATTTTGATGTCAAGCATCGCCAGATTAGATTGATATCATTTTGAAAGTGCTTCATGTTAGATTTTTAGGTAATTCATAGATTTTTTTTTTCTTTTATGATTTCAGAAAAACAGAAGCTTGCTTACTTCGAGCATCGATGACACGTTGTTTCTGTGTAAGACGGTGATCAATAAAATTAATAAATGGTATGATTGCATTCTCCTTATTTATGTGCTTAATTATATATGTTTTTTTTTTACATCATGTGCTTATATATGCTAGAACCTGTATCGTTGGGAATTGGTTGGTAATCGAGTACTTCAAAAAATATATATATTTTTGTATTAATACTTAATCAATATATCAAAAAAATAAGGGAAACTTGTGTTTCAACTCATTGATTTTGGAATAATTATAAAGATAGTATAAAGAAGGCAAAATATATGATTCAATACGGTTTCATAAAAAATAATTGTCAACGAGTATGGTAGTATCACAAAGTCTTATCTTAATGTTCTAGTACTACTATAATAAGCGAATGCAAAGATAATTCTACAATTTATTAATGCATTACCAAGTACTACTATGCAAACACAATTATTTTATATGTATCGCATTGAATCATATATTTTGTGTATAATCATTTATAAATATTCTCATATCTATGGACTAAAACACAAGTTTCACTAAAAATAAATATGTTTATAATTAAATATTTGTATTTGTATTAGGCTCCACTTCCTACTTTACCAAATTCCTATTTAAAACTCGGAAAACCTAATAAATAACATATTTTTTCTCCAATTCATAAAACTCTTCTAATTTGCCCTTAAGTTTGGATATAATTTCAATAGTCTCCCTTAATGTGAGTTATAAAGTTAATTAATCACAATCTTCAATTTTTCTACCATATTCATCCTTAGTGGCTATAACTTGATCTTTTGATTCATAAAACTCGAGTTTGATCTTTTTGTTTTTCACACATTCCCTAATACAATGAAATTTAATACTTATGTGTTTCCTTCTATCATGAAACGGTAGATCCTTTATCAATGCAATCACACAAAATCTTTGTCTGACCTTTTTGCTTATACAATAACTCAAATCTCTTATACCAAAATCTCACTGCCTCTTAATCAGCTTACATATTTAATTAGCAGAGCCATATTTCTTTCAATTTTCTTTAAAAGCTTTGAGTTGGGCGTATAATTTTTTTCTACAAAACTATCTATGAAGAAATTCAATTGTGCATATGACTATTTAAAGGTGTTAGTGAAAAATAAAATGTTTTGTTTGACATTGAATTACATTAGTTATTGCATCCAGAGATGCTGTATCCCTAAAGCGCATCCTTATCCAGGGATATATACCATCAACGAAAAATAAAGAAATTAAACTGTTGAAGATATAAGAAGATAAACCACCACACATGTAAGGACACAAGAGATTGGTCATGTGGTTCAGCCAAGCCTACATCCGTGAGGTTGAGCCAAGATGCAAATGATTTCACTACTTTCAATTAGGTTACAAGTTGGTCTTATATGAGACAAGACTCTCAATTTCTCCAACGCCTTCTTCGCTTAATACTCTCATAGTGAAATATAGATAAATCCCACTTATTCCCTGACAACATCTAGACTCCCTCGAGCCCGACAACATCATTCTTGATGAATATGGACATTGTTCATCATCAGTGTGAAGCGATACACATGTGCTACTTTACTCATGAATAGCTTTTTTCCAATCAATCGCTTTTGTGTGTGTTCTTGTGCGTCTTCTTTTCAACTTTCATAAACGTCTTCTCTCTTATTTAAAAGCCTCTAAGAAATCTTCTCTCAAAATTTTGTATCTTCATGATTCCTAATCTGTCCTAACATGCCAGCTGTAAGATCTTGATTTCCTTCTATATTCACCATAATGAAATATCTTCCTTCCATAGAGATCTCACAAGATTAGATCTAATCTATGAGATTTGATTCATGCCTAGTATCCTCCTCTATTTTTCCTAATTCATCTAAGAAAATATTGCCTTTTGATTTGAAGAATATTGGCCCCAAAATTCTTGTTGACCAAATAAGGTAAGCTTTGTCACACAGCTTGATCTATCATTTCGGGCGACGCCAGTTGTGACATTAGGTTTAATTGCAATACAATCAAGAGATTTATTTTTTCCTAAGACTATGCCTACATGTATCTCCAACATTAATCAAATCTACAATATATAGCTAGGACTACTCAAATTGATGTAAGTCAAACAATTGGAGAAAAGTTCTTGTTGAAATCGACACCTTGTTAAACCGAGCATATCTTTTTACCACATAATACTACTCTATTTGTCATTACTGCTACACTTGATCTTATGGATCCACTTATTTCAATATTTTTTCTTCTTGTTGACAGTGCCACAAGTTTCCGTGTCTAATTTTTATACCAAGCTTCATGAATCTTCTTTTGAATTAATACATTACAAAAAAATCTTCATTTAGAGACGGACAATTCCTTCTCTAATCCATTTGGAAACGGAATTCCAAACACATTGGAGATGGAATTTTCAGTCTTAAAAACGTTGGTATGTGATTTCTTCAAGGTCTACGATGGAGATTTGTCTATAATCAAAGATGGATTTTCCGTCTCTAAATAGAGGGACGGATTATTATCCGTCTCTAATTCCTAGGACCAATTCTGTCTCTAATCAGAGATGGATTTGTTAAAGTCTACGTCGAGAAGATTAGATAAATGCAATATCTAATCACAAATTGAAATAATCTGTCTCTAATCGAACACGGAATTTTCAGTCTCAAATTCCATTTCTAATTAGAGACGGATTGATTCCATCTCTGATCAGAGACTGGAACATTCCTTCTCTAATCAGAGACCGAAACATTCCATCTCTGATCAGAGATCGAAACATTGTCTCTGATCAGAGACCAAATTTTTCCGTCTAATATTAGAGATCGAAATTTTCGGTCTCTGAAGCTATCTTAGATCTAAGACAAAAAAATTCTGTCTCTATTTCTAATCAGAGAAGGAAAAATTTGTCTCTATTTTGTCTATATATACTAATATTTTTTGTTGACATGTCTTGACTTTTCATACTGATATTGTTGTCATTCAAAGCCAATTATATGCAATCATGAAGATGTAGTTTGTAGTTAAATTAATAGATATCATTACATAAGTTGAAATACACAATACTTTTAATTAATTATAAAATCAATAGTATTCTTAAATAACAAAATGGTAATATTAGTTTCAAATTTAGCTACTGATCATTGTCACCGGTCGGTTACTAAGGGGTACTACGAAAAAAAGTGGCCAACTGTGCTTTCATCTATCTTTGCATCTCCTAGAATTTTTGGTCATGCTCCTGCATTGGTCTCTGCATCTCCTCCTGCATTTTTTGGTGATGGTGCAAATCCTTAAACTGGTCACGTAATAGCTTATTCTCTTCTACCTGTATTTGAAATGTATCCTCCTAACTCATGGCTATGACTGTATGCATGAGTGAAGTGACACTAAAAAGAGGCGATTTTACATGGTTGTTGATATGTCAGAGCCAATACCGTATAGTCTCGATTTCTTCACTCCCCCGACATTTTTAACAAAAATTTCATTGTCATCAACTGGACGAGGTTCGGATGACCCCTCCTCTGGTTGGGACATCTCCTCCCGTAGTCGAATGAAATCATCCTGCACTCAACAACACATCACAGTAGAATTTATAAATTTAGTAGTGAATGAATTAACTATTAGTATAATAACACATTAAGTTTTAATTAAGATGCTAACATTCAAAGTTTTGGCTTTCTCATTGACGATTAAGTCATCACTCCTTTTAGTATGATTGCGAATAAACAACTTGTAGTATGTTGCCTTCTTTCCCAACCTTTGTTCTTGTGAGTTGAAAACAAAAAAAGTATATAATGTGATCACACAATTAAAATATTATTGTAAAAAATTTTCTTATCGTAAAAACCTAACCATGTGTTTGGCATGTGAAGAATGTGTGATAGATCCTCCGGTATGAGTGGCAGGTTCATCGAAACTGGAATTTAAGCTATTTATCTTGCTCTTGCTATGTACTTGGGTATATTGAATCCATTATTCCATGCCTTCCAAATATCATCATAAACATAAGTCGGCTTCCATTTTGCGTTCTTAATGATCCACATGAAATTCTTGTACCTAATAGCTGTCTGTTTCTCCTAAAGAATCCTGACTATCCCACTTATTTTTGGATCCCACTGAAAATATTTCTATAAATTTGAAAAAAAAAACAAATAGTTAGTACAAACTTATTTTATATTTTAAAAATTACAATATATTTGAAAGAAATGTTGCCTTAAAATCCTCAAAATACAAATCCTTAGTGTTTTGAGGAATGTTCTTCCAAGTATACCCATCCTTATGAAGTCGTTGCTCGAAAGTCTTGGTGATCATCTTTGAGCATTTTTCGTGAGGCAACAACCTATGATGAAAATTACTTTCTTGTTAGTTTAAGTACTGAAAAGAGTTAATAATACCAAACAAATAAAGAAATCATATTCTTGGTAATGATATTAATCGTGATTAGATTGGATAATTAAATGCAATTGACTTAAAATTCTATTGAAAATTACTCGAACATATATTTTTATCTAGACCTATATACAGTTTAGACAAGTGTCTGTGTTTGAACCTTCTTACACTGGTTAAGTGATTAGAGTAATTAATGGGATAGCTCCAGCTCTAGCCATCTAATTCAACTTGACCCATCTTGTGCATCTCTACGATCAAGAACATATATTAGGTTCAAGCATTGAGAAGATCAAGAACAATAAACACCATTACAAGAAAATCATTAATACTTACCATCTAATTCACGAATTACATCTTCTGCATCTCTACGATCATCAAAATCAATAAAAGCATGGCCTAGTGGTCTACGTGCAATCAGGATACTTGCACATAAACATTTTTAGATGATTATGAAATTTGGAAACAAAACATTTGTCATATTAGATACAGAAATAGTGCTATAAAACCTTAAACAAAAATTCAATCATATTTTGGACAAGAAAAATATATTTAAACTGGCATCGTTCCATACAACGATTGCCCCTACCAGGGCAGCACCAAAGGTGGTATGTGAAGTGGGAAAACCAAGCAATTAAGCAATAGTCAATCATGAAACTGTAGAACCTTATAAACAAGGACTCAAGCCGACTATTGGACATGTGAAAACATCTAAGCCATAGGCTTCACTTAATACAATTATTGCCCCTGCCAGCAGTGGAGGCAATAAGGAAAGTGAGAAATGATACCACTGCCACAGACAAATAGTTTCATAATATGATTATGATGTCACAAGTTAATTCCCTCACAATATGGAACCTAAAAGCCTTCCTATGCTAATATGTCTTGGGATCCAGCTCAATCGTGTATGATTCTTAGAAAATATGAGAACTTCTATATGTTCCATCATATCCCACATAAGAAGTGCATATACTTATCATGTGCAGAACAAACCATCTAATGAATCCAATTCTAACTCCAAATAATCAAAATATTGCACAGATAAGAACTAGAATGACGGATCATAAGTCAATTTAAATCTTCTTGCTTGAGTGTGCAAATAGAAGAAAATTTCAATGGCTTATTCAAATGACAATCACCTATGCTAACTTTGCAATTGTCTGCCTCCACATTCTCATTTAACATTCCCCTCCCTTATCAACAATTCTAGTCTTCTTGTTAGAGAAGTTCTCTAAAGGCAATCATCATTATCACTTATTATATGCACAACATATTATTAAATATGTAAGGCTTCTTCATTAATTCGGTATTCATACATTGAATTGATATAGATCTTTAATCGAATTAATGAAGTCCATGATACAAAACAAAGCATGAAGGAAATCCTTGATGGGATCATGATAATAAGATTCCTTTTCATGTGCAATTATATTTAATTAATCTAAATTATCCCTAGTCATAGGATCAACAAGACTGGACATTGTTGATCCGGACAGACTAGCACATGTCATACTCCTTGATTGGATCAAGCAATAGATCTTATAAACTGTGATCATGAGTTGATTAGAGTTGGCGTGTGGATGCTTGCTAAGAGTAGCTAAGTACATCGAAGACCTATAATGAGACAATCATATGGATCATCTATTTAAATGTAGATGATTGTCTCATCATAGCAATGGTGTAAGTATCCTTAGACTTGAGGTGCTCAAGGATATCTTGGATGTTGATCCTGTACTTTGAACTCAATCCATGTTGCCTCTCAAGGGTCACTCATTAGGCGAGTTGCAGGTAGCAATTTTGAGGTGTTCGGAGTAGTGGAGTACCTTGAAAGAGTTCGCCACTCCCAATAGTGGGAGAGTATACCTAAGGCTTATTGTCGAAACCATTACTCGGGAATCTTTGACCAGAGTGAAAATCCCTTGAGGAGTGTCTTCAAGTGCATAACAATTGAGTGATGAATCTGGGGACAAGATAAAATATCACTTGGGCTAGGTGTGGCATAGCCAGTCTAGTGGGAGCTACACATTGTCCATGCTATGAACCAAGTAGGGTATAGTTTGGTGAAAAGACGAATTGCACGGTATTTTTCTATGGGAAGGGTATGCAATAAGACCACTGACTCTCCGGTCAATTAGGGGTCATGATGTGTTGCTAAATACCAATCTTGACTTTCTTAATTCAATAATTGAATCAAGTGGCCAACATAACCGGAACCTAATGGGTCACACACTTAGAAGAGTGTGGAAATTTAATATAAAGCAGATTTGGATGTGATCCAAATAGGAGTTAATTCTCATGAATGAAATGTCGGAATTAGTGGGAATTCGGAGATCGAAAGCCCTCACTTAGAGATAATGAAGCAGGCTCTACACCGACCGGACGTGTGAGAACTACGCCATAATGCATGGAAAAGCCAAACGCTCTCATCTCTCTAAGTGTTCTAGAGATTGAGAGACCGAGTTTAAGCTTCCTCTTCGGATGGGACTTAGCTAGCACGGGACCCTTTCAAAACGTTGCCTTAGAGGTTATCGGCTCCACTCTTCGTGTGAATCTAGATTAGAAATGAACCTAGGACTTGGTTCACTTTGGTCCTAAATTTGCCCTACCACTAGCTGATTTTGGAACCGACACAAGGTAATCCTACACCCTTCTCTTTGTTGTAGAACCTGGTTTGATGCTACTAGGGGTCCTTGGATGGGTTTTTGTTGGGATTTTTTATTTTTCCGCTGCTACTGGCAAGTGTTGCCACCCACGAAACCCTTCACTTCTCCCCTCTATTTCTTATTTATAGGAAATTGTTAGACTTCGATTATGAAAAAAAGTAGAACAATTCTAAACGTTGCATTTCACAATCTCTTTTCTCTATAAATAAAAGAGCATATTGAGTACTAACCTTTAAAACCTTGTAAATACCAAAGAAGAATGTATATTAATAACTTTATGAGATGGTTGGAGCTACCAAGGAGGCACCAAAGTCCTTGTTGTAAAGGCAATAATGACATTTCAAGAGAATTCCAACACGACAAACAATGACCATGATTATGTTATTGTCATGATTATACAAGAAAGTCTCACAACACACAAGATGGGATTACATTTTTCCTGTGCTTGGGCTTTAAAACTTCTAAAGCAGAGAAAAGGGAAAACAAACAAAGCTCACCTTTCTCATATGAAAACACCAGTTACTAAGCTGCATGCATACAAAGAAAAGGCATCCCAGAACTAGCATCAAAAGGCAATGTGTTAAGAGAACAGCATCCAACCAGCAAATAAAAATATGAGATGTAACTGATTGCTAGATGATCAAATGTTTTTTTGCAATAAGACTCTTTCTCTCACTTGAGCTTTCAAGAAGATCCTTGTTTGAAATCCTTGTGTGAGAACATTGTGTGAAGTAGTCCATGAGAGATTAGAAGCTTCAAGCTGGTTAAATCCTTGTGCACCTGAATTCATTCGTCTTTCGTCTTAATGGATTGTTTGATCGGTTGTAGGCCTGTGGTTGTTTACCTCTTAGGAGGTTTTCTACATAAAGTAGGTGTTTCCTTTGTATCCCTACTTCTCCTTTACCCAGTTTATAATTTCTGTTTTTAATATCGATTGAGTCTTTTGCATTTGATTCTTGAATGATAGATTATATGTTTTGAACCGTTTGCTTGTGACTTGCATTCTTATATTGTTAGGTGAATGTTTTTGCGTCATTTGCTTATAAAGAATATTTAAGTGATTTTTCAATTTGAAGAGAATAAATTATTTTTAAGAAATTGTTTATCAAAGCCCCCCAGTGCCCCTCGGGGGTGAGATTCATTCTTCACAGAGAATTTGATGGTAAGAAGGCTCCTTTTAAGGATGGGTTCCCTTAACCATTTTGATATCCTTACCGATATATATTCCCATCCCAACCAAGAACTAAAAAAATAGAAATAAAAATTACATAGTGAAGAAATGGACGGTCACCTATAAAAAATAAAAATGGCATATCCATTGCACTGTCACCCGCTGCAACTTCAACTAGTCAAAGTTGATTGCTTCTGTTCCCATTAGCTAGCACATACGATTTCCATTTGGTTTCCTTAGAACCTTCTTCCCATGAATTTTCATTTCTGGGATCAATATGATTTTATATATAGAAGCGCATACCCAATAGGTTTTTTCAACAATAAGGATTTGCAATGGCTGCAATTTTACACTCTCTTGCTTTAGCATTAATCTGTGGTCTGATATTTTCTGAAATGATTGCCATGGCAGCATCATCTAGGGTTGTTCTTCCTTGTCTCTGGATGCTGCTTCTTCCATTGATTTCTCTTATAGATTGAAAGTAGTGCCCAACCGGGAAGACAACTATTCCTCACCTCCACCTCCTACCGCCAATGGGTCTCGTCATTGGAAAAGAGAAACTCCAGGAGCGCCGCCACTATCACCGCCAGAACAACCGCCCACTAGTACCACACCGCCACCATCGCCACTGCCACTGCCATTGTAACCATGAGGTTCAAAGATGGTTGAATACGAGGAGAAGATTATGATTTCCACTTTTCTTATACATAATATGTGACAGTGAGAACCACATTATATCTATCATGCCTTGTTCTCAATGTAAGATCCATTGTATGAATTTTTTTTTTTTAATTGTGGTCAATATCTTCATTATGTCGTCCTTATAAAAATGAGGATGATTATGGTTTCTATAGAGAATCTTGTTCATCTAAACAAGATTGTATGTAATTTATCATGGCCTAGCTTTTACAGGCTTATTATATAATTCTTACACGCAATACTGCAAAACTTTTGTGTCTGCTACATATATATTATGCTCCTTAATCTATTTGATCTCAAATATTGTTCTTAGGAGTCCTGATATGATGTTAATCATGGGAGTGAGTACTATTCAACAACCTAATCCATTTAATTCATAAAAACGATTTTCAAAAACCTTAAGAATCGAAGAGTGGCCTTCAAAAGCCTAGAAACTTTTCCCATGCTTGGATTGCTTGTTATAGAAATTAAGACCATTAAATTTTTTGTTGAAAATTAATCAAAGCAAGAAATTACTTGAAGTAATTCAATCTACTCATCACAAATTAGTTCTTCCAAAAGTAATTACTATTATTAATTCGATGGATTACAAAATATTATCAAATGTTTATTTATACATATCAAAATTACCAAATGAGTCATATTAATTACAAACATTTGCAGCGAAATAATACAAATAAAAAGTATATAAAATGATGTTTTGTGTTTTTTTTTTTTCTTAATTTTAAATAAAACTTCATTTCAAAAAAATTGAAAAAAAAAAACTTAAAATTAAATACTACTTAATAATAGGGTTTTTTTTTTAGATCTATTCACTTTGAACTACAACATTGTGGCACGAGAGACTCAAACCTGGTCGTTTACTTGTTTTTTGATATTTATTTTATTAAGTATTAACTAGAAAAACAAAAAAAAATGATATGTTTCTTTTATCATTCAAAAAAACAATTTTTAATTTTTTATTCAATAAAAAATTTAAAAGAATAAGTAACAAAATAAAAAATATATTAAACAAAATTAAAATCTAAAAAACAAGTTGTTTTTAGTAAAAAGTTAAAAGAAAAAAATACCATCCAAAATCATACTTAAATATATTCTTAGATAGTCTTTGAAACAAATCCTAGTCTCATTTTCTCTCAACTTTTTCTCTACTAACATCTTTTCCTTAAACAAAAAAAGGATAATTTTTTGGCCATTTTTGGCCGGAAATCACCCATTACACCACTTTCCATCATTTTCTTTTTCAATAAAGTAGTTATTCCATAAAAATCTAGGTTTTTATTTGTTTTTTTTCGTGATTTAGTCATCATCTTGATGCGGCATGTGGTTGTCGTCATCTTGGTGCGGCATATGGTTGTCTCGTCTCAATACTACGTTTTGTTTTTTATCGTCTTGGTGCAACAGTTAGTTGTGTGTGAGCGATTTAGACAAACAAAGTATATTCGATCAAAGACAAGAAATCAAATCAATGATCACTCCACATGTAGTGCGGAACTTAAGTACGTATGTGTCCCCCAATCCCCTTGTAGTAGTAATACTCGAATGTGTAAGAATCCTTCTTAAATGTGTGGATTTTGAGCGATTCATTATGCTATTAAACATAATATTGTTTCATCCTCTATGATTTTTAGCAATTTTGATTCTATATTTCTATCAATGTATTGCTAATTTGAATCAGTAAAATTATTTTTTTTCTTCAAAAAAAATAAAATAAAATAAAGATAGTCTTTTTGATAAATACGTAAAAGTAGTGTTCTTAAAAGTGACTTTTCAAGAATCAAAATTAAACTTTTATTTTAAGTACCTATTATGTCTTTCAATGATTCCTTTACGTAAAAGTAGTATTTTTAAAGGTGACTTTTTAAGAATCAAAACTTTTATTTTAAGTAACTACAATCTCTTCAAATGATTCCTTTACCTTTTTTTTTTCCTTTCATATCTTCTATTCAAAACCTTTTTCTTTATTTTATTTTATTTTTTTTTTTTTTTTCATTCTAAAGTATAAGCAGGAAAAAAACATACATTCCCTAAAAGGTTAATTTTGATAGAAGAAAGTTATAAAATTTAATATTTTTATTTTAGCTGTTACGAAATTAAAGTTGATTTTGATATAGAAGAATTTGAAGGCATGCATATGCTTTGTCGAGTCATGACTGAATCTTAAATGATATTTACAGATTTCAAAGTTTTTACGCGTAAACGTGTAACAATATTTCTATTGGTCATTTATTGTCAACCAACTAGAAAAAAACCGTGAGGTAGGTGGTTGAAAAGTCCCACCTATCCTAAATTGAAGATTTAATTTCATTGTTAGGGTAGTTGGAAAATTAAAATTTATGTGGAGCCAAAATATTTTTTTTTCAGTACAAAGAACAATTTCTCCGTATATATCAAAATTCATCTCACCATACACTTTCCTCTATTAACATGATTCAGCCAATTATGCCTATATCAACGGATAGAATCTTTCCCCTATTCTAAAAATTGAATACAAGGTTAGAGGATTAGGGTATTACAACGCAAAGGAAAAAAATCACAAAACCTTGTTAATGATCACAATACCCTCATAATACTCTCAATCTCTCAAACTCTTACATCTCTTAACACACCAAATAGCCCTTACAAGTTCATTTCTCTTATGACTTTTTCCTCTCATGATCCAGAATATTTATAAGGATATTCCTAATAACTTTCCTTATTATATAAGGAACCCTAATATTGCAATAATATAACTCATGAATTATCCTATAAAATATTCTTTACACAAAAGAAATTACTAACAATTAGAAATTTGAAACATATTCTATCAAATCTCTACTTTGGATCAAATTAATTCCATCAAGTGAGTCATTCATCACATCTTGAGGTAAGAGCAATAGACTCCAAGTTGAAATGAAATTCCTTTTATCTTCATCTAGTGTATCCTCTATTTTTTTTTGTTCTTCCAAATATATTTAACCTAAAGGTTTGATACCAGTTTGTTAAAATGAGAAAACAAGAATAGGCAACAAGAAAGTGAAAGACGAAAAGATGAACACCAATATTTATGTGCAAAACCATAAGTAGGGAAAAGCCAAGGGCAGAGTATGAGAAAATCCACAATTCTAAAAATTAGGGTACAAGATTGTGGTATGATGACTATTAATTTGTATCACCCCCAAAACTCTAAAATACAAAACATATGTCAGGATCCACATCAGAGTCCACACTGATATCTAGCTTAGAGATGCAAGGTAGTGTTATTTCCTCACCACAAGATAAGAATTTAAACACCTTGAGTGGAATTTGATTCTGACTGGTTAGAAGTTGTTGTTATCTAGGTTATTACGAACCTTTGGGCATCAGTGGCCTTTTTAAACCTACAAAGAGACGTCCGTGTGATGGGTTAGCCGCCCCTCTGAATGATTAAGTTAGCAAAAATATGGAAATGAAGAAGAAGAAGAAAGTATGTGCAGTTGGAATTGCATTTTTTTTCCCTCGTGAGGGGTTTGCCTGACTTATACACGAACCTCTCCTTGCTTTTAGGAAAGAAAATCTCGTAATTTTAGTGATAAAATCTCTCCTTCTTTATCAAGGATTAATTCTTCCTTATCAAGGATTAATTCTTTCTTATCAAGGATTAATGTTTTTGAGAAGTAAGAGATTAGGAAACTAAGAAATTTGCAGATAAATACCTTTTGCATATTTCCCGCCTTCATCCATGTATCCATAACAAACTTGCCATATGCGGAAGGACATTCGACTAAGGGACTTAAAACTCTAGACGAGCTACCCTGAAGCTAGCCTCTGGAAAGACACCTTAGCTCTCACAAACGGGCTTTCGGATTCTCTTATCTAGGTAGTGCCCTCCAGTTTTAATATGGTAAGTGGGTTTGGGCCACTTCACATCGCGGGCCAGGTGAGCCTTGGGTCGAACGAGCCCTGGGCCCATTGAGTAGTGGGACTAAAAACCATGGTACTCATAATGCCCCCCTTTTCCCCGGTTGGAATTTTGTGTTTTTTCAATTGGGGAAAATACTGTGTTTTAAACCCTAAGTGCGAAGAGTCGAAAGGGTTGGAAATTTAATGTGTACATCAAACGCGTCGGAAGGTGAAGCGTGTTTGGTTACAAAGCGTGTGAGTAGCACACATTTCCCAATATGTCTACAGCGCATGATGTTCTGACGGCACATTTAATGCGCCTGTTGATGTTTCACCCCAATATATAGGGGTTAGGCTCGAATGCTGCCTCTTTTACTATTTATAGAAGCGCTTTCCTCTTTGTAATTTCTTTTCTCACTGCATACCTTATTTGTTAGCTAAGCAATCGTGGAGCCCCCTTGACATCTTTCAATTTTTTGGTAAGTTTGTACAAACGTCGTTTGCATTACCTCTATTGTGTTTTTTGTGTCTCTATTTCTAGGGTATCTTAGAAAGTTTTTGCCTCTTTTGAGGGTTCATCCATCATTCATCAGTAAGGTTCTGGTGATGAAGCTATAGGTGATTTATGGGATATTCCCAGGTTTGGGGTCATCCCATTAAGTCTCGTAAAGCTTTTTGGTTTAGGGTTCTTAGGTGTAGTTATTTGGGGGTTGTCTAACCTCCAAAAGGGTATTTCTTTTATCTTTCTAGGGTTTTGACGTGACACGCCCTACCCATGAGCAAAGAGGGGTGCCTGGTACGGGACTCTTTAGCAGTTTCATTAGGCCCATTTCATATATATAATTTCATAATGAAATAAAACTTGTAAAACTACCACCATAGCGGTGTTTAACTATTCATGTACATACATTCTTGAGTCTCATTTACTTGTACATAAACAAATTCCATTATTACAAAAACTTTTACATTTACATTTCGAAACCAAAAAAAAGCAAAACTACGTAATTGGACTCTATCACGTGTTGTACTGGCGATGTGGAATACCCCGGATGTCCTCTTCAGTACCTACACGGATGAAACACCCGTACTAAGCTTATAGCTTAGTTGGACACAAATAAAATATATGACCACTTGATGTGGTTCACAATTACATGATACATATAACATAATGCATACGTCAAAGTTTACGTACAACAGAATTCTATAACAGAGTTTTCATATAACAAAATTCTTATAACGGGCTTTTCATATCTCACTTAGGAGTTCAAAAGTAAAAAATCTTGTACAGAAGGTACTCGTAGGTACATTACAAAACTGAACTGAACTGATTACTTATGTTTTCTTATGGTTCATTATTCATACTCTTATCATATAAATGTTTGTTTGTATGAAAATGATGAGTATTTAGTATTAAGCGATGAATGAGAGGAATGGCCGTACAATGGGTATCCGAAGGTCTTTGTCTGATGCCCCAGGCAGAGGTGCCGAAGCATATCGTGCTTGCCGCGTAATAGAAGTGTCAGTAGCATTAAGCGGGAGTGTCATAGCGCGATCCGAGGCGTGCACGCGGCGTAACGAGAAGTGTCGTAACAGCGAGTGTCGAAGCGAGCGGATACGTATGCGCCGCGTAGCGGAGGTGCCGTAGCCGCGATGCGAGTGTCGTACGAGCAGATATGTCTATTCATTCACTTTATCCAGTCTCAACCAAAGCATGTCTGATTATGTGTTTTTTGAGCTTATTTATTTTATTTCAATCACATTGTTAACAAATAAGGCGAACGATGTTTACCTAACAACGGGATCGTCGAGGCAAAGCTTTAACGACGAGGTACAAAGCATTTTTCATATAACTTTTATACATGTATTGATCATTTCATTCGGAATTAATGGAAGGACATAACAAAACAGGGTTGCAGGACCGGTACTTAGACCTCAACCAACTTTGAGTACCGGTACTCACTTTCAGAATCGATACTTAACATTCTCTAGACCTTAAACCACTTTGAGTACCGGTACTCAACTTTTAGTACTGGTACTTAACCTCCTACGGACAACGACTTTGAAGTACTTGAGTCTCAACTTTGATCTACCGATCTCAATATCCTTTAGACTAAAAACAACTTTGAGTCTTAGGGTACTCATCTTCGATCTGGGTACTCACACACTGACCCCTATAGATTTGCTTCTTTTCTGTAATTCCTACCAAAACCAAAACACATCAAAAAACAACTCCAAAACTTGACTTAAGCATTAAAACCACTAAAGCCCACAAAAACCAACCAACAACAATTTCATAATGGAAGTTAGGTTTTCTAACAACCCATAAACAATTATATGGCTTGTGATAGTTTCCATACGGATTTCTTGAACTTCTCTTCTTCTTCCTTTACTGCCAGAGCAGAGGCTAGATCAAAGTAGAGAGAAGCAAGCCGAATTTGGCTCATCTCCTCCACCGTAACCCTAGCTCTTTTCTCCCAAAGATGAAAATATCTCACCAATCCATAGACCAATTTTTGGTCTTATCCCGCAATTGGCCCTAAGGCCATGTTTAGCTTATCACATTTTTACAAAGCCAATTTCTCCTTTGCTTATTAGTCCTTTCACTCTCATCTATTTGAAAATGAACTTATCTAAATTCCTACAATAGCATATAATCTTCTTGTGTTATGACCTTTGGGTCCTCATTTTACAAATCACCAATTTTACCTTGACTCTTGTATTAATTCCGCTTTTATCCCTTTTTTTTTTCCCTCTTAGCACTTAAATTCCATAAAATACAAATTTTACTTTTCTTATACTACAAAACTGTAATAAACTACTGGGTGTCTGATTCAAAATACACACGCCACTACTTTTTAAGGTCCCTGCTTAACTCTTTTTTTTTTCTTATAGCATGGCGAGAGGCTCCGGAAGACACTTCTAATCGGCCAGTCACGTATGAAGGGGACCCCCGAGAATCGCCCCATTGTAAGCAGCCTAGTCGCTACTATGTCTGTAGAGGAGTTGAGATCCTTTTGTCAAGTCCTTACTGACATTAGTCTAGAATTATCATATAGAGGGGCAGTCTCAACTGTAGGAAAGGCAGATAATTTCGTCTACTTCACCCGAGCAGCTTGTTGCCGGCCTCGCCCCTCATCTCGTCAAGCAGAATCCCTGGGCCTCGCACTTCACCGGGCACCTCCTCGCCACATCCGAACGCTCGATCTTGATGGGTTGCAAAGCAGGCAACATCTCTCTAAAAGTTTGATATTTCATTGGTAGAGATTTGTTTTATCTACACTTTGAGTTTAGGATCAGCTAGCTTACTATGCTCTACTGCAGCCCCCTACTGTAATTTGTAATCGACTCCTAACTCCCCAAGACTTGTAAAGTAAAGGGGTTGTTTTAGTGAGAGGGCCATGGTATGAGACGTCAGGCTATCTTGGGCTCCCATTTGACCTAAACCAATCCCTCACGTTCCCACGTTTGTCTCAACTTGATGGGGTTTGCTCTTTTCTAGATCACCCACACTCTGACATGCTCTTTTCTTTTCGGGACTTTCAGAGTAAGCACGCATCGTGGCCTGGCTAGTTAGCCGGGGTGGAGAAGGCTAGTTTGGATTTATCGCCTGGGCTGCTCGAGATTACTGAAATAGAGCTCAATCAAAAGCTCCTCTTATCGGTGAAGAATTTGCGAGAGTTAGGCGCTAGCCCCTTTCGTTACATAGTCCTTGTCATCCCCTGCTCGCTACTAGAAGAGCTCATCATAGGTGAACATTTTGTCCTTGTCAACCTTATGAAGTCGATCTCGAGAGTCTCTGCACAAGAGGGGTCCGCTCAAGAGCCTCAAGCTAAGACTACTCAAGAAACCTTGACTACCTTTGCCAAGCCCAGCCAATCGCCTTTCGACGAATAAGATTCTCGGCCTACCGCCCAAGTGGCGAAGAAGAAGAAGAAGGGAAACATCATAGCCGCTGGTGCGGGATTAGAGGGCTTTGTGGATTAGGTAGGTCCAAACGCTAGTAACCCAACTAAGGAGAGAGGACACATGTCTACCCTCAGCCATAGATTTTGCCGCTAAGATACGCAAGCCAGCGGGTAAGTGCTCGGGAGACTCTTCCCGGCTCCCAGAAGTATATGGCGAAGAGCTCAAGCGCGCCGATCTAGACAAAAGGCCCAAAAAGTCCTGTAGTAATTGTTGTGGACTCTCTAGAATGAGCCTCCGATGCTCTACAGGCTTTAGAGGGTACCTCCCAAGATGCTTCCAAAGAGGCTTGTGCATCGCTAGAGGATGGGGTCTTAGCCTAAGGGCCTCCCAATGCTGATGGAGTTGAGGGGGAGGCTTTATCGAAGATAGTCACAGGTCAGCTTTAGACCAAGCTTGCAATGCCGGCCCCAGCCAAGGCTACCCGGGCCGCCGATGCTAGGCTCGTATGTTCCCATCAGAGGAGCGGACCGCCCTTCAACTGACACAGTGGCTTCCAAATTCTGTAGGGCTACCTTGGAAATCATTGAACGTTAAAGCCCCTTCAACAAGAGGGAGTATTTGGTTACACACATTCGCTACCTCTACCCAACTCTTCTCTGAGTATGGGTGGTGGCTCGTGCTAAGGAGTACTTCATCCCCTTCCCCAACTATTTGGATAGGAAGTCCTTCCAATGCATGGCCGAAGACGGAATGCTCATCCGCAATCATGACTTTAATGAGTCAGCTGAGCTAGTATGTTTTGACTTTTAGTACCTGAAAGTGAGTTTGGTGTTGTGACTTTCTTCAAACATCTCCTCTTTTATAAGTTTGCCTACTGCGACCAAATATGTTCGTCAAAGATATGAATCTGCATGTCCGCCAGACGATGCCGAGAAGTTTGGAGGCTGCCCGCCGGCCATTATCAAGCACCAGGCAAGCATTGAGAGCAGGAGGCTAAGGCTGGTGTAGAGAAGATTGCATGGGCGGAGAATGAGAGGGATGAGGCTGGGGTGCGAGGCCCAAGTCGCCCCAACCGCTACCGCTGTCGGGTAAAGCCACAGGCGCGGAGTGACTCCCCGACTGTGGATCCAAGAAGCCTCAGCCATTGTGGAGGGAAGCAAGGAGCAAGGCAGAGGTTGAGACTTCCCACTTAGAGGTTAAGTGGACGTCACTCCTGCTAAAGCTCGAGGCGACTAAGGATGAGGTGTCCTCCATCAACTCTCGTGCGTGCAAGGATAAGGGCGCTTCGCTGAGGAAGACTACCGTATGGGCCTCGAGCCGATCATTTATGGTTACCGATGTTACTGCGGTTCAAACAAAAAATTTGTGGAGACCAACCAAAGGTTTTGATGAGCCCAACTCCTCCGACTACCCTCTGTAGTCTTGCAACCCTAGGTGTCCCCTCGCCCGAGGTCACAAGCAGCCAGAGGTAAGATCAAAGCAAAGCCATAAAGGAGTTCGAGAGAAAGCCCCGCTAAGAAACCGTAGTCACTTTTTTTCCTTTCTTTTTCCTCTCTCCCCCTTTTTTGTAATTGGCCCGTTTTGCCACTAGGACATTTATGGAACTATCAACGCTACTAGTGTATTTATGAAATACAATTTTATTTTACTTAATTTATTCCTTTTATTTCATAACTCTTTTCCACGAATCCTGACTAGGATAGTTGCTTAAGGATATCAATGTTAAATTTTTTTAGAGCAATAAGTTGGTAGGATCGCAAGATGGCCAAACAGCACGCTATCATCCCTCGGGTTTCGCTCACACATCTAGTCTTTGAAAGCCGCAGTTAGGAGCCACAAGTCTAGTCTTTTGAAAGTGTCAGTAGGCTTAGAGCCACAAGTTTGGTCTTTTGAAAGTGCAAGCAAGCTTAGAGCCACATCTGGTCTTTTGAAAATGCCAGCAGGCTAGGAGCCACAAGTCTGGTCTTTTGAAAGTGCCAACAAGCTTAGAGCCATAAGTTTGGTCTTATGAAAGTGCAGCGCACTTATTTCAAGTCCGATCTTTGTAAGTGCAAAGAGCTGGTGCCACATCTAGTCTTTTGAAAGTGCCAACATGCTTAAAGTCATAAGTCTGGTCTTTTGAAAGTGTCAGCGGGCTTAAAGCCACAAGTGTAGTCTTTTGAAAGTGGGACTATTAAAAGAAAATACTTTAAAGGGAAATTTAATTGATAATACCTTTAAAGAAAGCTTTATTGATAATATTCCGAAAATTGGAAGAAAATGCTCTAAAGGAAACCTTATACCTTTAAAGAAAACTTCTATTGATAATACCTCTTTAGATGCATAACATTCCACATCCTAGGCACTGACATCCAATCCAATTTATCCAATGCGTACGATCCGGCTAGCTCCACTCTAACTATTGTGTATGGCCTTTCCTAATTTTGTTGGAACTTACCGGCTGCTGGGTCTATCGTGTTTTCAAAGACCCTTCTCAAGACCAGGTCCCCAACTTGGAATGCACGCTGTCTTACCCTCCTGTTGTATAAGTTCGCTATGGTCAGTATGACTCCATACGCACAACGGATCGCTTCACCTGAGCCTCGTCCTCGCCATATCTAAGTCCTCGGGCAAGGGCCGCAGATAGCCCCCCTCTTCAAGAAATTTCCATTCAAAGTGTGTGGGCACCTAATTTCTATGTGATTGCGGCTCCATCCCATAGGTGAGGGTGAATAAGATACCCGCAGTTTTCTTGAACATTTTCCCTTAGCCGAATGTAAACGCTTTTTTAATGTCGTCAAAAGAGTTTTGTGGGTATTGCGGGGTCGAGTACAAGTTTCTAATTTTTAACTCATGGCAAAAATTTCTGTATACCCGACTAGCAAATTATGGCCCATTGTCACATAATGACTAAGGCGTATTCCAAACGCAGCACGATACTTCCATATCGTAGTTGACGGCATCCTATCTCGATGAGAGAAGGTCACCTTCATCCACTAACTAAAATACCCAAGTGGTAACCAAATAATTAATTTTTCGTCGCTGTAATGTAATGGTCCAAATTTCGTTATATATCACTCCCTAATGTTAAAAGGGCCAGGGGCTCGTGATGGTGGTTAGATCTTAAGTTGTCACCCTTGAGATAGGGGCTTGTCGTTGGCAGGGGTCGAACTTTCTAACGTAGGTGGCTGCATCCGATCTCATGGTTGACCAATGATAACCTTGTGTATGGGCCTTGTGAGCTAAAGTTATACCGCTTGGGTGGTTTCCGCATATCCCCTCATAAAGTTCGGCCAATACATATTGTCCCTGTTGAGTGGTAAGACATTTAAGATATGGCTCGTCCAAAGATCTCTTATATAATTACCCGTTCATAAGGGAAAACCTAGCCGCCAAGACCTAAATCTTGTAAGCTTCAATCCTCTTATCCGACAGCTCTCCTAAGCTTAGATAACGAATTATAGGGGTTATCCAAGAAGGCGATTCTTTGTGTAAAACTCAGGTAAATTTGAAATTTTCCGAAAAAGGGCAAAACGGTAAATTACCGCTATAGTACAGGTTGTAAACCTGAAAATTTTCTAGATCTCAAATGATGAAATTGACCTCACCATTGGATTCATCTCGCGAAATCTAGTTACGCAGAAAATTTTCGTTAAATTCCGAGACAGACGAAATTTTCACGTTTTTCAGGACAACAGATGTCTGGTGAACCCCAAAAACGGGATTTTTAAGAAAATTTCAAAAGTTGACAAATAATTTAAGTACATTTCATTTAAAATAAATCAACTTGAATCGACAAAATAAATTGTTTTTAATAAAACACTAACTAGTCATGAAAGGAGCAATAAGTCTTTAAGACTTAAGTCATGTAAATAATCTATATAAGAGGGGGGAATAGAGCAGCATTTGGCCGGGAAAAACCGTGAGAGAGAGCTCTTTCATCTACTGAGTTCCATTAGCCCGAATTCGTCACCAAGATCAGCTCATCTACCGATAAGGGCATGGGTACCGAAAACACAGGATTTCGCCGATGATTCAAGCAAAGAGTTTGGGAAATCAAAGGTTTCGGGTTTAGGAAGAGTCCAAGGGACTTCCTAGAGTTTCTTCTACGCTCCAAGAGATAGGGATTCTTCCTACTTTGGTTTATTTCCCGCTCTAAGGGCTGTTTGGTTGTGTTTTTTTTGCCCTAAGGAGCTGTTTGGTTGGGTTTTCTGCCCTAAGGGGATGTTTGGCTGTGTTTTTGCCCTAAAGAGCTGTTTCGCAAAAATTTTGGGCTATGGGAATAGTGCCCTGTTTTGACCCTATATGATGTCTAGATTTTGGGGCTGATTTTTGTTAGAAAAAGAGGGAATTTAGACTAGTGTTATTCTTAGAAATTGAAGCTTCAATTGTGAACTTGAGGTTAGGCTTTTGAATCACCAAAATTGGACCTCTATAACTCAAGTTATGGTCTATTTTTCAGATCACACAAAGCCGCCTCTACTTTAACCCTACATACCGGCCCGTATTTAGGACCGATTTTCTGGCCGTAGAAAAGAGGGAAATTGGACTAGTGTCCTTCATGGAAATTGTATTTGTATTTGAGAAATTGATGTTAGGCTTTTGAATCACCCAAATTGGACCTCTATAACTAGACTTATGGTCCATTTTCCGGGAATACCACAAGCTACCCTATTTTGACCGATATTACTGTCAAATCATTGTGGACCACTCGTCGAAAATAGAATTTGGACTAGTGTTCTCCATGGAAACATAATTGTATCTATAAAATTGAAGTAGTTTTTAATCAAATTCCAAATTAGACCTGTACAGCCCAAGTTATGTCATTTCGACGCCATATCTTAGGTTGTTTAATGGTTTGTGTCCAATCTTAGGAATTATTAGGGCTAGTTTCAACTGAGTTTGGGAAATACCATGGTCTATTATGGCTTAAGCTGCGTGGAATGCTCTGTGGCACTCTATGCCAACTAGTCTTGAGGAATCGTTGTCATTGTTTGAGTTTGAGTGACATGCTTGGTGGTAATTGATCGAGGTCAATATGTGTGTCCTAATGTATTGACATGGACAGAAAGTTTGTAGATGGATAAAATACCGTGACGGCTTGCTCAGAGGCTATTTATGGACGGTTATGTCACAATTTGGTCAGATGATAGAGTATGTCATTGCTTGATTGGTGATGACCGTTGATGTTGATATATGTGTGTGCAAATTTGTTTATTAGTATGAAATGTGTGATCGTTTTTCAAATTTTATGATCGATTGATATAATTTTCCATGATGTACGGGTGCTATGCATGAGCAGACTGTCCATGAACACCCATCATATATGCGACATGGTATAGGCATGAATGGCACACGTGACGTATATACATGGGACATCATATGAAATGGAGTGAGGTACGGTTAGTAATCAACACTCTAATTTGGTGTTTGATTAGTGGGCTCAGACGGTGAGACAACATCCAATGTGGTTGCACCTGGCCAGATAAATGAAAAATTTGAAAATATGTGTCGTAATTTGCGTAGATAGATATTCCTCCGGGTGAAAGCCCCATTATTTTTTAAGTTATACATAAGTCCAGCCAGTGAAAAAGCTCGTAAAGAGTGAAGGCTTCATGGCTTGCGATGAGACCTCCCAAAATTCGCTACCATATAAAAAAATACGGTTTTGAATATAAATGATCATCGAGGCGTAACATTCAAAAAGCCGCTTGAAAACAATCGAATTTTGTTTTTAAATATTGGATGTAATCCCGTAAATGATGGATTTTATCACTTAATGGCTTTAGCGATTATGTCAGCAAAGAAACATAAGATCTGCGCATTTGTTTCTTGATAAGATCCAGTGTGATGGGAGCTTCAAGAAGGACTTGGGCATGGTACATGGTCAAGTCTCATCCTATTCATATACTATAATTCCAACCAGAGACTGATGACCTTTGATGTCAGTCGTGAATTAGGGAATACACTTCATATTGCACTACGTAGATAATCCTTCAGGAAGTTTATCACTAGCGGTCACCTATATGAAATACTTCTGTACAGACATATTTATGGATGACGCCATCTCAGGTCAATTAAGGGAAGGCCAATATGTATTACAACATTTTTAAATAATTTGAACATCCTGAGTTCTAATGCAATATTTGCAAGAGTGTTGTAATTTTAAATCTATAATTCGTTTTAATTATGCATTTACAGTGTTTAAACAATGATAAATTCAACTCGTGTGGTTTTTTTTTATCATAAGTCAATCTTGGTGAGGTCATTGTATTATATCGGGCCTCGACGGGTCATGTTACTAGTTATAAGTTCTCAGATTGTGTTGATTTCTCGGATAGAGTTCTCATACGTGCCGAGACTCTATCTTATTTTGCTAAATTACGGATCCCCTTGTGGACATTATAGTGTGCGATCAAATCTAATATCCACGAAGCCGCAGGTTAACTGCTGGTCGTAATTTCTGGGTTTAGTAAAAGTCATTGTAACTTGTATCGCTAGCTTAGGTATACTGGGCTAATAAGGCTTGATGGATATGGGTCTAGGTCATTAGATTCATTGAGATCGGATGTCATAGTTTATACATCATAACATAGGTAAGTAATCCCTAAGGTTTTGATGGTGCAATGGTTTGTAATTCATCACATACATCAGGTGTTTCATTTTTGTTATAAGGGACTGATTATTTTTATACAGTGAATTAAATACATGATAACTTGTATTTAGGAAAAAAATAAAATAAACATTAGGGTTAGAAAACATAACCTTAAAGTTTGGAAAAAGTGGAACTAATCCATGGTTCAAGTTGTTGATGTCTATTAGTAGTTGGCACATGCACTACTAGGTAGACAAGAAAAGGAATCTCAATTTTCTATTTGACATGTGTAGATAGCAAGTCGAGGAAGAGAACGTAGAGGCGGTGGACGGGGCAATAACCAGTCGCCACCGACCTTTGACCAACAAGCCTTCATGGAGGTTGTTGGTACAACTAATACCACTGCAAGCAGGAGTGCCAGGCCGCCAAATGTAATGTGCTAATGCAAATGTGGGCTAGGGAGGGCCGAGTAACCTCCAAAGATTTAAGGTGAACCATCCTCTAACCTTCAAGGGATGAGATGATTCGATGGTTGCTGGTCATTGGTTCCGACAAGTTGGTAAGATCTTGGAGGCAATGGAGATCACCTCAATGCCACAAGGATAGGGCTAGCTACATTCCAGCTAGAGGGTGAATCCCAAGTATGGTGGGATTAGGTCAAATCCTCAAGGAACTTGGAGGAAATGACATGGGAAGAATTTTGTGAGCTCTTATGACAAGCATTTCCGACATCCCACCGACATGCAAAGCTCAGGAGTTCCTTGTAGCTGAAACAAGGAACGATGACAATGCCCCCAACGCTACCGCCAAGTCCACCGAACTCCACCCACGATCCCGACGACTGCGCCACCCGTTCCACCAGCGGAGAGAGTTTGAGAATGGTCTAAAATTGTCCATCCAGGGTAAAATTGTAGGACTCCTCCTACAAGACACGAACTTGGTGGTCAAGACAGCTATGGCCATTAAGAGGGAGGTGGACGACGTATGGAACATCTAAGAGGCATGTGTTAATGATAAGTGAAAGATTTGGGCTTTGATGTTAAAACCTTGGAAGAGTCATTGTATCGTGAATCTCTCCCTAGAATCAGGTGAGTTGATCAAATATGTCAGGATTGTGAGTTAGAGTTCATTAGGATTCTACTCACTGTGGACCTTAAGGTCATGGACATGTCGAAGTTGGATGACATCCTTGGGATGGACTAGTTGAGGACACATCAAGTCATCATTGATTGTGATCGTAGGAGGGTTACTTCCTACACACTGGATGGTATTTGTGTTACATTTTAGGGGGACAAGCATGTCGCTTTACCTTAAGCCATGTACAACTCTGTGGCACTGCATGATGGTCACAGTGTTTCTGTCTTGGAAGACGAGAGGCAAGACAAGAGTTGAGTCTACCTCGGGTGGTTTGTGACAAGGACGTTTTTCATGATGAACTACCGAGATTACTCTCCAGATAGGATGTAGACTTTGAATCATTAAGTTACACTCTGTACATCACTTATTTCTATGAATCTACATAGAATGGAGCCTACTGAGTTGCAGGAACTCAAGGTCCAATTGCAATAATTGTTAGACAAGGGTTTTATTAGAACGAGCACTTCACCTTGGGTCACTTCGGTTATATTTTCCAAGAAGAATAACAAGACTCTTTGGCTGTGTATAGATTATTGGCAGTTAAATAGGGCTCCTATCAAGAATAGGTACCCTTCGCGAGATCACATCTTTGCTTGATCAATTTGTAGGGGCGCAGTCTACTCCAAGATGTGACCTCCGCACCGGCTAATACCGCTGAGAGCTAGGAGTGCATGCATTGCTAGGGACTCAAGGGCATTTTGAGTTCACAAAGGATAAAGAGCTCGGATTGATGGAATGCCTAAAGGGCATTCATGATCTATAAATGGCTGCAGTGTTCCAACCTAGATCTGCCTGCTGTGGTTTTCATGGATCTAGCATCTTTGATAAACTCCAAGTTTGAGGAGGATCATGAGGGTCACTTGAGGATTGTTCTCCATACCTTAAGAGAACATCAGTTGTATGCCAAGATTTAGCAAGTTTGAATTTTAGCTTACTGAGGTGATATTCTTGGGGCACGTGGTATCGGCTTCGGGGGTATCCATGGACCCAAAGAAGGTTGAGGCAAAGCAGAGCCGGAGAGACTAAAGTCCTGTCTTCTAGATACGCACTTCTAAAATTGGCAAGGCACCACAGAGTGTCTATTTAAAAGACTTCTCCCCATTAGCTACACCTGCGAGCAAGATTAACCTGCATGAGGTCAAGTTTGAGTGGAATGACCTTTGTGAGAAGGCATTCTAGGAATTGAAAATGAGGCTTACTTCAGCTTTTTTTTTTCGATAATCCTGTAGTGGGATAGAGGGTAGAATGCAACAGGATGCCTGAACCCAAATCAGGTGCTTTGACCCTGAGACAGGGCTTGCTGTTCCTGCACTTAAAGAACCATGAGCAGAGCACAATGGGCTATTAATGAGCCGTAAAGTCAGAAAATACGCACTGCGCTCGCAAGTATAAACGCCGAGTTCACGCAGCAGTGGCGAAATGGCGTCGCTCCCACGTAAGACAAAGTACGCTTAAGTACGATTTAGTGACCTAGACAATATTCGATCCGCTCAGAGAAAATTACGACAGATAGCTAAATTAAAGAAAGCCTAATATTAAAGTTTCGGTTTAAGATAATGATGAGAAAACCTATGGTTTTGCCTTCGCCTACCGCACCTAATGGAATTCACCGAGATTGTGCACTTATTTAATATTCATATGATTTATGTTAGCGGGTTGATCGTGCCTACAAATTATTCTCTCTCAATATATAACGCCATCTCACATGGGTGTATTACATCCTCCGTCGACCTCGACTCCAAGAGATGATGAGTCCAAAAACTCATTAGATTTTTAATCCATTTTTTTGAGGATATTACAAGATAAATGTTGAATTGTTTGCAGAAATGTGGATATTTTACTCAAATTTCATTTTTTGCAGGAAAATACAGCAAAAGCTCAAATCTTAGCCAAAAATCAAAAGAAACCAGCCTACAGCAGAATTTAGGTCGTGACTTAAAAAAGGAGGTTGCGACAAAGAAAACGTTGTGAAGACTAAAAGGAATTTTCAAATGAAGAAATTCATGTCGCGACATCACTTCATGTCGCTGACACAAAAAGGATGTGAATGATGTCACACACCACTCAAGTCGCGGATAAGGATCTGTCTATGAAGCCTCACAAGAGAGTCCTTTTAAGCATAAAATGAGGTTGAAACAGTTTTTAAATACAAGGGGTCATTTCATGTCGCTGACATCACTTTGATGTCATGAAGCATCAAAACAAGAAGAACTGGCGCAACCGTAAATAAAGGTCAAAGGAAGTCGCCAACGCTTTCTAAGCAAAGCCCTGCCAAGAATTAAAGGAAACCATTCACAAATCCAGATAGGGAGCCGAGGTCGCGACATCACTTCGATGTCGCTACCCGCACAGAACAGCGTATAGATTGATGTCGCGACACCACCTAGCGAGGCTGCGACTCTTGAAAAAGAAATGACAGCAAAAGAGGTCTGAACTAACCCTGATGTCGCAACACGTGTCGGAAGAATTATAACACTTTGATGTCACCACATCACTTTAAGGTTGGGCAGATCAAAACCGTTAACATTAATAAAAGATGTCGCGACATTACTCAATGTCGCCACCACTAATCCGTGCCTTTAAGAAGACAAACCGGGTTAAAACATAAAAAAGAAGAGGTCGCGATCAAACTGCTTATCAAGAGATTCCATGTCGCGACATCAAATTGATGTCACGACATAAAAACGTTGGAGTCGGGCTTTTTCTTTTCGATTTCACCTAGAGCATTTTTTAAAGATTCGCCCAGACTGCTTTTTTAGTATAAATAGATAGCTTTTGAATAGTAAAGTAGTTTTCTCCTTCTTCACTACCCAGCAAAAGGGAAAAGAAGAGGAACTCATTGTATATTATAGATTAGATTTTATTTTAGTTTTATTTTCTGGTTTTGAATCTGCGAGCTGTGCAACGATGAGTAGAGCTGGATTTCTAGATCTGTTATTTTTATTCAGTATTGCTGCCTAGAAATTTATGAAATCTAGACAAATCTCTCTGAATCTATTTCTTCTCAGCTTATTGCAATTGTTGTGGTTAAAGGTAATCTAAGACTCCATTTCTTGATTTCAATGCAAGAATTTAACGCTGTATCATCGATCTTCGACATTTTACATTTAGTTGTGCCTTTTCCGTACTTCTTTTATTATGAATTAATTTGGGTTCGATTTTTACTTTTTTATTCTGTTATTTTTAGTGGATAAGTTCAATGGTAGTACTCTATCACCCACTGAGGAATGTATCTTGCTCGATATCCGTGATGCCCTCTCGGGAGGATGGCTGCAGATTCGAGATTCCTTATTTAGGAGATTTTTTCTGGCATGTTCGACCACTATTGATGAACTGGTCAGCTCGAGAGTTCATTTCCTGACAATCCCATTTCGCCTCTAGCAATTGAAGTCGTAGAGGGTGCATTTAACCATATAAATCATCAAAAGAGTCACCCCACCTATGACGCCCAACTCCCGTGTTAGCTAGATCTAATCAAGGGAAATGATAAACTTATAGATCCGGAGGTTGAGCCACCAATTCAAGTGTAGTAGAAATTTTATGAATCCCGAGAAGGAAGCAAAGCTTTGGTCAATAGGAAAACGCGTGAAGTATCGAGAGTTAAAAATACCCGTATCTTACAAGATGACACGGAACACCGGGTAAATGTGCCTCATCTCATTCTCAGAGAAGTAAGGATATCAAATCAAGAAATGGAGAAATCCAATTCCAATAACTAGAAAATCTTAGACAAAGTTCTGATCCATACATAAAAACGGAGAAATGGTTTGTGTTTGAGAATTGACTGTCCAACGATTTACCATGGCTGCTTCTCAAGAACCGATTCAATCCTTCTTTCAGATACCACGTTATTTATTTTTTGTAGCCGGGTCATTTTATTTTAGTTTAATTTACATATTCACAGTATAGATTTTAATTCAGTGGTATTGATAAACCTTCACTATGAGTTTTGAGTCCAAATAGTATGAAATTCTAGTAGTCGGGAGCCGACCTGCATCCGCTATCAATCTCTCGTGGGAATGATACCTCGGACTTACATTCCATTATCATTTAGGAGGACTGTAATTTATAAAGTACATAGACTGGAACTACTATTTATTTATTATAAAGATTAAGAGAAATTATTTTGACAAGCAAACTTATCCAAAAGTGACATGAGTATAGGAGAATTGTAAGGCTCTTATAGTTATGCATTGAGGGAATGGGGTCTGACATGTCCTTTGGTCCTAACAAGTTTTTTATATACGCTGTCGATTGAGCATTAGTCCTGGTATTTACTGGTCATAAATTTATATGTCTCGGTCCCACAAGTTTGAGTGGCTGCCGGGGATTTGAGAAAGAATTAATTAAATCAATATTCACAAAGAAGGAAATACTGACTGGATATTTCAAGAGAACAAAATAGCTTTTCAAGTAATCACTAATTTTTAACAAGCCATGTTGAAAATATTTGTTAGGTTTGACTAATCCTATTAATATGAGTATGCTTTATTTCAGAAAACTTTAATGCATGGGAAATGGATCCGAATTGATTCCAAACAGAGACCGACCGAGAGAACGCCAGAGCTTAAGAAAGACAAAAGAGCGTAAACGAGCGCCATGGCGTAAGAGACATGACCAACAGAGGGAACAGAGGACAAGAAGAAGAAGACCCCCCATTATCGATATAATGGAGGATTTCTCTGGAGTGCCTATTATTCAATAAGAGTATTCTCAATCGACAACCTACGTGGATGCGTGTGCAAATAATTTTTAACTAAAGCTAAATTTTTAATTACAATGGTTCAAGAATATCGCTTTTTACTCACATCCCATCGAAGACCTAAACAGAGCACTGGAAGATTTCAGATGGCTAATACGCTGAAGTTTGAACTGTGTGAGACTGAGAGGTGATAAAACTACATCTCTTCCCATTTTCAGAGACATACACCTACATGGTGTTTAATCACTACCATACGGTTCCTCATGGATACTTCAAAGAGTTGCAGAAGCTTACTTAGGCAGAGATCTTTTTCCCCATCTCTCACTCTAGTAGACGAAGAGATAATCGTATTCCAACAAGTGGAAGATGAGAGCCTCGTATGTCGCCAGGGGAAAGATTCAAAAGATTGTCAAGAGGTGCCTAACGCATGGAATACTGCATTTGAAGGACCTTGATGATATAAAGGGACACACTCATGGATATATCTATATATTATTCAATGTTTCATGTTGTATATCTGCGAAAAAGTGCTGAAGAGGCAAGATTCACAGAGATCTGGTAAATGTATAAAAGCTCCATCCGAAGCTTTCAAGAGGGAGAAGTGTAGAAAAGCGGGTCAGCGGGAAATGAGCAAGATATTGTACCATGGAGGTTAAGTTGGATGCTGGTAATGGCAGGATGGACAAACAAGAGAGGAAGATACACCGCCGTGAAATAGGAGCAAAGTGGAAAGAGAATTGATGAGAAGAAGTGTCATGTGCCAACAAGAAGATTCAGAGCCACTGAGAGGTTAAGGCAGAACGAGCAAAAGGCTACTGGTCATTTAAAACCTAACTCCGCCCATATACTTACAATCCAAGATCAGAAACCATGGAGGAATTTCATATGGTGGAGGAGCATTATGAAAGGCCTGCTGTGACAACATCCTCAACATGATATCACAGCCACCAAGGTTCCAATTCAAAGAAGAAGAAGAAGGTGAGGGCGTAACGGTCACTCAAAATAAAAGGAGAACCCAAACCATTCGAGGAACAAATGTCATAGCTCATGGGGGATAAATAAGAGGCTAATAATCTCCATTAATATAAACCATCTCACTCGGAAACTTTCTGTCTGGATACACCCATGTTTCTAAGACTGCTGAAGCTCCACCAACCCAGACATAAGTGGCAATCGGGTCTGAAAATATGCCAACCAACAAGGAACATCCCTAAAGGACACCTGCGTAAAACCCTGAAGACTCATGGCAATTCAATCCCTGAGAAGTGGGAAGGATTTGGTTGCATCCAAAGACGTGATAGAAAGTAATAGGACTATGCTGCAGAAAGAAGAGATCAAAAGAAAAGCATGAGAAGTTAATGTTCTTCATTAAAACAGATGAAAAGGAAGAACACTCCGGTAAAAGGAAAGAAGAAAATTAAATTATGCTCTTCAAGTGTTATTATCTCACATGACTTCATAGAAGCCACAAGAGAAGAACAGCCAAATTCTTGATCTTCACAGGCTGAAATAAATATCCCATTCAGAAGGTGATCAACAATGTCATTATGTAATTTCTTGAAGGAGGTGCTGATAAGAAAAAGAGAGATAGTCGAGGAGGGTATAGCTAAATTTTGACCGCTTCAGCGTAGTTATTATCCAAATGTAAGCTCTCACAAGAAAGATGAAAGATTCTATAGCTTTACCATTTCCCGTTTCTCAGTGGAAATGTGAGTTCAAGAAAGTTTTGCGTGACTGAGCAAGTATAAATTTGATGCCTTTATCAATGTGGCAGAGATTTTAATGGGAACTTACTCAAAGATTTACATTATGATGGTTGATAGATCACTGGTAACGTAGGGCATTCTGAAGATGTGACGGCCAAGGTTGGGAAATTCATTTTCCAGAGATTTTGTTGGTTGCGTATGGAGGAAGACCCTCAGTTCTTCATGTTGGAAGACCTTTCAGTAAAGCGGAGTTGGCTTTTGATTGGATGCAAAAGGTGAACCGATATACCGTGAGTTGGGAAATCAAGCAAAGGCTTTCTTTTAATAATCTGAGTCCGAACATCCTATCAGTAGAGGAAAGATAATTATAACAAGAAGCACAAATTTTCTGATGAAGTGAATTTGATTGTATCATTCAAAACCTATCAATGAAATTGAGATGAATTTTCGCATCTTGAGAGCTTGATTGTGAAGTTCTCGCCTTCAAATTTATTTAATAATGAAACAATCTCAGTATAAATGAAACAATCAAGACGAAGTGAGCGTACTGCATTACGCGAAACTCATAAAGTGTGAAACTAGTGCAGAAGGGTTAACATTGAAGGAGTTGCCTGATGAGCTTAAAAGTCATCTATTTTTAGTCCATTTTTCTGATTGATTTTTATATAAAACAGACTAATTTATGTTCGTAAATATTAATACCAATCAAATCATATGCGAAGAGCAATTTATAAGAAAAGCGAGATATTGCAAGAGAGATGCGTAAAGGGCATATCCGAATGAGAATGACCGGTCGACAAAATGGAATAATGTTGCGCTTTGGAGCTCGGGATGTGGAAGATATGATGTCGCGACATAAGGGAACCGGAAGGCAAATGGAGTAGTCGCGACAGAACTCCAAAGTTAGGCAATCCAAGTGAACTGATGAAGAAAAGATATCGTCGCGACATCACTGAGGTCGCATGCACTAAAACCAAAGTGGCCGTGGACGCGCCTGGCCGCGACACCAAATAGAAGTCGACATAAGATGTACAAGGAACATCATGTCGCTGGAGCATCGCTGAAGTCGCTAAGATCAACATCGCGATCGGTTGTCGCGGATCGCCGAGGTCGCGGCATCAACACCAGATCGTGGTTGTCAATGGATCACGAGGTCGCCGGCATCAAGATCGCATCGTGAGTTGCTGCGGACACGCCGAGGTCGCGACATCGGGCAGACATGAACGATTGCCGCGACATCGCATGCCACATGGCTATCATGAACAAAGAATAAGTCGCGATAACACCTATTGTCGCGACATCGCTACAGCGCGGCGGGTCGCGATAATGGGCCGAGGTCGCGACATCCGCCGCGACAGACCGTAAGGTCGCTACATCATACAAGAGCGTCACGAAGCATCAAATACAAAAGAGTTAAGGTTACGATAAACAAGAAGCGGTCGCTACACTGTGGTTACAGAAAAGAAAATGCGACATCATTAAGTGGTTGGGCGATGATCGCGTGAAGAACTAAGGTCGCTGGCTATTCAGCCGGCCGCGACATCGTATTACTGGGCGTAACGGTCGCTGGAGATCATTTAGCTGTCGCGACAATGTTTCCAAAGATAATGACGATATCGCCATGACTAAACAGCCTTCCGCGACGTGAATCGAAGACAACAGAGGTCGCGATAAAGAATCACGTGTCGCGACATCAACAATCATCAATCGGGCCGCTTAATCAAGTCCAAAAAGAGCAAGTGCATCGGAATTGCGGCCCATCTTCTAACTCCTATAAATATACAATCACATGCATGAACGCAGCTAAGTGACTAAAAGGAGAACTGGTAATAAGGCTCTTGTATTTTAGTTTTTCTTTCTTTTCTTTTCTTTTGTTTTCGTTATTTTTAGTTTTAACATTTTCGAGTAGGATTACTTTTTCTTGAATTTCGGATCTCTGACATTAGTTTTTAAAGTCAGTCGAATGCGCATTTCAATTCTTTTAAATTACTATCTATAGTATGACCTGCATACTCTTGGAATTTAACTCAGCTTCATTTTACGTTGGTTTACTTGATCAGCAAGCCATTGTTTGGTGTAATTTCTGATTGTGGAACTCACCCGGGCCGATTATACTCTATTGTTAGAATTTATCTTTTCGCATAACTCTATCAAGATGCCGAACTTCGCTTGTAAATCTACATAGGCCGGGTCTTGTGTATTTTCTATAATTGATCCTACCATCGCTGTCTCATACTCCTGGTAAACGGGATTGTCTCAAGCTCAATTTCAGGAGGCCCTCCGAAAGTGACACTGAGAAGGCATTCCCCAGGAGTAATGAACAATTTCAAAGGTATGCTAACCCGAGACAAGATCTAATGGGCTTCAGGTGATTAAAACCGAGCAACTTTTCACTTGGAGACGAGAATGAGTTGAACGATTTATCAATTTAAACATGCAGAGAGTTCACCTCGATTCGAATAGTGAATTTAATCCCGTGTTAGCAAGGATCTAATCAAGGAAAGGATGAGCTATTCTAATTTTGAGGAAGAGAAACCAAAGATAGTATGTAAACCCCATGCAATGACTAAATCTAAGGAGCTAAGGTTTAGTCCATGTCAGGGTATGAAGTATTGAGAAAGAAAAAATACCTTAACAAGGCAACCTGTGATTAAAAGTAGTTATCTAACCCTCCGTCTTCGAGAGAAACGTTGAAGATTAGATAATGAACGGTGGGGTTTCGGGAGAGATCCAAATTCGCATCTATCATATTCTCGACTAGTTTTAAAATCTGTGGTTCATTAAGCAAACACACAGCAGAAATCTGGCAGTGAATTGATGTTTCACAATAGCAAAGATTTTCAATGCCCTTTAAAAGATAACTGCTCAATCTAAATTGTAATTTTATTATTTCAATATTCAATTCATTTGTTAATTCAATTCTTTAGTTTTCTCGGTATTTTAAGGTTTTCAAAGGATTCCAATTGTCTATCATAAATTAAATAGTATAGAGCTGAGTAGTCGTGGTAGTAGATTGGAAAATTTTTAGATCTCTGTGGGATCGATATCTTGGACTTAAATCCAATTTACTACTTGTTCGACTCCAGGCACTTGTAGCATAATGGATCAAAACTCTAAAAATGATTTACTTTAATAAAAATGTTCTTTAATGAATAAATAGCTAAGGAATACAATGTACAAGTTGTTGGTATTATTGCTGGGATTAGATAATAACTTTTTGCAATAGTGTCATAAATTTGTATATGTCTCGTCCATCAACAAGTTTTACGGCGCCATCACGGATCGAAAGGAATTAATTAGGATCAATATCTCCGGCTGAAAGAAGGAAATACTAATTTGGACATTATTAAGAAAAGAACAAAAACAGTTTTTCAAGCAGTGACTACATCAGTCACTAATTTTTAACAAGCCGTGTTGAAAATATTTGTTAGGTATGACTAATCCTATTAATCTGAGTATGCTTTATCAGAAGACCTTTAATGCATTGTGAAAATGTGATCCTCGACCGATTCCACAGACACTAAATCGGGAAAGAACACTCAGAGCTTAAGAAAGACAAAAGAGCAGAAAACGCATTTATGGCGTAAGAGAGACATGACCAAACAGAGGAACAGAGGGACGCATACTTAAGACCCTAATATCGACACAATGGAGGATTTCTCGAGGCCTATTATTCAGATGAATTACTTCAGTAATCGGGACAAATTTACATTGATGCAAATAACTTTGAACCGGGCCAAAAGACTGACATAAATGGTTCAAGAATACCAAGCATCGTCATCCTACGTAAGACCCAAATGAGCACCCGGAAGGTTTCTCGTGATGGCAAACACAAAGAAGTCACCGGTGAGACTGCAGGATCATAAAATCGCATTTATTCCCATTTTCTAAGAGATACAAAGAGCCACATGGTATGAATCTCTACCATATGATTCTTCGCTGATACTGGGAGGAGCTTGTAGAAGCCTACTAGTAGATTCTTCCCCCCATCACTCACCTCGTAGAGAAGGAGGGAGATAATTGTGTTCCAATAGCAGGGAAGATGAGAGAGCCTTATGTGAAAGTAATGAGAGATTCAAAGGTTGGCTTAAAAGGATGCCCCTATGCATGGAATAGGACTTGAAGACCTGTGATGGATGAGTAGTATATCATGCCTTGAATGATACATCTATGGGCATTATTGATGCTTCATGCTATGGGAGCATTCAAACTAAGAGTGTCAAGAGGCAAGAGATCTCGATCGAGGACTGCGAATGGCCACGTAAAGCTCCATCGAGTTTCAAGAGTAATCGGCAGGAAGAGGAGTCATGGAGCTAAGCAAGATGACACCACGAGGCAAAGTTAGATGCCATCATGCATAGAATGGACAAGCAAGAGAGGAAGATGCACACCGCCTATGAAATAGAGCAATGAGAGGAACTATCGAGAGGAAGGTCGAGAGACGCGACCGAAGAATCAAGTGGATGACGATGAGGTTGCTACTGGGGGAGCCAAGAAGTTATCACTAAACCAGTCCCCACTCGCTGAAGACATCTATCATCCAAAGATCGAGGAACCATGAAAAATTTTTCATAGTATGAGGCCTCACAAGGCCCAAGGTACGATTAATCTCAACAAGGATATCAAGAACCACCAAGGTTCCCCGGGCAGCTAAAGATCAAGGAGGTGAAAATAGAAACGAAGTACCAGAGTCGAGGAGTGGGCCCAACCATTTGAAGATAAATGCCGCAACTATGGGGGACAACAAGAAATCCAAACCTCAATGAACAAAAGTTTGCACCTGGAAGCCTCAAACATCAATCTCAAATTTCAAGACCACTAATGCTTCCTCAAGAACCTGGAGGACACAACAGGCAATCGGCCCTAACCCTGCAAAACCAGATGAAAGATGCCTTTCCCAATGACACGAAGAAGAATCCGAAAGACTGTATGGCTGTGCAGCTCAGAAATGGGAAAACCTTGGAGGAAAAGACAGAAAAAGATGAAAGCAACAAAGGAGAGGAAGCCTGCATAATGTCAAACACCGGGAGTATGAAAGAAAGAAGGAACAAATTACGAGAAGAAGGAAGCAAGAAGAAAACCTGTAACACCGTCATAGCCCCATTTACGCAGGTCGCAGAATCAAAGATAGAGGAACAACTTGCAAGGTTTTTGAAAACCTTTCGAAAGCTGAGATCAAGATGCCTTTCACGGTCTTGACTCAACACACTTACGAAAATTTCAAAGACACACTGAGAAAAAAAGAGGAAGATTGTCAAGAAGGAATTATGAATTTGATCAAGAATCTTGCAAAGTGGCTGTGATCAAGAGAGATTTACTGTAAAAGATGAAGGGATCCAGAAAGCCACCATTCCCGTACCATAGAGAGTTGGAAGTTTCAGAAAGTTCTTCGTGACTGAAAAGATCACTTAATGCCCATTCTCAAGGTTAAAGAAGTTAAGTTTGGGGGAGCTTACTCCCACTACTGGCATCTAAATGCATGTGATAGAACCCTAGCAAAACCCAAGGAATCATGCAGAAGACGTAGCTTCGGTAAAGGTGGAAAATTTATTTTTCCACCGACTTCATCAAGCAATCGATACGAGGAAGATCTACAAGTCCTTCACGTCGGGAAGGCTATTCTCAACCGGAGCAGCTCTAATCGATATGCGTAAGGGAATTTCACTGTAGTCGAGAAGAGACAAATTGATCAATTTAATTAGAAGTTTGAGGAATTTGTATTACTGGGTGGGAAGATATCAAGTCCATAGAGGATATATGTCACTAACTCTAATTTTTACTATATCAAAATACCCAACTTTCAATCAATGCAAAGAGATGAATTTGTATCTTGAAGGTTTTGATTCAAATTTTCTCTCTCGCACTTCCGCCTTACATTCTACTCAAAAGTGATCTCAACAAACGGGATGAAAAAGGAGACAAAAATGAAGAAAAGGAATTACCAAGAAACTGAAGAAGGGCTAGTTTTAAAGGAGTTGCCAAGTCATTTAAAGTATGCTTACCCGAACTCAGTGAGGTAAACTCAAGATAATTTCTCGCTTAGACTCGATGTCGAGGAACAGAGGTTGCCGGAAATTTTAAGGAATCATAAGGAGTAATAGCCAATTATCAAGAGTTAAAGGTATCAAATCCATCAATATGCATGCACAAAATACTTAGAAGAAAATGCAAGACCAACCGTTGAACATCAAAGGAGACTCGAATCCAGACATGAAAGTATAGTCGCAGAAAAATAAAATGGTTAACAAAGGTTTTGGTCTGGTGCAATTTAGCATAACTCGTTATTTAAATTATGGTTCCTAAGAAAGGGTGGATTTACTATAATCCGCAATGAAAGAAATGCAATCGCTTAATTCCAACAAGAATTAACAGATGGGAGAAAAGGTACGATTATAAGAAGTCAATTAATAAAGAACCAGAAAGATCATTTCCCTTTGCTCTTCATTGACTAGGACAAGCGACGATTAGCAGATTAATCTCATTTTTGTTTCTCGATCGGTACTGAAGTACAAATCCGCATTTCGTAATTGCACCCGAGGACCAAGAAAAGACACATTCACATGCCCCGCGGTACCTTGCCTTCGTAAGGATGCCATTTGGGCCGTGGCAGTTCCCGCTTACTTTCCAAATGATGTATGATTTCATGTTCTCAGATTTTGTTTGGTGACGCCATGGAAATTTTTACGGATGACTTCACAGCAGTATGGGTCTAGTTTTGAACAATGTTTGAACAACTGAAACAAGATTTAAAGATGCAAGGACAACAAATGAAGTACTAAATTAAAATGCCATTTCATGGCAATGTATGTATTGTTCTTGGTCATAAAATTTCTACTATGTGGCTAGAAGGACTAATCCAAGATTTCCATTATCAAAACTCAGTACCTCCCACAACAAGAAAGGGATAAGAGTTTCTGGGGCATCGGATTTTATAGGGAGATTCATCATGACTTCTCTAAGATAGCCGACCACTATGACATCGGAGAAGGACACAAAGTTTAATTTGATGATTCCTACAGTCAGCTTTCACAAACTCAAGATTAGATCGGGTTCAAGCACCTACGCCAAAAAATTTAATGGGATCAGGATTCGAAATAATATGTGGATGTTGATTTCGCAATGGGGTCGGGGATTGGGCAAAGAAAAAGAGAAAATATTCAAAGCCATATACTATGCTAATAGAACATTCAATGAAGCACAAGAAAACTATTCCACAACCCAAAAGGAAGATGCAGCCATAGTGTTTGCTTGTGAGAAATCCAGGTCATACCTGGGATCCCATGTTATAGTTCACACGTACTGCCATGCAAAATTTATCAAATATCCGATGTCAAAAGGAAGCTAAGCCAGCATCATATGGTGGGCGCCGCTACTACAAGAGTTTGGACCGAAATTAAAGATAAAGGTGTGACAATGATAAATTTTAACAATTATTCGCAGTAGAAAAGAATAAAACAAAAAGAGTATAATTGAATGTAGAACTTCCTGTATAAGATGCTATATGTCATTCCAACTTCCATGGTATGTTTTTCTGATATTGTGAATTACCTAGCTTCGTGGGAGTAGTTCCTCAGAATTCAAATATCAAATGTAAAAGAAAAGTTTCGTGGATCGATATGTGTACTATACAGAGATGGACCTAATCGCTATTTAAAAGAGGTGGCCGACATGATTATCGGGACGATGTGTGCCTGAGTAAACAATGTAAAAATCTTGAATGAATGCCATGCATCACCATGGGGTATTTTTTCTCTCGAGAAAGAACAACTCACAAGATACCCATCTCTCGATTTTATCGTCAATATCTTCAAAGATCAGGCTGAATGGGTCAAATTGTGTGATAGATGCCAAAAGATTGAAATGATTTAGCAGCAAAATGAAATGCCCTAAAAGGCAATGGTGGTGCAAATTCTTTAGAATGATGGGGAATAGAGATTTTATTGACTATTCCCCACCATCACTGGGAACCTGTGGGCAAGGGTCACCGGCGTGATTTGCGTTTCCAAATGGGTGAAGCAGGGCTTGGTCCATGGAATTATTACCAATATTGTACAGAGTTTTCCTTATAAAAGAATATTTCTGAGCAGATTTGGAACACCTTAACTATCATTAGCTGATGGGGAAAGCCATATTTGCAAACAAAATATTTCAAACTCATGAGCAGCAATGCAGATCAATCATATAAGGAGTCTAGCTTATCATCCCTAGACCAATGGACAAAAGCAAGAGATTTCCAACAGGAGGACATTTAAAAGAATTCCGAAAGACTATAAGTTCAAGCAGAAGGATTGGTCTTCCAAACTTGATGACAATTTTTAGCTTATTGCTGTGACTTTATTCAAACTCCCATCGAACGCTGCCCCTATTACGTAGTTGTCTTTGGCAACCATGTCATCTACCTTTAGAAACTAGAATACAAAGCCATGTGGGCCATCAAGAAGCTGAACTTTGATTTTAAACCCAAAGGAAGATGCACTACCCAACCGATCGAACTAAAGAATCTCAGAAAGAAGCCTACGACAATGCTAGAATATACAAGGACAAACAAAGAAATGGCATGATCGAGGATTCCGAGAGTGAGTTCAGAAGCATGAGAACAGTTCTTCTTTAACTCCAGATTGAAGCTATTTCCGTGGAAGTTAAAACCAAATGGAGTGTGGACTATACACGAGTGTCAAGCACTACATTCGGGAATGTAGCAAATACGAAGACTGAAGGCTGGGAAGAATTTAAAGTCATTGACAAGACCTAAGACATCAAAGCAGGGAGGAAAGAAAGGAAGAGCTCCACGGGGTTCATTGAGAGAGAGAGAATCAAAACATGTAAGTCTGAATTTTAAGGACTCAAACTCAAGAAATTTCTCCGATGGAGGCAACCCATGAGATTTTTAGGTCTCATTTCAGACTTTGATTTTTATAATCTACCTCTGATTTTTGCTTTTCTTTAGTTCTGAGTAATGATTAGTTAGTACTTGTAAGTAGTTAATTTTTGTTTAATTGAATCCTTTCTAGAAATGTTGCAGAGTGCTTATGTAAATGCATAAGGAGCTAAGTGAACAACTGTGACATCCCTAAAGAATTCACAGAAAGCTGTAAGAAAAAGGAGCATTCTTTTCCTATATAAATTCCAGAAACTGAATAGTATACATGTTTAGTTTCTTGGTGGAAATGGTTTATTTGATGATGAAAATCACACTTAATCAAGAGTGAAAAGTCAGATGGTTCAGTTAAATTGAGGCAATTGTAGATTAGGTCGCGATAAAACTTGTGTCGCGACAGAACCTAAGTCGCAATGGTTGATGTCGCGACTCAACAATATTGAAAGAAGAGGGCAGCGTTATTCCACCAAAGTTGCGTCGCGACAGAAATTGAAGTCGCTGGCTGCAATTGGTCGCTGATAAAGAGTAATTCCTTTTGAAAGAGCGATGAGGTCGCGACAACTTAATGATGTTTCGTCGATGTCGCAATGATGTCGGCCGCCTCGAGGGTCGAATTTGTCCTCCCATGGGTAATTCATGTCGCGACAAACAATATTATGTCGCGACATCAAATAAAAGTTTGCCAGCTGGGCAACTTTTAATTCTGCCCTAAATTTAATGACAGCACACAATAGTAGCATAAATTTAAATCGCGACATGAAAATAATAAACAGCCCACAATCATCAATAATTTGAATTGTCAGGAATCCTTCCACTCCCCATTCATTTCTAAAGTAACCATAACTTCTTCATCTCCGTTTCTCCTCCGGTTTCTTTGATTTGAAACCCTAGACCCAAAACCCCTTCCTAAAACCCTTCCTAACTAGCAAATCGCTGACCCTTCTACCCTCGTCCCAAACCTGAACGAAATCATGGAACAGTATATGCAACTAGCAGAGGAAGTTCGTCAAGAACCTACCATGGAGAACATACCGTCGGAATAGCCAGAAGTCCAACCAAGACTTTACAAAGAATGTAAAGGAAAGGAAAAGAAAGCGTTGAAGAAGAAAAGAAGATGAGTTCGCTCTTGTGAAGGTTTTTCTATATGGAAAGAAGCACTACGTGCAAGGGATTTATGTGGAGAAAGGGGATTCAACCAACTCATCTCCCTTTAAGGAATTGATAGAGCAAAGAGGTGGGAGAAATTTTTAAAACATCAAAAGTCAAGCAAAGTAGCTTTGGTTAGAGAATTTATTCCAACTTTGTCAGAAAGGAGAACTCTTGCTTTTGTTGTAGGGGCCTGGGGTTCCATACTGAGCTAAGACTATAAATGCAATGTACGGAACTGAGTCAAAAACATGGATCCAAGTACAAGAAGATAAAGGCATGCCCCAAACCGTGAAAAGATAGCCAGAAAGTTGATGCATTCCGGGCATGGTGAAATGGGCCAAGGTCGGCGAGGAGAAAAAAAGATTATAAAACAAGGAGATCCTCGATGTAGCTAGCTGTAAAGGTATGGTTCTATTTTCTCGGCTTCGCTCGTTCCTACAAAGCATGTCTCAGACCGGTGAAGAGAACAGAATCCATCATTCTCTATGCCATACCGAAGGGCTAAGTAAGATTATCGCCGGGCTACATTGAAAATTCATAATAATAAGATACCACGAGGTAAAACAAAAAGGGCATGATCCCACACCCAGCGAACCATCACAGCGTTACGATCGTAGCCGGTGTGAAGGGAAGTCAGAAGAAGAATAAAGGCCCCAAAGTTTCACCCATTAACCCCGATCAAAAGTAAGGCCAAGAAATCAAAAGAAGAAGGGTCGAGTGGAAGCAGATCCCGAGATGAGGAGAGAGTGCAAGACAAGAAGAGGACATCCCGATGGTTGAAACCAAGAAGAACAAAATCCGTAAACACACTGTATGGAACACCTCTATTGCGTAGACATGGAAGCAAATGAAAGAAGTCCTATAGATTTCACCACCCCACTAGCCAGCTCTCCACCAATGAGAAACAGGGATTTCAGAGAACTGTGAGGTGCTCTAGAGGAGCCCCAAGAAAATAACCAAATAATGGAAATCCTCATTTCTATAAAAGTTTGGGAAGAAAGAGAAGAGAAACTGAGCACTCAATGTAAATCTTAGAAGACAATAGTCGAATTGAAAAGAAGAGATCAACAGTGGGAAGAGGAACTGAACAGAAAGGAGGAAATGTATGAAGAAGAGTTGAAGAGAAAAGAGCAGATATGGGAAGAAGAAATGAGCAGAAGGGAGGAGCAGTTTAAAAAGATCCTAGAGAACAAAGAAGAAAAGTTCAAAAAGGAAATGGAGGAAAGAGATCAAGATCTACTGAAAAAATTGAAGCTTAGCCATGAATCATTCTACAATAATCAGTATGATAGAGACTCTCAACTCCTAAAACTCATAAAAGAAAGGGACCTGCAGGCAAGAGGCCAAGACAGTGAGTGATCAAGGGGTTTAAATTCCTATATATGTCATTATTACAGACTCGAGAAGAATACGGCGCATTGCAGATTAAAGTGCTTGATGACAATGATGCTTATAGAAGAAAAATCTGGCTGGAAAATCTGGATTTGATTAACAACAATCTATCTAAATTTTTGGAGGTCATGACTGAAATGGAGCACAACATGAACACATTGGGTCAAAGGCAAGATGACCTGAATAAGAAAGTTGATCTCTACCAACCGAACTCGTTTATCAAGAACAAAATAGAAAGGGAAAATGTCAAGAAGAAGAAGAGGACATAAATGAAGTTCCCTTAAGTTCAACCCTCAACCCGGCTACCCTTTGATCTGATCCCCAAACATCTTTGTTCCTCCTCGTAAAAGAAAAAAATAGACCTTCTCATTGATTTGTTAATCTCTCCTCACTCCTATCCCCGCTGTTCTCAATATCTCGCATTCTCATGAATAAATCAGAAATTTATTTGATGTGTTTGAAGTCAAATTGTGTGTTTACTTTTGCTTTAATCGCTAGATGAATAACGGTAAATTTAGCTCTTCAGAAAGAAAATGTTGACATATCATAATATGAGCTAGTTGAGGTAATCGGGACAGATGATAGGATGAAACACAAAATAATCATGTATCGCGGCGAATTTGGCACATAATTGAATCTTGAAACACAAATTGCATAATTGACGGAATTTACGATAAGTCCAGGTTAAAGGGAAGTTATACAATTGAAGGAGCAAAACATATTTTTGGGTTGAAGTATAAATAGTAAGCCAAAAGAATTTGCAACTAGATAATGTAACTCCTCAACAACCGAATGAGTCAAGGACATCTTAGTGGTTATTCACGCTAATCAAAAAAGAATTATAGAACTTGTTTGATTATTGATCAAGGCGAAATCCTGTGGTAATATAACTAACAAGAGATGGATGCAGGCTATCTTTGGCGTACTTGAGCCATTCTAGCCACCATTATGTATATGCTTCTCAAGATACACCTTAGTTCCCGACCTGAGCCAAAACACTTCCTATCTTTCAAAACAAAGCAATGGAAATCCCAAGCCATCCTTTTATAACTAATCCTCCAGTAAAAATCCCGATTACCCAAGTACTTAAGGAGGGAGAAGAGATAAAAGCTTTGGGGGAATATATTTTGGAGAACTGAAAGGAAATACAAAAGGGTGAAGAAAGAAAAATCTAAAGTAGGATACAACAAAAGCTTAAGGGAAAAAGTTTTGTCTCAGGGCTCACTTCTAACAATTAAGTTCTTAGGGGTGTTTCAACACCTAGTACCCTAATGCCAACTGGTATGGGAGCTACTAACCCAAAGTTCGCTAAGAGTGTTAGAAAGCCTAAAAAGACAGAACATTACACTATTCCTGAATGGTTGCAGAGAAAAAGTTCCAGCAATGAGAATTACAAATGAGAAATTGGAACAAACAATTTTAAACAGAAGAAATCAAGAAGATTCCCCAAGGATGAAGTTTGGGGGAATCAAATAAAGAAGTTGAAGAAAGCGGAAGGCAAAGAGCTTAAGTGTTAAAGAATAAAGAGCTGGGGTAATTCCGAACCTAAAAGTTCCATCCATCCTACCCATGACCCGCTTCAATATTGCGTTTCTAAAAGACCTTATTGATCTTGAAAAGTTGGAATTACTCTAAATTAGTGGAGATCATGTGAACGTGGAATGTGCATATGGAATTGGAAAAATTTAGAAAGGATCAAAACCTATGGAAGGAACTCAGCGATTAACCGACTACCAAGAAAAGAGGGAGAAAAACTAATCTACTTCTTCAGCAATATCAACCTGACTCAAACTATTTATAATTCAAATTCAACAATTTAGTTTTGTATACCGATTTAGTGAGGAGACTTAAATTATCCTGACTTTAAAGCCAGATATGTATTAAAAGAATGCAATTTTGTATTTCAATTAAATTGGCTCTAACCCATGGTAATATGAATGTCCTTTGTTCGAGGACAAACAAATCTTTCTTTTCTTTGCTCTCAAAGACGCTAAAAATTTTAAGTTCGGGGGAGTTTGATGAGCTTAAAAGTCATCCATTTCTTCACCATTTTTCCGATTGATTTATATAAAACAGACTCCATTTATAACTAAATATGGAATAACTAACCAAACTCGTATGCAGCGTGGAATTTATAAGAGCGAGATATCGCAGCAGATGCAGCGGCAACTAAAATGAGACGGATCGGGTCGAATAAAAATGGAAGAATGTTGTAGTTTGGAGCTCGCACAAGGAAGATAGGATGTCGCGACATAAGGGAAATCAAAGGCAAATGGAGCAGATCGCGACAGAAACTCCAAGTCAGGCAACTATGAATTGATGAAGAAAAAGACATGAGGTCGCGACATCACTTCGAGGTCACGCATGCACTCAAACCCGCGGTAAAGGGGACAAGGTTGTCGTGGATACCGTGCCAGAAGTCGCGAACATAAGATGTACACTGATAACACCGATGCGTCGCGTACATCAATCGTGAGGTCGCCGACATCAACACCAGACAGCTGTCGTGACATCAGTCGAGGTCGCCACATCAACATCAGACGTTGCCGCTGGCTATTACCGAGGTCGGCCATCAACGCCAGACGAGTTGTCGCCGGGTTATCGCCGAGGTCACGGCTATCGCGAGAGCCATGAGTCGCTGTCGCCGGATATCGTACGCTGAAATACACATCATGCAGGTGACAAGTCACATAACATCGCGTCGCCGCGAACATCGCTACAGCATATGGTCGAGCAAACGTGCCGAGGTCGGTGGCCATTATCCGGGCCGCACGCACTGTAAAGGTCGCTGACATCGCGCAAAGAGTCGCATATCAAACAAAGAGTTAAGGTCGCAACAATATAAAAGAGGTCGCGACACCGTAAGCCAGGAAAAAGGTGCCTTACATCATTGCTGGGTCAAGACATCGCGCGGCGAACTAAGGTCGCGACGTTAGGCTTTAGCTATCGACATCGCATTGGCAAGTAACGTAAGGTCGCGACATCATTTAGCCGCCGCGAACAACAGCCTAAAAGATAATGGCGCCACGTCACTTACCAACAAAGCCCATGGCGAAATCCAAGACGCCAACAGATCAGCAGAATTCAGCGCAAATGCATCACGGCCCAATCAATAACAGATCCAAGTCCTAAAAGAGGTGCATCGGGAATTGTGGGCCCATCTTCGTAATCCCTATAAATATACAAATTACATGTATGAACGCAATTCTCTTAGCGATCAAAAGGAGAACTGGTAGCTGAAGTACTCTTATTTTAGTTTTTCTTTTCTTTTCTTTCTTTTTTTTTTCGTTATTTTATTTTAACATTTTGTAGATTGTTCTTTCTTTTGAATTTCTCGGATCCGATTAGTTTTTAAAGTTGAAGGAAATTCCATTTCAATTTCTTCAAATTACTGGCTCGATAGTATAAATCTGACAAATTGGGAATTCGAACTTCCGCTTCCATTTTACGTGGTTTACTTGATCACAGTTTCATCGCTTGTGTAATTATGATTTAGAACTCGCCTTCCGCTGATTATACTTCTATCAAGAATTTATCTTTTCTCGCGGTAAATTTATCGAAGATGTCAACTTCAGTTTGTAACCGCTTTGTCGGTCTTGTGTATTTTCTGTAATTGATCCCAATTTCAGTGTCTTATACCCATAAACGGGATTGTCTCAGGCTCTGATTTCTAGGAGGCCCTCTGAGTGACACAGAGAAGGCATTTCTGAGAGTGATGAACAATTTCTGGAAGGTATGCTAACTCTCGATATTGAAGATCTAATGTGTTTATGTGATTAAATCGATAAATCCTCCGTTCACTGGGAGACGAGAATGAGTTGAACGATGATCAATTTAAACATGCAGAGTTCACCTCGATTCAATACCAGTGAATTTAACCCGCGGTGAGCAAGGATCTAACTGGCGAAATGATGAGCCATTCTAATTTTGAGGAAGAGAAACCAAGATAGTATAAACCTATGCAATGACTAAATCTAAGGAGCTAAGGTTTATACCCATGTTGTGGGTATGAAGTATCGAGAAAGAAAATACCTGCAATCGGGGCAACCTGATTAGTGCAGTTATCTAACCTCCGCCTTCGAAGAGAAACATCAAGATTAGATAATGAACGTGGGCTCGGGAGATCCACTGCATCTATCATATTCCTCGACTAGTTTTAACTGGTGGTTCATTGCAAACACAATAAAGGCAACTGCAGGAATCTGATGTTTCACAATAGAAGTATTTTCATGTGCCCTTTAAAAGATAACTATTCAAATTTTCCAAATTGTAATTTTATTATTTCAGTATTCAATTCATTTGTTATTAATTCAATTCTTTTTAGTTTTCGGTATTTTAAGGCTTTCAAAGCTGATTCCAATTGTCTATCATAGTCCAAATAGTATAGAGCTTGAGTAGTCAGGGTAGTTGATTGAAAATTCGATCTCTGGATCGAGCATCCGGATTTAAATCCACCCTACTACTTGTTCGACTCGTGCACTTGCAAAAGCATAATGGATCAAAACTCTAAAAATGACTAATAAAAAATGTTTTAATGAATACAATAGCTAAGGAATACAATGTACAAGCTTGTCAGCATTATTGTCGATTGTATAATAATCCTTTTGGTAATAGTGTCATAAATTTGTATATGTCTGTCCATCAACATTGCCTACCATTCAAATATGAGTTTGTGAGCTTAAAAGAAAAACTAATATCATATCACCGATTGACCGGGTCAAGAACGTAAGGTTGTCGGTAATTTTGAGAAAATACAAGGAAGCCGATTGCTTGGTCCATTGAAGATCCAAGGGTATCGCTCCCTCTATTTGTATGCACAAATACGCTGAAGATAATGCAAAAACTTCTATCGAGCATCAAAGAGGGTCAACTCCAAATATGAAAGAAGTCATTTAGTTGCTCAATGGTTAAATGCAAGTTTTATATATGCTATATAATACGCTCTTGGGTAAGCCCGCACATGGGTTCCCCAAGAAAGGTGGATTCAATCGTAATCGTAAATGAAAAAGAATGAAACTTGTCTTACAAGAACCGTGATAGGATGGAGGGTTTGTATCGAATAAAAATTGAATATCGCAAACTGTGAAGGATCATTTCTCTCACCCTCTCATCGATCAAATGCTAGATAGGCCAAGGTGACACCCTCATTTTTGTTTTCTTGATGGATACTCCCGATATAACTAACAAGCACAGACTCAAGATCAGAGAAAACCACTTTACATGCCCATTCGTACTCGCTTTTAGAAGAATGCCATTGACTGCGGTATCGCTCCCTGTACCTTCCAAAGATGCATGATGTCTATATTTTCGATCTAGCGTAAGAAGTTATGGAGATCTTCATATGGATGATTTACAAGGTATGGATTCAGCTTTTGAACAATGCCTGCATAACTCAGTGTGACAAGATTTTTGAAAAGGTGCAAAGACAAAAACTGCTCAATTGGGAAAAATGCCATTTTATGGTTAAGCAAAAGGGATTGTCTCAGCACATGGTTTCGCAAAGAGGCTTGAAATAGACCAAGCAAAGGTTTCACTATAAGAGACCTAATGCCACCCACTATAGTCAAGGGAATCGAAGTTTTTAGGACATGGGCCGATTTTTATAGAAGATTTATCGAGATTTCTCAAAAATTGCTAGACCACTATGCAGATTGCTGGAGAAAGATACTAAGTTTTATTTTGATGAACTCGCCATAAAGCATCTAAGAAATCAATCCGTAATTAGTCAAGCTCCCCATCATGGAACCGCATTGGAACGTAGACCTGAGATCATGTGTGATGCCATGATTATGCAACGGAGTCAGACACAGAAGATGAAAGTGTTCAAAGCCATCTACTATGCTAGCAAAACCTTTAATGAAGCACAAGAAAATTATTCTAATAATTAAAAGTGAGATTCTCAAAATAGTGTTCGTGAGATTTGAAAATTCAAGCCATATATTTTGGGGGTCCCATGTTGTTATACATGACCATCATGCAAAGAATTAAATATTTAATGGCAAAGAAGGAAGCAAAGCTAAGATTGATCAGGGTGGGTATTATTGCTGCAGAATTTGATTTAAATAGAAATTAAAGACAAGAAGGGCAAAGCGACAATGTGATAAATTGGACAATTGTCAAGAGTAGAGGAACCCACTGCATAAAGTGAAAAAAAAGGAAGAGAAATAAAGGTAAAAATTTTCCAGATGAGCGCTTATTTCAGCCGCTACCCACTCATCTCCGGTATGCCGATATTAGGAATTTTTAGCTCAGGAATTATGCTGATCTGCATCAAATCTACCAAATAGAGAAAAAGCTAAGGACTGATAGGTAATACATCCGGATGATCCATATTCGCTTAAAAGAGGAGCCGACCGATTATAAGAAGATGTGTACTTAAAGTGAGCAAAGCGAGATTTTACAAGAATGTCATGCATCACCTTAGCTGAGGACATTCTGTAAGAGATAAACAGCCCACAAAATTCTCCAATGATTTTACCGTCTACGATTTTTAAGGACCGCTTTACTGCAAAGTCAGGTGGATCAATGCCAAAGAATGGGAAATATCAAAGAAAAGGCATGAGATGCCCCCGCAAGGTATCCGATGGTGCAATTGTTTGATGTATGGGGGAATGGATTTTATGGGGCCTTTTCCAGCCATTTGGAAATATATACATACCCTCCTAGTCAGGATTATGTATCAAAATGGGTAGAAGCAAAGAATAGTCTCTAAGAATGATGCTTACCACAACAGGGTGTCTTTACAAAGAAATATTCTTAGCAGATTTGGGACACTCTAGAACTATAATTAGTGATGGAGGAAACCATTTTGTAAATAAGGTGCCTGATAAACTCGCTAAGCTGTATATGGTATCAAACACATTATGAGCTTGGCTTATCATCCTCAAACAATGGGCAAGCTGTACTTCAAATGTAGAGAAATAAAGAAAATTCGGAAAAGATTGTAGAGTTCTAGCAAGAAAGATAGGTCTTCAAGCTTGATGATGCATTACGGGCATACAGATCGCTTAAAACTCCCATCGAATGTCACCATACGTAATTGTTTTCGAAAACCTTGTCACCTACCTCTTGAGCTAGAATACAAAGCAATGTGGGCCATCAAGAAGCTTAATTTTGATTTTAAAGCTGCTAAGGAAGATAGGTTACTCCAATTAAATGAATTGGAAGAGTTGAGGCATGAAGCCTATGGAGGCTGTAATATACAAGGATAAAACAAAATGGCATGATCAACGGCTGAGGTGAGAATTCAACGCTAGGATCGTGTCTTGTTATTCAACTCTAGATTAAGACTCTTTCCAGAGTCAAGTCCAATGGAGGGACTATTTGATGATATCAAGCACACACTTTGATTTACAACACACTTAATGCTGTATATCCAGAGTTCAAGCCAGCCATTCCAGACAAAAGCATTATCTGGTAGAAATCACCGAAGATGAACTCTATTTCTAAAGGAAGAAAATTGAAGAAACCGAACAATGGCAGCAGAAGTCCAGCTAAAGACTAAAAATAGAGCAGCTTTGTGGAAGGCAATCCACACTAGTTGATTTAAATTTTTCTTGTTTTATTTTACCATTTCTGAATTTACTTGTTTAATAGTTTCTAGTGACTAAATTCATTCTAGATTGAAGAGGCTTAAATTTTTATTTTTTTTTTAGTTTTGAAGGAATCGAAGATCAGGGTAAAAGAAGAACATCTCGAATCAAACTTCAATCACATAAGAGACCAAAAGTGGGTAGTTTTTCGTTTCGATTTGAATCTTTAAAATCAGCTCTCGATATGCATGATTGAAAGCTTCGGGGGAATTTTTTTTATATATTATTTTGATGCTTAATTGTTTCGAGGGTGATGTATAGGAAGTTGTTGTTTTGCATGATAAAATATGACCAAATACATGTGTTTTATTGGAATTGATAAATACATTGTCAGAATTTGAGTGCTAATTTTTATGTCAGAACACAATTTTCCTCAGAAGTACCTGATTTTTAGGGTCACGACATGAAATTTTGGAAGTCGTGACCGTAAAAGCTTAAAAGAGTAAAACCTTTACTTCGGTGCACAAAGAAGGAATAAAAGCCATTGAAAATCATTGATTTCAGGCCCAATAATTAATGCGTCTCGAATTTTAATCATGATATTAAAAATGAAGATCTATTTCAATCAGATTCTACTAAACTTCGATACCACCTAAACCTTAAGTTCGTAACATTCATTCAAAGTAATCCGGAATTAGATAGTTATTATTAATGCAAAAAAACATAATTCAATTTCGATTAACCTGGATAGTTTATAATGCTCATTTTCGAAGAGAATAATCGTAGAAACTAATAGTAATTTCTTTCTGGTTATTCTCACCTCATTCTTAAAAAATTCTCATTGAAATATCAAAAGAGCAAGAATTGAGAAAGTCCTGCCCAATATACACTAAAATTTAAAAGAAGGAATAAATGGCCTTGCTTCTTCCCGAGAGCTAAAATCACTATGTGCTGATGGGATAACAAGGGAAAATTAAACAAAGAAAATGAGGAAGATGGAGAAAGAGAGAAAAGAAGTGCTTCAAGGTTATGAACACAGAGTTTATGGAATGAATGGAGTCGGAAAACAAACCTATTCCATAAAACGATGTGTAATCAAGAGAGTGGTTGATGGGAAGGGAATTGGAAGAATGGTTAATCAGAACCCATCAACCAGTGAAGCTCCAAAGAAAAAGGGAGAAAGCGCCTCAATTTGTTGAACCACCTTGTGGACAAATTAATCACTTCGAGGAGCTCAAAATCTAGTGAACCAAATTTTGTAGCAGGAGCTGAAGGCCTTCAGAGGGAAGAGATAGGATCTTAGATCAAGAAATGGAGAGTTTTTCTCGAATTTAACTAAAGTTTCATTTGAAAAGAAAACAGATTATACAATATCGAAATATTTTGATATTTGAATAAAATTTCTATTGACTTACAAATTGATTGTTCATGATTTCTTATTGTTTCTTTTCATTTTATTTATGTTTAGAATCAAATAAATAATTATGCTCTTTCTCAAGAAATTAGAATTTTGGAAAGAATCGTGGCATGAATAAAGAAATCGGAATTGTGAGTATCACAGCTTAGTTTAAACTCGCTAGTTTGCAAAATTGGAAATATGGTTATTGGCCATAAATAAAATACTTTGTTGAAATAATGTAAGTAAACAAAGGAATAAGTACAAGTCTTGAAGAAATAATACATCGGTCAACAAAACTTATGAAACTTTTGACAGATCAGAATGATATGCCTCGGGGAATTCGTGATTTAGAGTCCATAGTCCTAGAACTTGCTCGATTATCGATTGAGGCTAAATCCTAGGTGAAAACAAATGAATGGTGAAATGATAGAGGCCACCTTGGGCATTGAGCTTTTCTGTTTACTTCCTCAAAATATGCTAAAGCATACTCTCTAGTTCCTTGATTTGAGCCAAATAAGCTTTATTTCTTCAATAAATGAAGAATTTAAACCGAAATTCTTCCTCGTAATAACCCCGCAGTGAAAGAGCCCAAATTATCCAGCCAGTCTATAAAAGTTTGAAGCATAAAGGAAGAAATAAGCCTGGGGGAAAAATATTTCCAAACTTTGACAATGAAAGAGTTGAAGAAGAAGGCAGGTTAGAGAAATAAGGAATAAGTTTTTGTTCTGCGGCCTATTTCCTCGAACAATTAAGCCTGTAGGGGTGTTTAACACCTAGTACCCTAATGCCAACTGTACTGAGTTGTTAGCCCAAAGTTCTCTAAGAGTAATAGAAAGCTCTAAGAGGACAAAACATTGTACCATTCCAAATCTTAGAAAATAAGCAAAGGAGTCAAAGAACAAAGGAATCGTCGACCAAGTACATATGGAAATTAAAATTCCATAAAAAGAATTCAAAAAGATGAATCAAAGCAAGATCGAGGAGAACTTAAAGAACAAAGAAGAAAAAGGGTGAAAGTTGGAGGCAACAATGTAGAGAGAAGATGGAAACTGGGTGATTTACAACTGAAAATTTTCCATTATCTACCCAATTACCTAAGCCCAACATTGCGTAAGCCCGAAAAAGACCTTATTAATTTTGAAGGTTGGATTTACTCTACATTAATGAGATCAATAAGAAACAAGCTTATGGGACTTTGACAAATGTCTAAGAAAACCCTTAAGATTAACTAAATTCAATATGAGGAGGAAAAAAGGATTGATGACCTACACACACACACAGCACAGACTTGTTAAATAAATCGTTTAAATACATTAGTTTATCAAGAAATTTTGTGATGTGGCTGCAATCAAGCATTGTTCTCGTATCAAAATCGAAATTTAAAATAATATTGGCATTCTTAATTCCGTATAAGAAGGTGAATAAGAAAAAGAATGCATGATACAATCGCATGTCCTAAAAAAAAATTCTAAGCTTGTTTGTTCGAGGACAACAATTCTTTCTTTTTCTTTTGCTTAAGGATACAAAAATTATAAGTTTTGGGAAATTTGATGAGTCCAAAAACTCATTAGATTTTTAATCCATTTTTCTGAGGATATTACAAGATAAATGTTGAATTGTTTGAGTAAGAATGGATATTTAATCACCAAAGTACTTACAGAAAATACAAAGAAAAGCAAAAATCTACCTAAAATCAAGAAACCAAACTCACAGCCAGACTTAGGGTCGTGACTTAAAAAAGGAGGTCGCATAGAAATGCCAGGAGACTAAAAAAGGAATTTTCAAAGGAAGAAATTCATGTCGCGACATCACTTTGATGTCGCGACACAAAAAGGATGTGAATGATGTCGCGACACCACTCTGAAGTCGCAACAAGGATCTGTCTATGAAGCCACAAGAGAGTCTTTTTTGCTATAAAATGAGGTTGCAACAAATTTTTAAATATGGCGCACGGCTTCGGCGTCAAGGAAGACCACTTTGATAAGCCGCGACATCAAACAAGAAGAATCAAGTGCAACCGTAAATAAAGGTCGCGCTGAAGTCGCCACCGCCGCTAAAAAGCTCGCTAAGAATCAAGTCAGAACCGCTGCAAATCCAGATCAAAAATGATGTCGCTGACCGCATTAGAGTCGCAGGTAGGGGTGGAGATTGGGATGTCACACACCACCATGAGGCCACGACTGAAAAAGAAATGGACAAAGAAAAAGAGGTCGCAACTTAAACTGGCGTCGCAAACACGAAGACTTTGATGTCACGACATCACTTTAAGGTTGCGACATCAAAACCGAAGGAACAATGAACAAAAGATGTCGCGACATTACTTCAATGTTGCGACCACTAATAGTTAGCCTTGCGCCAAGATAAACTGCTGCAACATAAAAAGAAGAGGTCGCATCAAACCGTGAGCGCTATCAAGAGATTCCATGTCGCGACATCAAATTCGATGTCACGATACATAAAAACAAGTTGAGTCGATTTTTCTTTCGATTTCACCGACAATCTTAGGATTCGCCCAGATTCTGCTTTTTTTGTATAAATAGATAGCTTTGAATGAGAGTAGTTTTCTCCTTCTTCAATGCTCCAGCTAAAGGGAAAGAAGAGGAACGCAAATGTATATTATAGGATTGATTTTATTTTAGCTTTATTTTCGTTTTGAATCATGAAATGTGGCAAAATGATGAGTGTAGCTGATTTCTAGATCCTGTTATTTTTATTCAATATTGCTGCCTTGAAAAATTTTTATGGAAATCTAGACAAATTTCTGAATCTACTTCTTCTCAATTTTATTGCAATTGTTGTGGTTGTGGTGATCGTACTCCATTTTCTTGATTCATAATGCGATAATCGAGCCATGACTCTGGATTTGATTTACATTTAGTTACAGTCTTTCCTGCACTTTTATTGAGAATTAATTTGGGTTCGATTTTTACTTATTCGGTGTTGTTTTTAGTGGATAAGTTCCCAATGGTAGTACCTAATACCCATTGAGGGAATGTATCTTGCTCTGATATCCAGGATGCCCTCTAAGTGACACAGAGACGGAGATTCCTGAGAGTTGAGAGTATTCTTTTCTGGGTATGTTCGACCACTATTGATGAACTGCTGAGCTCTGAGAGTTCATTTGGATAAATCCCATTTCACTCATAATTGAAGTCAGAGGGATGCATTTAACCATATAAATCATCAAAGAGTTCACCTCGATCTGAATGCGTTCGATCCAGTGTTAGCTTAGATCTGTCGAGGAAAGAATGACACATAGATCTGGAGGTTGAGCCACCCGATTAAGTAGTAGAAATTTGCTAGAATCACGAGAAGGTAAAAACCGCTCTGTATCAACGAGGAAATGGGTGTGAAGTATTGAGAAAGAAAAATACGCAGATCTTGCAAGATGACATGAAATACTGGTAGCTGGTTTGATCTTGTCTTTGAGAGAAGCAAGGATATCAAATCGGTCTGAAAATGGAAGAAATCGATTCAGTAACTAGAAAATCTTGGACAAAATTTGATCCATATAAAGCGGAGTAATGGGTTTAGTCTTTAAGAATTAATTTGTTTCAATGTATTTCATTGATGGTTTTCGTTTCTCTCAGTAAACTGATTCAATCCATTCTTTCAGATACCATTTATTTATTTTTAGTCATTCATTTTTGTTTTAGTTTAATTTGAGCATATTCAATAGTATAGGATTTTAATTTCTTTTGTATTGATAAACCTTCGCTATGAGTTTTGAGTCCAAATAGTATGAAATTTTAGTAGTTGGGGTAGCTGACCTGTAATTCGCTATCAATCTACATTAGAATGATGCAGACTTACATTCAGATTTACTACTTGTATGACCTGTGCACTTGCAGTGCCATAGACTGAACCATCATTTTATTTTATTATGAACATTAAGAGAAATTTATTTTGACAAGAAACTTATCCAAAGTGACATGAGTATAGGAGAATTGTAAGGCTCTTATAGTTATGTGATTTTGAGGGGTTTTAGTCTATATGTCCTTTGGTCCTAACAAGTTTTTATGGCACCGTTGCCGGGGATTAGATAATAGTCCTTGGTAATAATGTCATAAATTTGTATATGTCCTTTGGTCCTAACAATGCATGAATGTGAAAACCCTTGTGCTACACTTGGAATGTGGGATATCTCTATTTCCTGATTGACCAAGCGTTTCTCTACCCATGTTCCTACGAGTCATCTTCTCTCGATATCAGACTCCTAGCATTAGCATGCCATAATTGGCCAAATAATAGCATGTGATTAAATTCAGGAGTAAAAGTACCATAGAAATTCATATTGATATTAAATAAAACACGATTAAAGTATTAATCCATAATGGTGCAATTAGGGTTGACAAAACCCTAGAAAGAAAAGTTAGTTCATAGTGATTTTCATTACAAACTGAAAAATTTCCAACATCACACAAATTAGAGGAAGAAATACAAAAGTAGTCCTCTTCGTGATCTCCCGGACTCCGTCTTCACCACTCTCCCTCTATCCGTCTCTACTTTTCTTCAGTCTGTCTCCAATCTCCCCTCCCTTTTGCCGCGAAATCGCCGCCTTTTTATATCTCGGAACTTGGGCCCATCAATGGCCCAGAAAGTCATATTTTTCACGCTCCCGTTTTGGAATGGGAGACCTCGCTACCCCGCGGCAAAGCCCTGAGGCAACCATAATCTTACCTTCAGGTTCGTTAAGGCGTAGACCCCCTTCACTGCTGCGTACCCGAGACCATCTACTGCACTTCTTTGCAGCATTCTCTGCTTTGGTTCCTTCCTTCTATTGTTAGCTTCCTTTTTTATTCCGATCTCTCTATGTTCTATGAAACATTATAATATAAGGGATTAGCGCAATATCAGTGAATATGAATGTGAATCATGCAAGTTGAGCTATAAAAACACATAGAAATTGCATTGTAATGTATGCATGATTCACTCCGATCAACACCCCCAAACTTAGCTTCTTGCTTGTCCTCAAGTAAGAACATACTCTAACTAGGGCATACAGGGATAAAGCGCAACTAATACTGACGATATGGGTCCAATACACATGATACCAGCAGGGCGGGGTCAATAAGAACCAGTTCAAGAGATCCAAGGACTACCTTGGTTGTTCAACTTTCAAGAGTCTGCACTGGGTTAGTCTTGATTGACAAGCGGGGTCTTGTTTAGTGCTTAATAGTGTTTCCCGAGGTCTAAGTGCGCGGTTAAAGTGTGATCTCCAATGTCTTGGAAACCCAGTGCAGTACCCCCGAACTTGAATCTAGCTGCCTATTTGAATAGCTCAACACGAAGGAAGAGAAAGCACCGAATTTATTCACTTCAACTACTCTAAGGGAGTTAACTCTAAAACGAGCTTGGAAGAGTACTGGTACGAGGTTTTTAGGTGAGGGGTTCTGTAGCGAAGGATCCATTGGTGACTACCCACCAATTGGTTAAGGGCATCGGGCATTCGAGTTCCCTAGAACTTCTGCGAACACTCGACGAACCGAGGTCCTGGGTGTGGATATCATCCATCCTCTATCCCATGTAGCGGGCAGTGAAGTCAATGGCTCCTGGCCAGCTGGCTCAAGGCATTAGGCTTTGAAAAGCCCCTCGGATTGTGCCCGGGATTCCGATTAGATGATCCACTTATATTGTTTCTATTTTTTTTTTAATTATATATATTTGGGGCTCACAGGCGATCCTCTTTTTCTAAGGTGTCCCATCACTTAAGTGTTTAACTTCCTAAGGTTCCTAGAACTCTTGCATGGTGAGTCTGGAGTAAAAGCATACCTCAGAGATCACGTGTGTGTGTGCATGATAGCCTACTTCGGGAATTGATTTCTTGAGATCTAATGGGGCCAGACATGGTTATTTTCGACGTTATACAAAGCGGTCCCAATTGTCAAACAACCTTGGGGTCCCCTATTTCATTGGAACACAGGCTTTCTACAATTTCTACGACTCCCCTGTTTGTAATCATGGTCAACTAGACCTGAGAAAAATTAAAACTAAATATGGAGGTCACCATATCATAATGTTCCCAAATGCAAATATGTTGGTACATAGGGACAAGGCTCAGTCTTTAAATATGCTAAAACATACTAAAACAACTAAAACAAACTAAAACATTCGAAAACCTAAAATATAAAAAAAATATAATCAAAATAAGCAAAATAACTCTGAGCCGACCCATATACCCACACATGTACCCCCAAACTTAAAAATAACAGTGTCCTCAGTGGCAAAAGAAAAAGAAAATAAAGGCTAAGAGATACGTCCCAGAGGATCATTGAGGTGGTGGTAGCGGTGGCAGTGTGTGAAGAGAGAGGAGCTGGGCCAGCTGCTGCGTGATCAGGTCCTAGCTGGCACGAATGGTGGCCATCTTCGCTTTGATGGTGTCCACGTCCTAACTCGGGAGTAACTTGGTGCTCCACGAGACTCATCGATGGCGTCAAAGTGGAGTTAGTAAGCGCATGAATCTAGTCGAGGGCCGAGAAGGTGACCCCAGGAGGGACCTCGAGGTGCGCCATCCTCAAGGTCGCCTACACTAGGTGTGGTAGCCGAAGCATCCTCATCGGTCTCCTCATCTGAATCACCCGGGCTCCTGAACTCGCCTTGGGCAGCGGTATGGGTAGGCGCTGCTACACCTGCTCCTCAGAATCCAGCATCGGGACCTCGGCCAAGTGACATAGCTATGTAATAAGGAAAGGGTGTATCAGGGCTCCTGTACATCTCCCTTGGGTCGACTCAATCAACCCTCGCTCAATAACAGACCCAAAGCCAAATTGGAACCCCTTGGTCATGGCATACAGGAGGATCGCCACGTCGCCGTGCTTGTACTCAATCTTGGGGAAGGCTTGATTTTAACACACAAAAAATTATACCAGACCTTGGCCACGAGCGTGAGTGAGTGCATCTGGAAAGTGGTGAAATCACTAGTCGATGGTTGGCATCTCCACATTCCCTGGCCGTAAGTGAGCTCCTACATCAGGCACTTATAGTCAATGTCGACCAAATGGCGCCACATGCTCCGTGTAGGTAATCGCCGATTAGATCGATTGAGTGTGTCAAGCTGACCATGCGCCCCGGGCGAAGACTATAGTGCGAGCCTTGAAAGGAAGATTGAAGTGGAACTCCGCTGGCGGGGGCCTCCAGGAGCATGGGACTTGCACCAAGTGCGCCGCCACGACTTTGGATAGTGAAATTGAAGCGCGTTGGATGTGAAGCGCTCTGGGACGAACGGCGGTTGAAAAGTGACTCGGCTGATAGATCATTCGGCCTCAGGAAACAAACCAATGTGGATCTTCTAGAGGGGGTGGTGTCACCTGGGAGGTGGAGTCGGGTTGCTGCCGTTTGGCTAGTGTGGACTTCGTAGGAGCCATGGGGTCTGATGCGTGGGAAAGATGCAAATAACCGTAACGAGAGGAAGCGAAGGGCGACAAAGGCGTTTAAGGAAACTTGATCGGCCACGGCTGGTGTTTATAGGGCTGAAATGTTTACCACTTCAGCGGCGAGGGATCTTCCTGTAGCGGGAGTGTCTCTGACGAGCGTAGCAACCTTCGTTCTTGCGTGCCTGAAAGTGGTGAGGCTGACGTAGGATGCTCTGCAGTGTGGACAGAGAAAGGATAAGATGCAAGAGTGCATGCCTTTCTGCTAAGGCGAAGAGACCTTCAACTACTTTACTACCCGGGGTATGGACATGGGTTTATTTGTTTTAAAACATGGATTTGTGACCCTCTACACATTCTAAGGAACATTGACATCCCAGCAGTTCTTTGTCTTACACCCTTTGGTATCCTGAAAAACTATGAAACACATTAAAACGACCATAAACGAGAATTTGAAACAAAAATTATCTGCAGAAAACAATAAACAAAAAAAAATTGAAAAATACTGGTTAAAAGAAGGTGATCTCACAATACTTGGGTTACCTCCCAAGAAGCGCTATGTTTAACATCGTTAGCTCAACGTTCCTATAACGTGCAGCTTCGAAGCAGGAAAAATAACTGAATTGATGGGGACCTTTCACACCCTTACTGTCCTGCTCCAAGCGTGCTCAGGATGGTGTCCTGTCTTCCTGCATGGAATTCTCCTTTGAAATACGGTTTCAATCTTTGGGCATTGACTTTGAACTGTCCCTTCTTTGGATGCATTATCTCAACCCCTCCATAGGGGAATACTTAAACCACCGTGAACGGACTTGACCATTTTGACTTCAGCTTGCTGATTAGTGCCCAAAAAATGCTATTTTGAACCCTATTTTTAATAGGTTTTGAGCGCTTTTTGTGTACTAATTGTTATAATTAACCCAATTGACATGTTCGGGTCCCTACTATTCTTGATCGCATTCAGTACATTTTTATAGTTTTGCGAATTGGAAAGCCGTCGTCTTGTCAATCCAATCATAACAAAGTCGGGTTGATTTTCCATCGATTTCATATGGTTTTTCTATCAATTTCAGCAAGCGGGAATGAAGAATATCAAACGAAGAAATGGAATAGTGATATGAATAAAAGCAACGAGGGGCTTGATGGAGCATTTAGCCGGTGACGAGTGCAAAAATTTAAGCTACATTTGGAAAATTAGCTATCATAGCTGAAAGTGCGTGCATAGCGAAAATTTCAATTTTGGCCACAACTGAATTTTCGCTATCATAGCGAATTTTCACTATCATAGCGAATTTTCTCTATCATAGCGAAAATCACTGTGCATAGCGAAAATTTTCTGCTCCTGTTTTTATGTTTAAACAACTCTTTTTTGGTTTTTCTGCTTTCTACCCTCACTGTAATTTTGTTGTTTCATATTGTTTTGTAATTTCCCTTTTTCTGAGCATATATAAGCCTCAGTCTGTAACAAATGGACATGAATCACTTCATAATAAATTTTGGGAGAAGCTTTCAGCTCTCCCATTTCCCGCTTCTTCTCTGCTTCATTTTCTTTCCCTTTCTTTTCCATTTTCTCGGCTACCAAACCTCCTCTACGGGGATGACAACTCGGAGGATGCTAATTTGAACCTCCTCCATGAAGAGGAGGGCTCTTAGCTAAGTTTGGGTCAAAGCTGACGATTACTCTGTTTTTAACATGCAGCATTTATGGGTATTTATGTTCTATTTCTCACCTTAGGTTAAAATCTTCTAAACCTTGCCCCTCGCTGGTATTATTGCAGCTTTTAGTTTCACAGTGGATGCTTATCACTAGATCCCCTATTATCCAATTAATTATTTCCTTCATTCTGCGGGGTAGAGTTTTGAGATATGATATCACTTTGTTAGGAATATTTTTTACAGTCTGTGCTATGTTTCAAAAGGAAAAATTAGAGAGGGTCTACGTTTTAAAGCTAAATGAAAGATCTGATTTAGACGACTATATGTCCATGCTCCCCGATGTGAGGAAAAGACGAGAACATGTTAGTTGCGCCAAAACCCTAAACTAGTGGTCAGAAACTTCAAGAAGGGTTCTATTTTACATTTTATACTTTATTTTCAGCGTGAACAACGATCCCTTGTTTTACCCGAACCCCAAAATCGAATTAATTCACCAATTTTGACTTCGCCGTCATTTTGTCACGAAGAAAACCCATCCTGTGTTCGACCACTAGACATTTATGTTGCGATGGTTTACTCTGTGATGGGAGAATTTAGGATACAAATTTTGTTGATTTCGGATCACCTCTTTGTGTACGAATCACTTGCGGGGAAAGAGCTTGATCCCAGGGGTGACTCGCAATGCGCTTGCATTTCAAACTCTTTACTCATACAATATGCTTGTCATCTTGAGTTTTCGTCTTCTCCTTATAGATTAGGCATTCTCATAGAGCTTCATTACGAATTCCTCTAATTCACTCGGTTTAGCTAGCGTATCTAAATTTTACCTTACTATCCATGTTGGAAGCTGGTTGCCGGTATGCTCACATGTTCGACTCAGCGGCAAATGTGGCCTTCCTATGAACTAGTCGAATGGCAACATACTTGATAGGGTTTAAATGTTATCTATATCACGAAGTGCATCATCAATCTTCTTTTACCAACCCTTCCTCGAACCATTGACTATTTTCTCCAAAATGGACTTTATCTCCCAATTTGACACCTCGACCTGTCCATTTTCTTGCGGGTGGTAAGCAAGTGAAGTGCGATGTCGCACACCATATTTTTGCAGGACTTTATCAACTAGTTTGTTTCATAAATGAGTACCACCATTCGTGATCAATGCTCGTAGTACGAGCGTGTAAATGTGGCTCTGAATGAACATGACTACCTGTAGCATCATTCGTGCGTGTCGGTATTGCCTCTACCCATTTGAAGATGTAGTCCACAGTAAGGAGAATATACAGGTTACTGAATGAAGAGGGAAATGGATCCATGAAGTCACTCCCCCATAAGTCAAATAACTCAACCTCTAGAATTGTGGGCATGAGTGGTTCATCCCGTTTGTAAATGTCGCCCGTTCTTTGGCACTTGTCATAGGTAGATACAAACTAGTGCACATCCTTGAACAAACTAGGCTAGTAGAAACATGATTGCAATACCTTTGTTGATGTTCTCTGGCCTCCAAAGTGTCCCCTACATGATAAGGTATGGCAATGAGTTAGAATACTACACATTTCATCTTCCGGTACACACCGCCTTATCACTTGATCCACATAATGTTTGTACAAGATAGGCTCTTCCCAATAATAGTGCTTTAAGTGTGCAAAGAACCTCTTCTTCTGCTGGTCGGTAAAATCGGGTGGGATAACCTTGGCCACTAGGTAATTCACATAGTCAGCAAACCATGGAACGGTCTTTGTGTTTCCAATAGCTAAAAGTTGTTCATATGGGAAATCATCATTAGTCTGCACTGCCTTTCAGTGCCCTTCCAACATGATGATATCTGCAACTTAGGTTCTCTGCCTTTCTTATCTCGATTTCAGGTCAATTTCGCACAGGAGCACCCACCGTATTATTCTCGGTTTTGCGCCTTAGTCATTATTAGATACTTAATGGGCGGAGTGGTCGGTGCACTATATCACCTTGTCAGCCGATCAAGTAGGCCTGCAAATTTATCAAAGGCAAAAACAATATCCAAGAGTTCTTTTAGGTGTGGTATAGTTCAACTGGGCATCATTCAAAGTACAGCTACCATAGTGAATCACCTGGAATATCCGTCTCTTTTTCTACTCCCAAGATCGCTCCGATCGTATAGCGTCACCAAATAAGCCGCACATACCAAATGAAGGTCCTAGTCCGGTGCTTCCACCATGGGTCGAGCGCCTAGTTTATCTTTAGATTGAAAAAGTTTGCACGACTCTCACTAAAATCAAATGGTGTCCTCAGATTACCAAACCGACAAGGCTTTCAACATGAGAGAAATCCTTAGAACTCGCCTATAGAACCCTACGTGTCCTAAAAAGCTCCTTATGCCCTTTACTAATGATGGTGGGGGTAATTTCTCTATTGCCTCAATCTTAGCTTTATCGACCACTATTCCTCTCGTAGAAATCTGATGCCCAAGTACTATGCCTTCCTATACCATACAGTGGAATTTCTCCCAATTCAACACAAGATTGGTCTCTTCACATCTAATAATCACGGACCTTAGGTTTTCCAAACAATTGTGAAAGGAGTTCCCCATACTTAATGGCGGAGTGGTCAGTGTGCACTATCACCTGCTACTTCATCAAGTAGGGCCTAAAGGCAAAATAATATCCAATAGCTCCTTTATGTCGCATAGTTCAACTAGGTGATCATTCAGCAGGCTTAGTATAGTAATCACCTGAAGATCTGCCTCTTTTTCTCTCGCCCCAAGATCATCCCACCATAGTCACTAGTGTCTCACATTAGCTCAAATGGAAGGTCCCAGTCTGGTGCTTCCACTATGGGGGCTGATACTAGTTTATTTTTCAATATTGAAAAAGATTGCATGCACTCCTCATCAAAATCAAATGGTGTCCCCTGGATTAGCAAACTGGACAAGGGCTTTGCAACCGAGAAATCCTTACGAATCGCTCTAGAACCCTAATGGTCCTAAAAGCTCCTATGCCCTTACTAATGATGGTGGGGGTAATTTCTATTGCCTCAATCTTAGCTTTTTATCGACCACTATTTCTCAGAAATCGATGTCATACTCATGCCTTTCCTATACCATACAAAGGGCATTTCTCCCAATTCAACTGGGTGATCGGGTCTCTTCACATCTAATAATCACGACTGCCTGCATAATTTTCAAAGGAGTTCCCCAACACTAAAAGTCTTCCATGAACACTTCACTGTCTTTTCCAACCATATGTTCAGAATATGCTTAGTTATATAGCTGGAATGTGCCCAGACGTATCGTACCCAAAGCGGCATTCGCCTAATGAAAATATACCATAAGGGCAAGTGAATGCCTTCTCGATCCTCTAGGGCTATAGAAATTTGATTGTATCCGTGAATACCATTGAAAAATGCGAGTATTCATACCTCAAGCAAATTATCCAACATCCGACATCCGTAAATGGCAAGGGAAAATGGTCTTTCGTAGCCTTTGCCCACTTCCCCAGAATCAATGCAAATCTCCAACCTACAGACTGCTCTAAGGGAGCAATATGTTATTCGTCTTTATCACTATTGTTCCCTTAGGGCACAAATTTGCACCAGACTCACCCATGCACCGCCGAAGAAAATAACCCCAAAGATCTAGCCACTTAGTACTTCCCTTGCGTGCTGCACTCTTTCTATGGTTGTATTCAACCTCCGTCAGGTTTCCACTCGAAGGCTTATGACCATCTTCAGCGGATGCGCGCCACATAGAAGGGCGAATCCCCTTAAACGCAGATATCTCAAATGGTCGGGTAGTGCCTTTGTCCCATCTTATGGTTGTTCAAGGATGGCAATCACTTTTGAGAAATTTCCCCTAGGGGTTCGTAGTATTTCCTTCTATTAGGTTGGAAGGAGTCCATCCATCTCACATACTCTTTGACCTCTTCTCCCAATTCTTCTGATTCACTCTATACCAGGCTAGTCTCCAAAGGGTCAATGGGGCCACTACGACTAGACACTATAGTCTCCACGGTCTCTATCATGAAGCATGTGTCACTTTCACCGGTGTCTCACAAATAAAGACATCGAATCACCTCGTCATTCTATACTCAATTTCAGCCTTCCCACAGACAATAATCATTGCCCTACTAGTAGCTAGAAGAGGTCTACCTAATATTATGCTTTATCTTCTTCCATGTCTAGAATGATGAAATCTGTTGGGAAGATAAACTTGTCTACCCAACCGTGGACGTTTAATCAACGCCCTCCCCACTCCCCCACCTCGGGTGCTTAAGCACTGCCCGTTAATCAAGTGTGGATCAGAGTTTAGCGAGCTTCACCTAATCCCAATCATCTGAATATGGATAACAACATGAGGTTTATACTAGCTCCCAAGTCACACAAAGCCCTCTCAAAGATGGAGTTCCCGATGGTACAAGGAATGGTAAACGCTGGGTCTTTTTCATCTTCCGTGTAGTTTCCTATAGATGGTACTTGCATTCTCGTGAGGTTCAACTGCTCCTGTAATGTCGACAATCTTCTTTCTTGACAAGATATCCTTCATGAATTTTACATAACTGGCATTTGGTTCTAGTGCATCAGCAAATGGATTTGATATGAAGTTTCTCGACACCTGGCCATAAACTTAGTGAATTGCTTGTCTCAAATTATTCTTCCTCGCCGTCGATAGGTTCACTGTATATCGATCTTTAGCCTACTTTCTTCACTAATTTTCTGAGGTCGTTTCTATCAGTCATTATGACTATCCGAGCATCGTGACTTATTCCTACCTCTTCTATCACTACGGCGGTAATCGATATTGATAATTCCTCACAATTTCAATGTGATGTGTTTTTAATATGTTCATTACCTTCTTCTCGGGTTCACCTCCTCGAAAGGTTAGGTAATAATCCATGCGGCCCCGCCAAAATGTGGCCACGGCCTATCCGACTCTGTGCTCGAAAGGCCCCGATTCATTCAGGACCGGTTCAGAGGTCGCTAAGCCCATTTTTTGACGTGGCCTTCGTCTCATTCATAAATTTGTTATGGGAAGTCATCAAATGAGCTAAGGCTTCTTCCAAATCCACTTTCTTCTCAAGTGGTGGCTTGCTCGCTTGAAGTGGTGGCATGTTATTTTGGTTGTTTCTCCAACCATAATTCTGGTTGTTCTGATTATTCTGGTTACCTAACCTTGCCTGGATCTGCATTCCTGCACCGCTCGATGGTGGCTACCTCCATATTGTCCCTAGCTTTCTGTTTTTATTCTACCGGGACCACACATCGCGCTTGCTCTACCGTCATCTACCCCGACTCACAACCCATAGTGCGCCAGGTTATCCTCCAAGACTCGCAACTTCCGGAGGGATTATTCCAATCATTCATTGTCTCGTGTTGCTTCAGTCATGAAGTTAACTACACGGCTACGGGTTACCAGTTAATGAACTTCGTGTCTACTCCCGCCTATGGACTCCGCTAGGTGCTAACCCATCTCGAGGCCAATATGACCAGACAGTGGTATCGTATCTTCCAATATCTCATATGCTTGATATGTAGTCTTCTTCATCAGGGCACCTCTTGCTAAGGCATCAATGATTGTCCTAGTTGAAGCATTTAAGCCATTGTAAAACATGTGCACCTGCATCCACCTAGTCAACCTATGGTGTGGGCATCTCCTCAATAGCTCATGAAATCTCTCCCAGGCCTCGGCCAAGTTCTCCCCCTTGAATTGTCTAAATGTGTTAATTTCTTGCATTACGAAGGACTACAAGGGAAAATTTTGGTCAAAATTTCTATTATCAATCATTCCATTAGGCAATGGAATCCGGGCAAGGTTAGTCACCAATGCCGTGGTTCGATCGCTAAGTGATAGTGGGAATAGACACAATTTGAGAGCTTCTTCTCGCATTCCATTATACTCTTGATCAGGTCAGACTTCGATAAAACCGGGTTAGATATGCAATTGGGTTCACCAAAGAATCCATGAAACCGTATGTCAGGGAGCACGGTGAGCTACCTTTCACTCAAGTTATTCTGATGGGTGGTCTTCGTGATAGTCGATCGAACAACCATAGGTGTAAGGCAAACTAGCATATGGATAATGTGTTGTACATAAGATCTGAAAATTGACCCCATAATTCCGTCCATTCCGCGCCACCTATGGTTCATTCCTTCTTAGGACTATCCCTTCATCCTCTCGATTCGCATGATTTCAAATTAGGTTCATGCAGCTTCTCTCGTATCTATGTAATGTCCGCTCGCCCGGATCGAATGGAAGTAGTTCCCGCGATCTTATCTTTTGCATGCACACTAAATGCTTTCCGAAATCACAAGTATGAAGGCGAATTAAGTCACAAGACGATGAAATAGCGCAATGCCTAAATGAAGGATAATAACCATAAAGAACAAAAAATAGTTATTGGCAAAAAGAACTAAATAAATAACATTGATCTAAAGTACAATCTACGGTAACAAGGTCAATATCAACACTAATCACCGCACCGCACTTCAAAACTCGACGGCTATTAGTGAGCACGGTGAGCACGTAGTCGGGTGAAAATGCACTCGCGGCACGCAAGTATATACGAGTTCACGTGCAGTTGTAGTGGCGAGTCATGTCGCTCCTATCAAGACAAGTGTGCTATACTGATTTAGTGACCCAGACAATATTCGATCCAGTCTTGTATGTAAATTACAACAGATTAGCCAAATGAAGAAAAGCCCACATTAAAGTTTCATTAAGATAATGATGAGAAAAACCTAGAGTTTTATCTCTACTTACCAGACTAAAATGGATTTCACCGATAGTGCAATTTAGTTTAATATACATATGATTTATGTTAGCCGGTTGATCGTGCTCATACATATTTTCTTCTCCGAGATATAATCAAATGCTATCCTCATTAGTGGTGTATCAGATCTCCGCCACCCCCGACTGAGAGATGGCATGAATGTGAAAAACTTTGTGCTAAGCACTTAATGTGGGATATCTGATTCGATTGACCAAATCGTTGTTTCTCAATGGCGTCCCTACGAAATATCTTCTGCATCGTACCTTTAAGATTAGTATGCCACATACACAAATAATAGCAGCGATTAAATTCGTGAGTAAAAGAACCATAGAAATTCATATTGATATTAAATAAAACACACGAAGTATTAATCCGGCGATACTGCTAGCTGTCCCCTGAAAGAAAAGTTAGTTCATAGTGATTTTCATCAAAAACTCGAAAAGATTTCCAACATCACACCTAATTAGAGGAATACAAAAAGGCCGCTCATGATTCCTGACTCTATCTTCACCAATCTCCTCTATCTCTGCCTCGCTTCTTCCGCCGTCCGATCTCCCCTCCATTTTGACTCGAAATCGCTGCCTTTTTATATCTAGAAACTCAAGCCCATCAATGGCCTAGAAAGTCAGATTTTTCGAACTCCTGTTTTGGAATGGGAGACCTCACATCAAGCAGTCATAGTTTCACACGGCTACCCGAAAGCACCATAATCTGCCTTTCAGTTCACGCGGCAGAACCCTTCTCTGCTGCAAAGCGCTACGCCGCAATGAGGATCTCCTCGCTGCTATGTACTCGAGACCATCTGCTGCACTTCTTTGCAGCATTCTCTGCTTTGGTTCCTTCCTTCTATTGTTAGCTTCATTTTTTATTCCGATCTAGCTATGTTCTATGAAACATTATAAGATAGGGATTAATGCACATCAATGAATATGAAATGTGAATCACGCACTGAGCTATTAAAACAGACATAGAAATTGTATCAGAATGTATGCATGATTCATCCGATCACATTCTAATAATTCGATATGAAAGAAGCAAACAATGTCTTTATTTTGAAGATTTGGCGCCACTACCTATATGATGAACAGTTCGAGGTGTTTTTAGACCACAAAAGTCTAAAGTATATTTTCACACAACAGGACCTTAACATGAGGCAACTCAAGTGGATGGAGTATCTGGAGGATTACGATTTTGCTTTACAATACCACCCCGATAAGGCAAATATGGTGGCTGATGCACTCAACCGGAAGTCATAGGGAGCGCCACAAGATAGCTTCCTGTGGAGTGGTAGGGCGATCAGATCGCGGACGCTCGGGCTGCGCACAGCTTATTGTGCTTAAGGTACCTTAGGGAGTTTAGTGGCTACGCTTCACTCCATCGACTAGAATAAATGATCGTGTCCCAAGGACAGATACGCAGATATTTGGGCCCATCAAAGGACATGATAGCGTTTCTGCACAAGTGACGGCTACTGACCATTCATTACGGATAGTAGTCTTCGTGATAAGTGCAAGAGTCATTTCTTCCCTAATTGGCGTGATTTAAGAGATGAGATCCTCAAGGAATTCCATTACTCCTGTTTTGCTATGCATCCAAGTGGCACGAAGATGTACCGTGATCTTCGTCGCCAGTATTACTAGAGTGGGATTAAGAAACACGTTAAGGACTTTATTTGATGATGTCTCACGGTCGCTGAAGTAAAGGTCGAGCACCGTGAGGCAAAGCAGATTACTCGTGGTGGGTGATACTGAATACCTTACAAAGTTGGCACACTTTTTAGTGGGTGCTGATGACCTTACGCTTAGAGGAATTTAGGTCAGATACAGATTGTCTCGGTTACATGGAGGTCGACTTTTATAGTACTCCGACTCAGAATCCTAGGTTTATGGCTCATTTTTCGAGAGCTAGCAAAGCTATGGAACGTTAGCCGATGATGAGCACTGCCATCCCGTATGGATGGTCAATAGAGAGGACTATCCAAACTTAGAGGATGCTACGGCATGCGCTCCTAGATTTTGGGCAGATGGAAGAGCATTTTCCCTTATAGTGGCATTTCCGTCTACGACAACACTACTAAGCCAGCATACGAATAACGTCCTATTGTGCACTATATAGAGGCCACGCCGACCTCCCGCCTTATTTTAATGGCAGGAAAAAGGCCCTCACTGCCCGAATTTGTTAGAGACACCTTCGAGAAGGTGGACGATACTAAAGCTTCTTCCTCACGGCCGAGCGCAAAAGAACTATGCCGGCCGACGACTTGGCTTGACCTCCTGAGAGTTTGAGGTGATGGATCATGTCTTCTTGAAGGTAATGCCTAAGAGAGGAGTGATTAGGTTCGGTAAACGGGAAAAGCTATCGTCGAGGTATATCGAACCCTTCGAGATACTCGAGAGGGTGGGTATAGTTATGTATTGGTTGGCTTTACCGCCAAGTTTATCAAGTGTTCATGCAGTGTTCCATGTCTCCATGTTCAAAGTACACCTGCGATCCGACTCATGTAAAGTGATTAGGCGAAGCCAGTTGCTCATGCGATGGAACCTCTGGCGAGGGCCCTGATGCGGTCATGGATAGCCGTGGATCGTGCCTACGAGGCAAGACTCATGAGGCTAAGAAGGTGTCGCGGGCAGCACCGAGGAGTGGAGGAGCAACATGGGAACGCGAAGACATTGTGCATGCCAATTATCTTTTCCTATTTGAGGATGAAGGTATGTTTTTAGTCATTTGGCATTAAATGAAAATTGCATATGCATGTGATTAGATGTGTATGTGTGTGCGAATTTTAAGGACGAAATTCTTTTAAGGGGGGGACAATGTAAAACTCGGATAAATTTGATATTTTCCGAAAAATGGTAAATGGTAAATTGCCGCTATATTACAGGTTGCAAACCTAAAAATTTTCTAGATCTCGAATGACAAAACAGACCTCACCGTTGGATTCGATTCACAAAATCTAGTTACCCTGACGAATTTCATTTAGTTCCGAGACAGTCAAAATTTTTATGTTTTTCGGGGCGATGGGTGCCTAATGAACCCCAAACACGGGATTTTTAAGAAAATCTTGAAAGTTGACAAATAATTTAAGTAAAGTGCATTTAAAATAAATTGAACTTGAACTAGGATGAAATAAATTGTTTCGGTATAGAAACGGACCCGGATCAGTTGCAAACACGTGCCACGATGTGAGCCAAGTCTTTAAGACTTAAGTCAAAATCATCTTGGAGGGGGAAAAGAGCATATTTTCTGCTAGGAAAAAAACCGTTGAGAGAGAGGGATAGAAAAGAAAGAAATTCAAACTTCTCTCTTCGATCTACAGAGTTCCGTCGGTTGGAATTCATCGGGCCAAGAATGAAAGTTCATCTACTCGACGAGGGCTACATGTGGGTACCAAAAACACGCGATTTCACCAAGGATTCAAGCAAGGAGTTTGGGAAATCAAAGGTTTAGGTGTAGGAAGTGTCTAAGGGACTTCCTAGAGTTTCTTCTACGCTCCAAGAGGTAAGGATTCTTCCTACTTTGGTTTATATTTCGCTCTAAGAGCTATTTGGTTAAGTTTTTTTGCTCTAAGGGGCTGTTTGGTTGGGTTTTCTGCCCTAAGGGCCTGTTTGGCTATGTTTTTGCCCTAAGGGGTTGTTTGGAAAAAAAATTTGATTGTGGGAATAGTTTCCTGTTTTGACCCTATATGATGTCCAGATTTTGGGGCTGATTTTCGATTGGAAAAATAGGGAATTTGGACTAGTGTTTTCCTTTGGAATTGTAGCTTCAATTATGAAATTAAGGTTAGGCTTTTGAATCACCTCCCACTGACCTCTATAACTCGCTATGGTCCATTCTTTTCAGACTACCAGCAGGCTACCCTATTTCGACTCCTACATAATCGGGCCCGCAGCATTGGGACTGATTTTCGGTCAAGAAAAAAGGGGAAATTGGACTAGTGTCCTTCATGGAAATTGTATTTGTATTTGAGAAATTAATGTTAGGCTTTTGAATCACCCAAATTGGACCTCTATAACTCGACTTATGGTCCATTTTTCAGGAATACCACAAGCTGCCCTATTTTGACCTCATACACTATCCAGATTTTGGGACTAATTTTCGGTTAGAAAAAATAAGGAATTTGGACTAGTGTTATCCATGGAAATTATAGTTGTATCTGTAAAATTGAAGTAGGCTTTTTAATCACCTAAATCGACCTCAGATACCAAGTTATACCATTTCCCCAGATGTTTATAGCTTAGGCTATTTAATGCCTGCGTCCGCATTTTCGTGGATCGTTAGAGACTAGTTTCTAAACTGAGTTCAGAACTATTCTATGGTCTATTATGGCTTGTTGTGTGGAATGTTTTGTGGGAATCTCTATGCCACAACTGGTCTTGAGGATCAAGTTGTCATTGCTTGAGTTTGAGTGACATGCTGATGAGTGCAAAACTCATCTATGTTTTGAGTTCATTTCACATGTTATTTTACGAATTTTATATCCATCTTCATTAAAACTCATAACATTTCATCTAAACTTGGTTTTTTAGGATTATTGATGAAAAGCAAGTGATTTGGCAAGAAATGAGCAATATATTTTCAAAAGATGAATATCACACGCCCAAATCCGAATTAAAATGAAGAAGCAGCGGCCCCGGCAAGTCAAGAAAACCAATTGTCGTCTGTAAAATCGGGGTCGCGACCGTGAAATCAGGTCGCGACTCAGAAATTGTGTCGCGTAATTAAACCTCGTGTTATGACCAAAAACGCTGCAGAAACTTAAAAAGGACCGAAAAGTGATATTTGACCTATTTTCAAGCTCCATTTCACTCTGTGACCATATATACTGCTTTTATAGGCAAAGAGGCAAAAGGAAGATCGAGAGCCTCCCTGGGTTTCTCTGCACTCACCCATTTTTCCAAGCTTTTCTGGTGATTTTGATTTGTTTTAGATTTTAGAGCGCTAGGAGCGCATTTTTGTTTCTATCAAGAGATTTCAAGTAGTCGCATAATGTAGATCTCGTATTTCATACTAAGGTTCATTAAAGATTGAAGCTAAAAGTCCGGATTTTCTCTTTTCTCATGGTTTTTCTCAAAATGCCCATTTTCTTAGTTTTTGCCACAAATTTTTATTTTTAATAGATCTTAGAATAGTTTTTAGAGCAGATTTTTATTTCTATTGGAAACAGATTTTGGTGTCAGACTTAAATATTCAATTTCTTTATCGCTGAGGGGAGAAGATTGAAGCTCAACCAGATTTTTCTTCTTGTCTCTTGGATTTCTTTCTTCATTTTCTTACTTTTGTTTGGATTGCATGATTGAATCTAATAGAACATTAAACACCCTAGTTGGGGATTAATTGTTGAACATTCAGATTTGCAGTTTCTTAGTTATTTTATGGGTTTGAATACTGAATTTATATAATTGGTACTGTTCATATAATGAACTGTTTGGAATATTAGTAGCTTATACCCAAAAAAGAGCTGTATCTTTGCTCTGATTTCAAGAGGCCCTCTGAGTGACACAGAGATGGAGATTCCTGAGAGTAAAGAGCGGTAACTTAGGGGTATGTTAGACTAATATCTTGGAACTAATGAACTTCGAAAAATTACTTTGATAGATCACTAATTTACTCATGGTGTGAGGATTAATTAGATGATGTATCAATTTAGTTGGATCGTAGGTTTATCCTTAGTCTGATGAAAGGATCTTGATCCCTGTTAGCAAAGATCTAATCAAGGAGATATAAAATTTTATTAGATTCAAGGACGAGATACCAATTATCGAGAAGGCTTGCATTATCCTCGTCTATGGGGGCAAGAATTCTTCAGTCCTAAGAAATGGTTATGAAGTATTGAAAAAGAATAACAATCAAATCTTAAAGAGTGCCAAATTTTACAAGTAGCTATTTAGACCCATTTGTCCTGAAAAGGAATATGGTGTGTTAGATAGTGAAATGTATGGTGTATGGAGAAATCTGCTTATACTACATTGCTCTTGGACAAATCCAGACTAACTCTATAAATGTTGCACTTTCAAGGAAATGCAAACTGCTTTGTAAATAATTATCCCATCCCTGACTCATACCATACCTTTAATTAAGTAGTCATTATTCGCAGATTTCAGATTAGTTTTAAATCGCTTTGCTCTAATTAAATTGATTTTATTCACATCCTATTTGATCGCCTAAATAAGGAAGAGCCCTTGTAATCCGGGTGATCGACTCCAACAGAGAACCTCCAACTCGCTGGCACGATATCCCGACTCTAGGAGTCCACTTTATTACCAGATGACCCGTGCACTTGCGAAAAGGGCCGAGTGTTGGTAATACTTTTCATTTCGCTGGTACACTTACTTTTGTTTCAAATCAGTTTTGAGTATTTACCAGCATTCACTCCCGTGATCATATTTTCACATATACATCAATCGTCCTCTATATTCGGGCGCCTGTCACGGATCGGGCGCGCTCACTTTCTCATTGGAAGTTGACATTTCAAGAACTATGAATTTGCTAATTTAGGCAATTTTTATTTTTATTTTTATCTTTTTGGTCGTGATTTGTTTCTAGTTAATTTTTTTTATTAAGATTATAGTTTATTTTCTTTTTGTTTTTCTTATTATTGGTTGGTACTTAAGTGAGGAACATTCACAAAAGATAGATTGGCTCCATAGAAGCTGCTGCTTGAACTACTTCTTCATCAATCGACCAAAGAATTCCACAATGACCACCCATGGAACAAGTGAGGCCTTATCAAGGGAGTTCAACCTAAATTTCAAGAGGAAGAAGAGCTGCTCATGAGCGCATTTTTATCTACATGGAAGGAACAAGAAGATGATTAATCTTCATGAGCGTAAATTTCCGATTTAGATGCCTTCCAAGTCAATACTAGTTCTAGATCAAAATGCAGCTCAAATAGACACTTCAATCCAAGCATTCAAGGAAAAATTCTCAGACCTCCCAAGAACACTTTGCCAAATCCCAATGAATGCATTGATACTTTTCGAGCAATGCAAAATTTCCTATCCCGAAATCTATGGAAGAAGGTGAAAATGAGCAGAAATTGAGAACAAGGCACTCCTAAACAACTTAGGGATGATGAAGAGTCATTATTGATAAACTGAAATTTGAAGAAGTAAGTCAAGTAATGGTTGAAAACATTTTGGTGAAGATTGACACATTTACCTTCCCATGGATTTTCGTGACTTGAGGCATTGAAGGGATCACAAAATTCTCATATACTAGAAGACCACTTCTTCCTCAAGCCAAGCAATGGATTGACATCAACAAAGGGGAGCTCACTTGCTCGTAGGTGATGGCATAAACAATCTTCACTAACCATTACCTCGACGGAGCAAGAAAGAGCCATGTGCGTAAAATTCTCGCAGTTTGCTTCAATCAAATATGATATTAACAAATTCCTTAAGTATAAGCAAATGTGTTTACATCTACTTCACATAGAGGACTGCTTTGAAGAAATCAGGGCTGAACCACTAGCCATAATTAAAGGGATTTTGAGTTTTTCTCTTTCAAAGTCTGAAAGAAAACATCCTCGAGCTGAATGGTTATGAATAGGAAGTGCTTTCCAAGATGAATGATCGTCAAAATGGAAGCACTAGTACTTTTCCAATGAGTCTAAATGGACTCTAAAACTGACTTCACTTCGGGAGGCAACCTAAGCTAAGTAATAAGGATTCTATCCATCTCTCTTTTCTTTTTCTATTTAGTTATTTATTTTGTTAACTGCTTTTTTTTTTACTCGATGGGATGAAAATTCCAAATGTTTTAACTTTCATGTTAGTGTTTCTCTGCATTAGTATAAGTTTGAAGCTCCACATGTTGTCATGACTAGTTTGCAAGAGCGAAGGCAAGAAGTTGGAAAGTGGTTGATGTAATTATAAGGCTTGAAGTGTGAAAAAATGGAGTGGAGATGTTCATCAAATTTCAAGTTTTGAGATGAAAAGAACCAAATTGAATTGAAATATAAAGTTGGAAGGTTCATGATCATGCTTGAGGAGAATTGAAGACAAGAGATGAGTTTAAGCATGAATGAAAGCATTAAGGGTTGCTATTGAAGGAATTTTGAGAGAATATATAAGCATGAATGACTTTTGAAGGATAGCAAGTGATATGGGCAAGAGACAAAGCAAGGAGAACCTAAGGAGTCAAGAAATCATCACACTGACAGCATTGAATATTCTGATTTTTCTGTATTGATTGAGGCTCCAACAGTTCACCTCAGCCCATGAGCACATTCTACATTGAAAGGGCTTTCCAACGAAGTCCTACACATCCAATTCCAAGCTAAAACATGAGATATGAGTATAACAAGTTGGATAAAAATCGTGGGTGTCGAAAGGTATTGTCGACGGACTCAAGACTAATACCACGAAAAAACAGAGGCTTTTTAACCCCTTAAAATCCCATTTTCTTCTTCCTACTTTATACTCTATCTTGCCATACTCTTCCTCCAACCCTCAGAATCCTAACCACTTTCAAATTCATCTCCCATCCACCAAATCCTAAATCACATTCCTCCCCAATCCATCTCCATCATCTTCAAGTTTCAAACCCATCACAAAACCCACAAACATACCTTTGTTGAACCCCACTTTTCCATCCATCATTCCAAGCATCAAAGAGGAGTTACAATGGAAGAAAATTTTTGTATTCGGGTTGTTTGTTCGGGGTTCTCAGGGATCATCGTTGATCGTGGAGGATTCAGATGTATCAAGGAGGTTTTGAAGAATCAAAACTCACTCATTTGAGGTGAAGGAAGTTGTTGCACACCAAGTGTTTGAGAAAATGCCAATGCCACTTTCATGGCTCCAAAGAAGCAAAAGATTGTATCAAGGGAAGTACACTCAATGTCAATGTGCCTGAAAATCAAGGTTCCTATTCAAAGTGGCCATAAGACTACAAAGGAGTCTACTTTTTCCTAACTCTCTTTATTATCTCCTTTACTTTATCGCTTCCCTTGCTCATTGCTAGACATTTAGAGACAATATTCATCTCAAAGTTCGGGGTGTTTATTTTTGCTGTTTATCATGTCGTACACCCCACATGTTGCAAATGACAACTTTGAGGATGAAATTTTCTGGTGCTTTTTCCGATAATGACTTTGCTTGATGCTTCCTAACTTAAGCATCTTAGTTTGGTATATTTTTTAGTTAGAGTTTATCGAAAGTTAATTGAGTTTTGCTTCGAGTTGTTGTGATGTCAATAAGGACTATAAATGAACCCTTGGCATATGGACAATATTAGAGATAATAGACTCTAATGCTTAATGAGTTATCTCTTTAATTAGGTTATGAGTCATTGGCTTCTAAAATCATCGCACGTGGTCACTAAGTACCCTTGAAAAACAGTTTTTGCTTGGGTTAGAGAAGGTTTATGAGAATCCATCTAATTTTGATCTCCATAGGTTCTAGAACTTGTTCTATTATCACTTGAGGCGAAATCATAGGCAACACAACAATAGAAATGATATAAAGCATCATTTGAAAGATTGTGTTTTCTGTTAACTCCTATTAATATGCATATGCATATTCCTCTAGTACCAAGATGTTGAGCCTTAAAGAGCCAAAATTATGTTTATAAAAAGAACCAAGTTTGAAGTCAATAACCTTCCTATACATCACTATCCCTCAATAAAGAACCAAACTCACCCATAACATGAGGATTTGAACATAATTGAGAAATGTGGTGAAGAGCAAGTTTGGGGGAGTTATTTTTCCATAGGAAAAATAACTCCAAATCAAGTTGAAATGAGTTAAGTTGAAAATCAAAAGGGTTGTCAAAAAAAAACTTAAAATATCAAGTGCAAAAGAAGTAAAATACAATAAAAAGTCGAGTGAGTCTAGCCTCGTAGCCTTCCTTCCCAAGAGCAAGTAAATCCTAAGGGGTGTCTCAACACCTAGTACCCTAAGGCCAATCGGTCTGGGAGCTATTGATTTAAAGCTCGCTAAGGGTTGGTAGAAAGCTTAAGGGGGTTTTTACATTGCACCACTCTAATAACCTTGTCTTAAAGAAAAAGGCTTTTTGGTGTTTGTTGAAAGAATGCATAATTGCAAGTGTAGCAGCATATGAGGAGGCTGGAATGATGCACCTAAACAGATTAGTGTTTGGAGAGTGTCACTATGCCGATGGTAAGAATCGGGATGGAGTAGGAGCCGCCAATGCAAAAGATGTATGTTCGGGGTAAGTTTTAACTTAAATGACTACTCAACTACGCCTTACCCAAGCCTTACATTACAAGCTTATAAAGAATCCACTGGATTTCGAGGAGTTGTGTGAGCCTACATTAGTGGAGAGTGATAAGAACAACAAGCCTATGGAACCTAAATAAATTATCTTAGGAGATCCGCGTATTTATCTTAATTCTCATAAACTCATCTAGCTTCTTGCAATTGCTCGATAGGGGAAGATCACACACACACACACTAGTGAGAACCATGATCTAAATTTGTCTATTTCGAGATTAATTCACTATTAAAATGAATAAATTATTTTGATCATATTCTCTATATTCCTTGTAAGGCACTTGAGACACATATCACATACCCCTTGCAAAGCTTGATTACTCAATTTTGGTTAAACAAAAGGGTGAAATGAACTCTTCTCTTCATTTTGTTTCTGGGGCAAGCAACTTCTTTCTTTTCTTTGCTTCGAGGACAAGCAAAACTTCAAGTTTAGGGTGTTCGATGAGCAAAACTGTCAAGAAAGCAGGACGCCCTAACTCCGGTGTCTCGTTGACTAATTCATTAACTCAAGGAAATTTACACGTCTCGTTTTACGAAACACACACATGAGTAAAATAGCCACATGGGGCCTATACATCCATACTCATAAAACAAAATAATCAACTATATTCTCATAGTTTTCATGCCTGTTCTACAAAAAGATTTATACATATTTATAAAATATTTACTCAAAGCCACATTTCGGCTTTCTTCGCATAAGCTACCTCTACTGCATATCGTTCCTCGATAGTCCTTTGCACTAAAGGGTCCCACGACGGGGTGAGCAAAGCCTAGTAGAAAGTTTTCCTACAAGGGTTACTTCCCACCTAAAATCCATATGCAATGGCATATATAAACAAACAATCACATTCCATACAATTATCTACTATTATATGAAATGTCTATATCATGCATGAGATGTAACCCCTCATGCTCCCGACCTGAGTCCCAACCGACTCCCTCACACTTGGAATGCCAAGTGTGAAACAAACCAGTCATCGGTGTTTGACACCACGACTAAACCATTGGATACCCTCCACCTATTATCAAAAACCTGATTTTGTTTCTTTATTTTGTGGGCTACTGATTTCCAAGCATAATCGCAGGATCTACGCACGCCTTTTCCACATTTTCACGAACTTATTATCACCGGATTCATGTCTAACTCGTGAATAACATTCGACTTTCACCCGGGGATCTACCCCAACTTGCTCCACCCAAAACATGTAATTTATCATTTTGATCATTTACACACTCGTGAATCTCTACCTTGGACTTTGTCTCATTTTTCCCGAGCTCACGACCCATTCACCCATGCCGGTGAATAAACCTTACCCTGCACCCACACCCGACCTGACACGATGTGACCGTGCATATGAAATGCATGATGCCAATGCATTTTCCTCATGTTACATGCATGAATGAGCACCACATGAAACATTTATAAACCATGGAAAATTATAATTTATACATATAATCTACCTCCATGCAAACCATGTTAATACATCAAAGAGCATGCATCAACATCACGTTTCCACACACTGCATGTCATTCAAGCAAGCCATAACACATAACTAGGTCTCAAAGTTCGACCATTCAACAGTGGCACTTCAATTGCCTTTTCACAACAAACATGAACCAATCCGGCCCAAACATTATTTTCACAACAACAAACCACACACCTAAACTTTCGGGCTTTAATTAAACTCCCATGGGCCCCGTGCAACCGGTCATACAGAATCCATGGTTACCCCTTAGTCCCAAGGCCCTGAACTAATTTACATAGCCTCCTCACAGCTCCCACAAGCAACCTCTTCCACAAAAAGCTCTAGGCTAAAAGTAAAACCAAGTAGGAAAATATCCCACCCTCGTGAAAGCCGTTGAAAACTCCCACTTCATGGGTCTAATATCACCCTCTTCAGAGAGCCACTCGGCTTTCTGCATCCGAATAAACCGACGATCGGCCGCTCTACAATTCTGGGAGAGAAGGGAAGACTTCTCCTCACCAAAATTCAAAATTGAAGCCACTAGATATTTTTTCTTTCTTCTCCCCCACGTTTTCTTTTTCTCCTTCTCTTCTTTTTCTTTCTTTCTTGCTTTCCTTTTCTTTTCTCTTTTCTCTTCTCATTTTCTCCTCATTTTCTCCTCCTTTTTGGAGCACACCACACATCCGATCAAAGGAGGAAATTTCCTCCCTTTTTCCTCAAATTCTATTTGTGTGAAGCAACACTTTTCCATCCTTTGCTTCATAATTCTCTTACGACATCATCCCATACATGGCTTAATACGAGCCATGGAATTTTCCACACACGGCTAATCGCGGAGCCATTCCTTTTATGCTATGTCACACACTTGACGTGAATGCACCGCACTCAAATAATACAAAGCTTTGAAACGCATTCGACTTCAAGTTCGATTAAGTCGACCAAAGCTGACTAGGGTTCGACCAACACTTAAATGGGTCGACCAAAGTCGATTTTTTTCTACAGAAGAAATAATTTTGGCCGAATGCCACCATTTCAGGGCTCCTGCCGATACGCAGCTCATGTGACTGGCAACGTCACAATCCCGACTTACTGGATAAAAGTTACTACTATTATAGTTCAACAAGAAGACTTTATCAATGTCCAAATTATGTCCGGATTTTTACCCGAACGACCCACCCTACAACATGGTTTGGGATTCCAAATGAAACCCCAAATTTCAAGACACCTTTGAGCTCCAAAACCCTAGGAAAGAGCTCCAAACCGACCTCGAGTCGGGTCATTTCACCATTTGGCGCGCCGTGGAAGATTGAATCCAAACGAGGCACCACCGCCATCAGCATCAGACACGCGCTTAAAAACCATGAGGTGGCGCCACCACCGACGATGCCGGGCCGTAAATTTCACTCTGGCCAACCGCCGGACGCGCCGATCCGCCACGAACCCGACCCGGGCCGGGCCGCACCGCTTTGTCACCGGATTTTTGTGATTTTCTACCATTTTCGCCACTTTAGCCACCCCATACCTTCTTTCCACCATTTTGACCCCGAACTCATTTCGTGGTCCCTTTGTAAATTCCGCACCGCTTTGGAAGTTACAACGAAACGAAATCGCCCAAAGGTTAGATCGTTTTCCGCCACCATACATCGTTGGGACTGCTGTAATGGTACCAATACCTCGGTTCTGGCTTCATTGATATGTGGTTTGTAAATTTTTGACTTCGCTTGATTAGTTTTCCATTTTTAGGTTGTTTTACTACCGAAATGCCGGATCAAATAGTACCAAATGGTCAAATTCAAAATCAAGTTGTATAGTGAAATTGGGATGTTTTGGGGACTATTACTCGCTCAATTTCGAGAAATTAGCTCCCGGGTGAAAAGCCCCAATTGTGGGTATATGGCCTATAGGGCACACTGTGTAATTGGACCTGTCGGAGTCCAATTAGGATGGTTTCATAGTTCTAAAAGGCTCTGACCTTAGGCATTCCAAATGTCAGTTGTCTGGGCGATCGGGTTTAAAGTGGTATTTTATTTATTACAAAGATCTACGCCGGCCGAGACGATCCCGTAGGAGAAATCTTCAACCAGCGTCTATACCCGCGAAACGCGATATGCTTTAAAATGATTCAGTATTGGCGTCGAGTATATCTATCAGGGTGGATGAAATACTTTACATATATACTCGCTGGGACGATTTACGGTCAGGATTCAAACATGATTTTCTTGCTTCATATAAAACAAGTTATTATTTCATGTGAATTTCATCAACATTTTAACTATTTCCAAGTTTTAATTGTTCGTGGATGAGCCTGGTGTTTCGATATTTTGCACATGGATTGGAGGTTGTAAAACTATCTTGAAAACTATTGTTAAAAAAAAAGTGGATTCGAGATTTTGTGGACTCGACTCTAATACTGCGTATTGTTGGAAAGGTACATGTGAGAAAGGAACTGCTATATTGGTTACCACGTGATGGTCAAGCTACCCGAGGTTAGTTGCCACGGATGGTCGGGTTTACCCGAGGTTTATTAGAGGACACGTGATGGACAGTTCACTTGAGGTTTGTTAGTGCCACGCGGATGGCCGTGTTTACCCGAGGTTTCGTTAGTGCCACATGATGGCCAAGTTTACCCGGAGGTTTATTAGGTGCCACTGACGGCCAGTTTACCGCGGGAGGTTTGGCTAGGTGCCACGTGACGCCGAGCCGCCTCGAGGTTTGCCGCGCCACGTGATGGCCTGGCCCACCGAGGCTCGCTAGTCGCCAACGTGATGGCCCGGGCCCACTGAGAGGTTTGCTAGCCGCCACGCGGATGGCCGGCCCACCGAGGCTCGCTACCGCCACGCGACACAGCGTAACTACGCAGTGCTCATTACCGTCACGATGTCGCGAGGTCTACTTTACCGATGGTTTATGATGGAATGCAGATGAATGTTGTTGTTTTGTTTTTTTTTTCTAAATTTAGTATAACTATTTTAATACTCATGATTTTGGTACATTTCAAAGTTATCTTATTACTTGATGGCTATACATGTTCAGGTTTGGCTCGGATATTTGCAGGTTAAAGGCAGTATGGTTTTCTTGATTGTGTCGGCTTATTTGGTGGAGCATGATTCGCATATGTCGGACTCGGGGTGTGCTGGGTTTTGCGGAAATGTTTCAACTGAGAACTTACAAAGAGTGAACGGAAGGTTTTGAGAGAGGAACCATTGAAAATATAAAAATGTTATTTTCCTTATAAATTATGGTACTCACTGAGATTTATTATCTCACATTATTGTTTTAAATATGTTCCCTGTAGTCCGTACGTCGTAGGGCCTATTCGCTTATTAGATTGACGTCGCTTCCGCCTACAAATGTCAGACACTATCGCTCTTTATCTATTTTTGCGGTTTGTCAGATTGACTTATTCATTTCTACTTGTACCCCTAAATCCATTAATACTCTTAGAATGCTCTGATATTCGTATTGAACTTTTACGAGACCTCATTTATAATTGTCAAGGGTTTTATATATATATATGTATAATCGGGGTATTAAATTAATACATGGTGTTACTCCCCTCCTTAAGGTGGGGTCCCACCGTATCTTCCCTAGGGATTATACAGTGGGACTTCACTAGGCAGGACCACCCGGGAAATACGGGGAGGGTATCCGGGTCGGGTTCTGTCACTTGAGGTGCCATGTGGCATCCCCTTATCTTGCCATGTGTCATCCGACACCCCACGCCGAAACGTGGAACTCGACTCCACCCTAATCAAACAAAATTCGACCAGAAGCAATTTCACGAGACGACTCCAACTGAGAAAGCCCGTTTCATTATCTGGAGATCAGAAATTCGATTTTCAACCGAAATTACTATTTTACCATTTATCCAAAATCTTGGATTTGCTGGGGTTTCACATGTTTTGAGTTCATTTCACATGTTATTTTACGAATTTTATATCCATCTTCATGTAAAACTCATAACATTTCATCTAAACTCGGGTTCAGAGGATTATCGATGAAAAGGCGATTCGGGCAAGAAATGAGCAATATATTTTCAAAAGTTAAGAAATAACCGAGAAAGATTACAAATAAGCACTACTAGAAAGATGAATTTTTCTATACCATATGGAACATCAAATGGTTCAAATTCTATGGCTGAATTCCTCGTATTCAAAGAGCTTTCCAACGAAAGTACTCAAGCACGCCCAAATCCGAAAGTTAAAATGAAAGGCATGCCCTACAAGTCGGAGAAGAAAACCTGGCCGCCCGTAAATTGGTCGCGACCAGAAATTCGTGTGTCGCGACCAGAAACTGGTCGCGACTGTGAAACTGTGTCGCGACCTCAAAACTTGGTAGCGACTCAGAAATCAGGTCGCGACCAAAAAACCCGTGTCGCGACCAAAAACGTCAGAAAAACTTAAAAAGGGTTTGGGTAAAGTGATATTTTCACCTATTTTCAAACCCATTTCAATTCTAGGACCATATATATACTCATTTTTTAGGTAAAGTAAGTGTGCTGAAGATTGAGAGCCTCTCTCATGGGTTTCTTTCTCTAGACCAACGACATTTTCCAGCTTTTCAAGCAGATTTTGATTATTTTAGATTTTGTGAGCAGCTTTTAGAGCATATTTTTGCTCTAATAAGAGATTTTGCCGTATAAACAGATTCAGATTTTCACTCAAGGTTCGCATAAAGATTGAAGCTAAAAGTCCTGATTTTTCTTTCTCATGGGTTTTCTCTCTTAAACCCGCCATTTTCTTAGTTTTTGCTACAAATTTTTATTTTAATAGGATCTTAGAATAGTTTTGGGGAGCATTTTTATTTCTATTGAAGAGATTCGGTGTCAGATCAGATATTCAATTTCTTTTTATCTGTTGAGGAGAAGATTGAAGCTCAACTGATATTTCTTCTTGTTCTTGATTTTCTTCATTTTCTTACTTTTGTCTGATCAAGATGACTGGAATCAGTAATGGAACATTAAACACCCTCTAGTGTCAGGGGATTTGACTGTCAACATCTCTGCATTTGCATTTCAATTATTTTGTGGGTTTGAATATTTAAATCATATAATTGGTACTATCTATAATGAACCATTCGAATATTAGTAGCTTATACCAAAAAAAAAAAGAGTCAGATCTTTGCTCGATTTGCAAGAGTTCTCCTCGGTGACACAGAGATGGAGATTCCTAAGAGTAAAGAGCTAAATCTCAGGTATGTTAGGGATCAATATTCGAACCAATGAACCTCGAAAAATTACTTTGATAGATCAAATAATTTACTCAAAGTGGTGCAGAGAATGGTTCAATGATGTATCACCCTAGTTGATCAGAGGTTTCTCCTTAGTTCCGATGAAAGGATCATCCGTGTTAGCAAAGATCTAATCAAGGGAGATATAAAATTTTATTGATTTTGAAGGGACGAGATACCAATTACATCGAGAAGGTCAGATTATCCTGCTTCCATGGGGGGGCAAGAATTTTCGGCCTTAAGAAATGGTTATGAAGTATTGAAAAAGAAAAACAATCAAATCTTAAAGAGTGCCAAATTTTAAGGCAATTTATTTACCCATTTGTCCCGAAAAGGAATATGGTGTGTTAGATAGTGAAATGTATGGTGTATGGAGAAATCCAAGCTATACTGATATTGTTTCGACAACCAAAGATTCAACTCATAAATGTTACACTTTATGAAATGCAACTTGCTTTTTAAATAATTATCCCTGATCCCTAAAGACTAATCTATATCTTTCTTAATCATAGTTGTTTATTTGTAGATTTTTGTGATTGGGTTTTAAATCAGTTTTTGTTTCAATTAAATTGATTTTATTCCACATCCTATTTGATCGCCTTAAATAGCGAAGAGCCCTTGTAATCTAAGGACTAAATTCCAATTAGAGAACCTCTCAATCCAAAGTGGTAGTCGATATCCTGACCCCAGAGTCCACTTTATTACTAGGATGACCAGGCACTCATGAAAATGAGTGTTGGCAATACTTTTCATTTCAGCTTTTGAGTACAATTTACTTTGTTTCAAATTAGTTTTAGTATTTACCACATTCACTCCCTTGGCCATATTTTCACATATACATCAAATTGTCCTTTACAAGTCATTACTGCTTGAAGCCTGAGGACATAAGCCAAATAATCGATCGGAGGTCAATATATGTGTCCTAATGTATTGACATGTGATGAGTTTGTATGAATAAGTGCCATTGCATGGTTTGCTTCAGAAGTTATTTCAGGAACGTGGTTATGTCACAATTCGCCTGGGGAGGGATAGAGTGGCGTCATTACTGACGGTATGACTTGTCAAGGCCGATATATGTGTGTGCAAATATGCTGACAATTTTAAATGTGGATCGTTTGGAAATTTTATGTTGATTATATAATTGTCCATGATGCATGGGTGATATGCAATGAGTAGAATTGTTCATATAGCATTCATCATGTATATGTGACATGGTATAGGCAATGAAATGGCATTATCGTGATTGCATATGCACGGACATCGCATGAAATGCTGAAAGTGCATGGTTATAGCTCGCATCAAGGCTGGGTGTTTGATTTGGTGAGCTTCAAGATTTGAGACAACGTCCAACAGGTCGCACTTGCTATGGCATGTGAAAAATGAAAATATGTGTCGAGTAATAGCAAGTAGGGATAGATGCCCTCTCGGGTGAATGATGAGTCCAAAAACTCATTTGATTTTTAATCTTTTTCCTCGAAGTATTTTGTGTAAGATAAGTAGTATTGATTCATATGCGTAAACATGAATATCTCACTCAAATTCAATTTTGCGTAAAATTATAGTACAATAGAAGAAAATTACAAATATAATTCCAAGATCCCTAAGAAACCAAAATAAGCAAATAAAGAGCAATGAGGTCGCAACTTACAATTGGAGTTGCAACAAGAAACTCGTCAATTCAGTTATTTCCAAGTCACGACATCACCAAGACTAGTCTAGAGAGAAAAATATAAGGCTTTATCAAACTAGTCGAGACTAGAAATCGAGGGGCTACGACTGGGCGTACCAAGGTGGAAGCCAAGAATAGGTCGCGACTCAAGAAATAAGGATCGAGACGCATGTAAATATTCAAGGTAGAATCTTAGGTCATGACACCACACTGAGGTCGCGACGCCAATTAAAGACAACTGAGGTCATGACGCCAATCTGAGGTCGCGACGTTGATTCGTTGATGAAGCCACAAATGAGGTCTCTACAATAAAATTTGAAGTTACAACCAATTCTTAAATGAAGGACTCAATTTGAGGTCGCGACATGCTATTTAGGTCGCGACATGAAACTAGATTGAAAGTCACAACATGGAGTTTGAGGTTGCAACATGAAGCTAAGCCAAACGACGTCCCTGTAGGAAAATTGAAGTTGCGGCCACTTATTTAGTCAAGGACCTCAAAGGAGGTCGCGACCAATCATTCAAGTCACAACTCAAGAAACACCGAAGTAAAAAACTGAGTCACGACTCACGCTGGTTAAATCGGGACCAAATGCAACCAAAACAGAGTAACCATGAGGTCGCGACACCATCTTGAGGTCGCGGACCCAAAATAGAAGGTAATGAAGTTGGTCCCATTGCAACTAAGAATCGAGGTTGCAACCGTAAGGAAAGGCAAGGAATATCAGTGCCGCTGCAACCACGCATTAAGGTCGCAGAACTTAACTGTAACATGTGAAGACAGAAAACAAAAAAAGGGAGGTCGCGACCACCATTTCAGGTCGCGACCGAAAAGTAATCGAGTAGTCAAAAATCCAGCGTCGCAAACTGTAAAAGGTGTCACGACTAGAGTTAAGGTGGTAGAACTGTAATGAGGCTCGACCTACAACTCCAGGTCGTGACATACAATGCAACAAGGAAAGAAGTCCCAACCTAATCGGCGGGCGACAACAAAAACAAGGTCACAAATCCTAAAACTAAAAGCAGGACGCTGTAATGCAATAGAAAAGCGAAGGAGGAACGAGGTCGCGACATGGAACTATGGTCGGACATCAATTTTTGAAAATAACTAAGCCAACAAGGTCGCGACTATAATTGATGTCGTGACCACTACTCAAGGCAGCTGCAAGGAACCAAGTCACGACTGAAGTTATCAGGTCGCAACTGAACAAGTGAAAATGAGAGAAATCCAAGTCACGACATTAGTTTGAGGTCGCGGCTGCTGAGACAAGAACTGGGCTTTCTTTTTTTCAAGTACATTAAATCACCTCGAGCTTGAATTAGTGGCCCATTTTCTTTTGACAGTTATAAATAGACTTTTAAAAGAATAGTAAAGTAGCTTCCATCTTCGATACCCAGAACTAGGAAAGGAGAAGGACTCATTGTATATTTTAGAGTAGATTTTTATTTTCTTTTATTTTCTTTTATTTTCTTTTCTTTTTTTAGATCTGAATCTGCGAACGGTGTAGAAATGTTGAAGCTGGATTTAATTTTTGATTTTCTTAATACAAATGCCATTCGAAATTACCGGATCTTAGGACAAAATTTCTCGGAATTCGCTTTTTCTTAGTACACACTATAGTGGGTGAATCGATCAATGATCTATCAAGTTGGTTGTAATGCAGTAATTTAGGAACAAATTTCTCTCGCTAGATTGGATTTGATCGCTACTCACATACCTTTCTACCTAATTCTGTGAGAGAAATACTGATTGGGATTTATTTAATCGATGTTGTTCAACCTAATGGGCCTCAATGATAAGATTCCATCACCAATTAAGAAGTGTTTCTTGCTCTAATTTCCGTGAGGCCCCCATGTGACACGTAGTCGAGATTCCTAAGAGCTCAGAGCATCTACTGTGGGTATGTTAAACTACCATCGATGAACTACTAAGCTCGAGGGTTCATTTCGATAAATTCCCTTTTCAATTACAATTGATGTCGGAGGGGAGCATTTATCAATATAAATAATCGTGAGATTTCACCTTAATTCAAAAGGGATTTCCCAACCTCGTGTTAATTGGAGATCTAATCAAGGGAAGTGGAAGAACCATTAGATTTAAAGGATGAGTCATCAATTGGGATGGTAGAAATTTTACAAGAACCCGAAGGAAGAAAAAGATCCGTTAGCCTCAAGAAATGGGTATAAAGTATTGAGAAAGAAAATACCCAGATCTTGCAAGAAGCTAAAAAATACAAGTAGTTGGTTAAATCCTTGTCTTTGAGAAAAGCAGAGACCCTTTAACCAAGGAAATACGGAGAAATCCTTAATCAGCATCGTTAGGGCAATCTGACAATCTAACCCATCGCAGAACAGAGCAATGCATTTTAATGCAGACCGTCGTGCTTACGCATTTATTTGATGTTGTTCATTTCTCAAGTAGGAACCCGATTCAGCTCCCCGAATTTTGTTCTTATTTTTAGGGCTGTTAATTATCATTTATTTCCACTTACCTAATAGTTTACAATAATCGATAATTAATTTCAGATTAAACTCACTATCCATTTTAAGTTCAAATAGTGTTAAACTGAGAAGTCAGTAGTTGATTCAATTCTGCAGTACTGGTTCTGCGTGAATGATATTCCGACTTACATCAAATTTTTTACTACTTGTATGACTTCAGGCACTCTGCAAGGTCATGACTTAACCCAAAATTTTGAATCCCTAATAATAAAGGAAACCCTTTTACGTTCGTTAAAGCAAGTCTATCCAATTTTAACATAGATGCAAAGAAGAGGTGTAAGGCTCTTAGCCTGTTAATTTTTAGGTTTTAGTTTATGGCGTGAATCCAAAGGCAAATCAAAGGAAAGCCCCAAGTATTTTTTGTTATACATATATGTCCAACAAATGAAAGCTCTAAAGTGTAAAGAAGGCTTCAAGGGCTCATGGTGGGAGACCTTAAATTTATACCTACAAAAAGACATGGTTTCAATATAAATTATCATTGAGGTGTAACATCCAAAAGCTTTTTGGTTTGAAAACAAATGAATTCTTGTTTTTGTAGAATAATCATCGGATAATCCGTGAATGATGGATTTTATCACGCATTGGCTTTGCATTGTAGATAAAGGAGTCACTGAATTCGAGTGTGATGGGAGTCGTATAAGGACTCTGGGCATGGTACATGGTCGTAGTCTCATCTCATCTCATGGCATTTAGAATCTGAACCTAGATCGTATAATCTTTTTTTGAATGTGTGAATTAGAAACATGACCATTGCATGTGCACTTAGACGGCTAATACCTCAGAGGAAGTTGAATTCATTAGGCTCGCTCACCCTATATGGGAAACATTTCAAAAGTGTGATGACATCGTTGAACTCGTGCTTATTCGAGGCCACAATTGTGAAGAAGGCCGACATGTGGCCTTGTTACCGTTTTGTAAAATATTTTGGAACATTCTTGTTCTAATGTGTAATATTTGTAAGAGTGTTGTAATTAAACTCTTATGAATTGTTTTAAATATAATTTCATATGTTTTAAATGAACATGGAAAAATGGATCTGTGTGGTCATTTTTTTACTATAAATGGACCTGTGAGGTTACTAGATATATTTGGGCCTCGAATGCACCATGTTACTATGTTTTGTACAGGTTGGATTTCGGATAGAGCTCCCCATATAAAGGAGACTCTATCTGATTTTTGTTAAAATTATGGATCCCAGTAAATGGGGCATAACAGTGCAGTATCGAGTCACCCGATATCCACGAGTTTTCCGCAGTCACTGGCTGATCACCGCACTCCGGTTTTCAGCGTCATACTTCGTCTATCCGAGTCACCCGGTTTACCAGAATGGATAACGTAGCTAGTATAGACAAGAAGGAACATTGTTTCTCTTATTTAGATGGATGCAAACACCGTTGCCACCGCGCCCACTTTTATCGACGTCCTCAGATGAGAATGAGTCGTTTTTCTGTAAAAATTCCTAGTCGCCGCTGACCGTGACTTAATGCATTTCGACCATGCACCGGTCTTATGTTTCGTACTCAATCTACCATCTCACCATTATCGTGGAGTCACGCATGATGAGTTTTTCTAAGGATACAGATTTTGCGAGGTCAACCCCGGCTAAGACTGCTTCATATTTAATCTCATTATTAGACGCAGGGAAGCCTAGCCATATGGCTTGTTTGATCATTTCCCCAACCGGGGCTCTAAGTTGCAAGTCGACTCCATCTCTTATTTGACGAGAAGCGTCGTCCACATTGAGGATCCACCAACCAACGTCACCCTAGTCCGCATCCGATTGGGGTAGTTTTGCCAATACCTGCCCCTTCAATGCCAAGCGAGGTTTATACTAAATATCGAATTCACTTTAGTTCACGCTTCACCGCCATCCTTCCCGAGCAGTCGTTTATGTAATGGTGCTTCATAAGGAGATCAGTCAATACGACGATAAAGTGTGTCCGGAAGTAGGGACGAAGCTTTTAGTCGCCACAATGTATTAGTCGCTCTCGCTCGAGACTCGCATACCGTGTTTCGCTTCATATAGGATTTGCCACGAAGAATTTTAGTCTCGCTTTCAATTTCGTCTTCAATAAAGATGCACTTACCGAGATCTTCACACCACCGTGCAAAGGTGAGTGTGTATCACCGCCTAGCTAGCTAATCGCGCCTTTGTAGACGTTAATCACCATGAAGGCTCGTCACATTCCTCATTCCTTAATCGGGTCTGCTCCCTTGGGTGATGAAAATGGTTTTAACCACTATATCGGGATATGAACCTCCCGAGAGCCAAAATCCGACTAGTTAATTGTTGCGCTCCTTCCTTGGAGGTAAGAGCCTGAATGGGATTGGCCTCTATCCCTCTCTGAGTTACCATAAAGCCTAAAAACCTACTCAAACTGACTTTGAACGCACATTACATAGGGTTGAGTTTCATGTCATACCTTCGCAACAACTTAAAGGCCTCTTGTAGATACTTGGTGTGGTCAAAACATTCTTTAGATTTCACGAGCATGACATTGATATAGGCTTCCATTATGTCACTCAACAGCAGTCGGAATATCTTAGTCACCAATCTTTGATAAGTTGCCCCATCATTCTTTAAGCATCACATCATAGTAGTATAACCCGTTCGGTGTAATGAAGGTCCTTTTCTCTATGTCAGGCGGGTGCAAGGGAATTTGATGATACCCAGAGAAAGCGTTTAGAAACGACGGTATTTTGTGCCCAAATGTGGCATCAACAATTTGGTCTATACGTGGCAAGGGGAAGCCATCTTTTGGTCATGCTTCATTGAGGTCAAGCAGATCTACACATACCGCCACTTACCCCTTTCTTGGAACCACCACCATGTTAGCAGCCATTCGGGTACTTCACTTCCTTTGATGAAACCCCACCCTTAGCAAGTTGTCTACTCCTCGTCTCAATGATCCGATGGCGATCCGGGGTGGAAACGCTCACTTTTATCTTAATGGTTTACTTACTGGGACACATTCAACTTGTGAGAGGCTATTGTCAAGTTAATCCCAATCATATCTAAGTGGCTCCAGGCAAATACGTCTATATTGTTTAACAACATGAGTCTTAACCGCTCCCTTTCTTCATTGGACAGGAGAGAGCTTATGTAAGTGAAATTTTTTGGCCTGTCCAACGTTACTTTCCAAGGATCCATAGCTGCTGATTCTTCTTCCTACCCGATCTAGGGCGAATCGTGATTAAGCAGGAGGGGGGTTTAATCTTCAAGGGGGAGGATTTTCATCGTTTCTTCTCCTCTTCCTGTCTTACTATAAATAGCCGATAAGACTCCGCCGTAGTCGCTTAACCGCTTAAAAGGTTAACCTGCCCAATGTTAGTCAAATAATTAGCCGTTTGGTGGTAGGTTAAGGGGATAGCTTTCAACGGAGTGCAAATGTGCCTCGCCCCAAGTCTCATGACCAGAACATTACCTCGAAGTCATTGACTCCTGATTTACTTGCATGTGACATCTCGCTAGAGTTAGCAATAGTTGCACTATTAAAACTGTAGATGATTCTTACCCGACCAGCTCACCACACCTAAGGAAAGCTTCATTCCGCCAAGGAGGGTAGCGTTGCAACAAGCTCTACAAAGATCGCTTAGGATTCATCACATCTTATGCACATCAAAACCATTAATACAAAGGGTGAGTACCAGTGGATCATACTGGGGCACAATAACCCTATTCGGGTTGACATGAGGAAAGGATATGGGGCCATCTATTGGCTTGGTTTCTTCATGTCTGCTCTCCGCGTGGATAACATTTATCCGGGCTCTCAAGAGCTTCTTCTATTGGCACTTTGACTGATACTGGTCTTTAGACGGTCCGCCCAGTATATAGTTAATGGTTGGTCTTACTTGATGTGAGCTATCGATCGGTTGTAACTCCGTCATGGACTCGCCTCGATTCCACCCCATGGTCAATTTCTCTAACATACCCCGAGGTGTCCCCGGCTTGATCATCTTCCACCATAAACTTGGTGAAGCTCGCACCCGTCTCTGCCTCATCTCCATGATCTCTAAGATAATCGCACCATAAGGATTTGTTTCTTTAGGAGGGATCCGTTTGGATCGATTGACAGGCCGAAAACGTGGTGTGTATATATGTACGCCTATGTGTGCAAGTGCACTGTCACTCAAGTAATATAAAGGTACCTATGGTACCTGACATCGATCCAATGTGGGATAAGTGTTGTTGACTACGTAGATTGGCTTTGATATTATCCGATATAAGTGTTATGTGAAAGAGTACTAGTGTCTGAATTTACACTAAACTAACCGATCTTAATGAATTACTGCGTAATGGAGACTAGGGCTATATCTCCCCCTGCCACTTTCGATGGATTATTTCTTAAAAATGATATTATTCAATTTATTTATGATTTATTGATGTCTAGGTGATCTTGCTTACGAAATACCCTCTCTCAAGGTGTATCCGCCTATCTCGCTAGTAGAGCTGAGCGATTCCCAACCTCGATAATTCGAAATGCTTAAAATTCTAACCTTAATTGCCACCCTGGATCTTAATATCTCTATTTACTGAATCAACCAAAGGTCGCTTCCACTCAAATCCCCGGGTATCCCCATCTCGAATCTCGTATCTCCGTGATTGCCACGCCAATGTCAGCGACATCACCAGCGTAAATGATTCACAGATATAAAGCAAATATTAACAAATTATAAACAAATGAATAATATAAAATACTAATCTTTAATCCATGCAATCGTGACAGGGTTTAACAACACTCTAGGTATAAATCTAGAACATACTGAATAAGAGAACAGAAATGTTTGATTTATAAAACATCAGTACTTCTATTCGGAAAGAAAGAAAATACAAAAGTCGGGCCCTTCTTCAATGTCCTGCTGCTCTGATTTCCGTGCCCTAGTTCGTACGATCTCCGATTTCCACCCCTCGAAGTCTGGTCCCCTTTTTGCTTTTAATGATTGAGATGCAGAACTTCATACGACGTCGCGACGCCGACGCTGAGACGCCACGACGCTGCAACGCTGTCGGGCCATTTAATTTCTATATAAAACACTCCAACGTCGCGACGCTGGGACGCCACGACGTAGACGCCGCGCGACGCTGAGACGTCGCGACACTCTCAGCCCATCTTACGCACCGCCACCCTCTCGCCCGCATCTCTTCCAAAAAATACCCTTCACCGCATTCACACCAATTGCACAAATTAGATATCGGGCTACAAAATGATGAATATAAAATAACACTAAAAACATAAGACGTACGCGGTATGACTCGAGTATTTCAAACACTCATCACACCCCCAAATCTTAGCTTCAAGCTGGTCCCCAAGCAAGAACCGACTCTAGCAACCGAACACACACTAAGGCTCATAGTCTAACACGAAGATACAGCCGATGCACATGTCGATAGATAGAGAATCAAGTTAGACCAACTCACACACCGTCGTTTTTATTTGAAGTTCATAGATTCGCAAGGGTGTTCGACTTTCAAAGAACTAGGTTGAACTCAGTGAAGTTGACTAGTGCCTCAGCCTCCGAGGTATTCAATAACCTTTCCCAAGGACCCTATGTGCGTTGCATAAATGACTTCTAGTGTATACTTAGGTTCCGACACCCCCAAACTTGAGTTCAACTCGCCTAATTGGGAAAATCTAACTACGAAAGGATAGGAACGCACCGTTTGCAATTCTTAACATACCTACTCATAACACAGAACAAAACTAGTGTCTCGTAAGTTTATGCTAAGTGTTCATGTAGCAGGGATTAATCAAGTGACTCCCACCGCTGGTTAAGGGCACCGAGCATTCACCTCGAACGCACCTAACACTCAACTAAACCTAAGTGGTTTCTAAGTCGCGGAAACTTCCCATCTTCTCGTTCCTCAGAATCCGGCAAGAAGTCAATGACTCCTAGCCGCTTGCCTGTGTGGCATCGGGCTTTGAAAGGCCCTCGATCGTGCCCGATTCCGATTGGAAGATCCCTTATTCTATGCCTAAATACTTTCTTTCTTTTTTTTTTTTTTTTTTCAACATAATCCTCTTTTATTAACTAGATCCCGCCTCTTTGTGTTTAGAGACTCCCTGGGATTGTTGAACCTTAGTGGCCAGGTTCAGCATCTAGGCATATCCTAGAGGTCATCTGTGTGTGATTGTATTAGGCTCATTGAGAAACAGTTTATTGAATATCTGGAGGTGATTCACTATGCCTCCCCACCTATTCAACCTAATTCCCGAGCATCAAACATCCTATGAATCCTTTCTTCCATGACAATAGTGGATTCGGCCCAAAAGTGATCCCCTACTCTCAAACATGGCATCACACACACAAACTACCTAAACACGACACCACTACACATGTATATGATCTACCTAAAACACAAACATGAACTGAACACAAAACTCAACATCCTAAATTGAGCAAGCGTAAATGAAACTAAACTGAAATGCAAACTAACATGCATAAACGAAAATAAACTACAGCACATATAAAAACAATATTAATCTAATAAAATCCCGAGCAACACCCACACCCCAACAAACAGTAGTCCTCACCGGCAATAAAAAGAACAAAGAATGTGGAGGAAACCTCGGTGATCGCAGTCACCGTGGTGGTGGTGCGCGCCAGGCGGGAAAGAAGTCGCGCTAAGCCGGGCCCGAGGAGATCACGCATTGCCGAAGAATAGTGGCCTAGTTGGCCGAACCGCACGCATGTCGCCGGCGAGCTCCATATCCCGTGCGAGGACTCTGCTCCCGGTCTCATCCCATAATGCATCAGCACTCGCAGGGTGGCAAGCACCAACTTTCTAAATCGTGGCCTGACCGGGAGGGGGCCGCCTCCCGAGGTCTACTGTGTGGTGGAGGTGGGTGAGTAGGAGGACTGCCTAATGTCATCCTCGACTTCAGAGTCCAAAGCCTACTGATAGTCGTGAAGTTCGTCCCGTCCGCTGGCCTACGACTAATCGTAAGTCCCTCAGTCGTGGTAATAATCTTGCTTATCCCTGCTTAACCGATATAGCCTGATTGGGTGTAACTACGCCTCGTTGTCATCTAGGGGCACCCCGGTTAGTTTTCATAGGCCATAAATGAGAAAAGGGTGCCCTGTCTTAGCTGTCCTTAAGCATGGAGGATCTTCATAACTCACCCAACATCGAAAGGAATATCCTAAATGATGGCATAATTGAGCAGGGCATGCTTGGCAATCACTTCACACACATTCGTCGTCGGAATGAGACGCGATGTGATGAAGTGATGCCAGACTTTGGGGATATACGCCAAACGCTTGGCCTTGAAGTGGACGACGTGACCTAATGGAAATAAAATCAAAACACAGCAGAATTAGATTTTAAAATTTTTCATAAAATCTTATTTTTGCAGGAACCCATGCAAACACATATTAATATCAAAAGGTGAAGATCAGATCTATAACTGTTATTGTTATAGAGATTTGTCACAAGAGGTCAAACAACTCCCCTACACCCAAGGTCTCACTCGCCCCTTCCTCGAGGTGTGCGGGCACCAACGATTCATCGTGAACAATACACTCTAGTTTTTCTCGTCGATCTACCTTGCGCACTCAACATGAGACAAGGGATCTTAAGGGGAAGAGACTCTAAGAGACTAGTGGTATAGAAAAAAACTCCTTTTTTTTTTTTTCTCATCAGGCAAGGGTTTTCTTATTTATAATCAACTCTAATTGCATAAATATCCAACCAATTTGGATATTTTCAACTCGCTCTATACTCTGGCCTCGATTAATATGAAACAATGTGTGACTGGATACTATAATATGTAACTCGTCTGCAGATTAATTTGTAACAGTCCTACTTATTACTTTTAATCTATAATCGTCTACAATATTAATTTGTAACAAATTCTAATTAATACTTTGACTATAATCGTCCAATATTAATTTGTAACAACTTCTAATTAATATGTAACTGTCTTAAAATTATTTTCCAAGCCTTGATCGTGAGTGTAATATATTCCAAATCATGAATCGCCTATCAGTAACATAGGAGGTGGAATTTGGGACCTGTGGACCTCGTAATTTAAAGCTCCAATAAATCTAATAATTAATTAAACTCTTTAATCAATCATTTTAATTTATTAATTTTTAGTTATTCCACTAAAACTCGGGAATCAACCTCGCCTACAAAGACGATTTTACTCGAAAATTCAGAGTATCCATCATTTAACTATTACATGCGCTCTATCCTCCAAGAAGTGGTTCATAACTAGAAACAGTAGAAATTACCATTTTGCCCCTCTAATTATATCTTCGATCCTTAAGTTCCATTAATCCATTAGTTGAACAAGACTTATAAACCTCGTTAAATTAGAGCGTCAAACTGCTTCCGCCTGCAATTCACTTAAGGGAATGAACTGTCAGCTTCCATGTATGGTCGATTCCATGTCCATACCACATTCCCAACAGATACATCAATGGGCCTCTAAGACACAAGTAATGGGCCCATTCCATAATCCAGTTTTTAACCTACGACTCAAAAGGCCCAATGGACATAAACAGAGTCTATGACTGGTCAGATTGAGACTGATTGTGATATGATCATCTAGCTAAGACTGCTTAAATTCTCGAGACAAATCTGTATTTAAAAGAATTCGAAATCGCACCTTGGTCCCCGGGCTCTTATATAATCTTATTATATATGGAGCCTCCACTTTAATGTCGCCACATTAGTGACCTGCGATTAAGGTCACTTCATTCTCAATGATAGCAGATCGCCCCAATATTTAATTTGAAGATCCCTAACCAATTAATTTATTACTTATTAATTCGATGAGTAATCCATAACCTCGACCGTATAATCAAGTATACACTGAGATTATGGTTACATTAATAAATTTGGATTGACGCTTCATTCATACATTATGCACAAAATAGCTAAATGTAATAAATACGACACTTTTATTAATTTCATAAAACATAAATACAAATTCATGCTTTATTGCAGCACTTATCCCTAACAATCTCTCCTACTCGTCTAAAGCACGTGAGACATGTCTTTTAAACCCATCCCGCATAAGTGACCTCAAACGATTTCGAGGTAACGCCTTAGTGAACGAACTGCTAGCGTCAAGCTCACATGCTATCTTCATAATGTACCCACGCTCACCCCTGCGGTAATTCCATCTCTAATCGGCTGTAGATACTTCCTCTCTATATGTTTCCTCTCGTGACTCCTTGGTTCTTTGAGTTTGCCATACCCCATCTATTGTCACAAGAAAGTACTACGGGTTTATCCATTTGGAACAACTCGGGACTGTAGAAGAACTTCGAGTCAGACCGCTTTTTTAGTCAGCTTCACAAGCCGCGAGATATTCAGCCTCCATGGTAGATATCCGTATTGATCGTTGACACTTCCATACCACTCCACCACCAAGAGTGAACATCGACCCGCACGTCGACTCTCGATCGGCCCTCGGCTCGACATGAAGTCGAATCGAAAGATATCCTATGGATTCGTGTCGCACCTCGAGTAAATCAACATATACTCGCTCGAGGTACTTCGAGAATGCTTACCGCAATCTAGTGCGCCAACCCAGGGTTAGATTGGTAACGACTGACAATTCCTATCGCATAGCAGATGTCTGGTCTTGTACACAGCATGGCATACATGAGGCTGCCCATTGCTGAGGTGTAAGGAACCCGTCTCATGTCCTCTTCTTCCCGAGGTGTCGTAGGACACTGCTCCCTAGAGAGGACAATTCCATGTCGGGTCGGTAGTTGACCCTCTTGAATTCTCGTATCGAAACCAAGCCAAAGACCTTATCAATATAAGATGCTGAGATAGTGCCAGGGATCATCTTCGATCCCTTATGATTCGATCCTGGCACATAACTCGCTTCGTCTCAAATCTTTCATTTGAAACTTTTCGACTAGCCATTTCTTTATCAAACAATAATAATCCTATATCATTCCCAATGAGTAGGATATCATCTACGTACAACACCAAAAAGACTTATTTGGTTTCCTTGATGTACTTGTAGACACAAGGTTCATCAACATTTTGCTCAAAACTGAAGGTTTTGATCGTCTCATCAAACCTTAGGTTCCAAGACCTCAAGCTTCGTTTAAGCCCATAAATCGACCTAAGCAACCAGACTTTCGCCTCGGGCCTTCAACTATGAAACCTCCGTTGCATCATATAAATGCTTTCATCAAGATAACCATTCAAAAAAGCCGTCTTTGACGTCCATTTGCCATATCTCATGAATCAGGAGCAAAGAAGAATGGAAAGAAGGATGCAAATGGATTTAAGATATATATCGAGAAAGTCTCTTCATAATCGAATTCCTCCTTTCGTATAGCCTTGCCAATAGCCGTGCTTTGAAAGTCTCCACTTTCCCATCCACCTCCTTTTCTAATAGATCCATTTGCACCCAATGGGCCCGACCGACTCGTGAAGATCTACAGTTCCCAAACGTAATTAGAATACATAGATTCCATTTGCTCCATGGTCATAGCCACTGTCTCCACGTGATCATCCATCGCAAGCTTGTGTTATAAAATGGACTACCACTAGTATCTAAGCATAACAACATTTTCTTCAATCGCCCCCTGTAGTGAATCGGGTTGTTTAGAAAGCCTCCCACTACGTCGAGGGTGCAAACACATCCCCAGATAGATTCTCAGAGTCTCTGCTACGCCTCAAGAATGGTTAATGGTCAGGTCTCATCTAATCAGATTGTAATTCCTCTAGTACAACCCAACTTCGAGGTTTGAAGTTTGCCATGTAGTCATTTTCAAGAAAGGTAGCATTCGGACGATACAAATTCTTTCTTATCTTCGAGGATCGTAGAACAAACTCCTCAGGCCTCGGGGTAAACCCAACAAAATGCATACTCGCTCACGTTCTAGCTTCCCGCCTTCCTTTCAAGACATGTGCCGTACACCCCATACCTGATATGACGAAACTAGGTTTACAACCACTCCATAACTCTAAGAGTGTGTACTCGGATAGACTTGCAGGAACAACACCTCAAAATGTGACCGCAGTCATAGCCGCATATCCCTAATGACAGGTGGCAATGAGGAGTGTGCCATCATATACCTTAACTATGTCAAGCATTGTTCGATTTCTTCTTCTACCACGCCGCTCATAGCTGCTCCAGGTGCCGTGGATCCGGGATACAATGCCAGTGCTCACTCAGTGATCCTCGAACTCGTATCAAGGTATTCACCTCCCTCGATCTGATCAAGGCACACAATGATTTACCTAGGCTATCTTTCAAATTACCAATAGGAATTCTTAAACTTTCCAAAAGCTCGCATTTCCTTTACATGCTGCAAACATGGCTAATTATATAAATGAGTGGGAAGATCGGGCTACAATAGATGAACGCACCGGCGAAAGTATAATACTCGATTCACTCAATTCCTCGATTTCCTTCAATTCACTAAAGAACTATAAAGAGGAACAAGTCGGGACTACAATGTAACCTACCGAATGAATTGCAAACCTTCGAGGCCATCTCAAGACAAGGACTCAAAGGGCTGAAGCAAATTGCCGAAACCAAGGCCTCATCCTAATCTAACAAGAAGAAGAGAAGAACAATGCGGTGCCTCTCACAGAAGACCAAAGAAGAAGCAGGCTGCTCCTAAAGCAAGCGATAAGAAGAAGGGCTCCAAAGAAAAGAAACCCCTTAAAGGAAAATGTTTCTGACCGCGGAAGTCGATGTGTATCAAGAGAAATCAGAACAAGTATCTTCTCCGAATCAAGGAGAAAAGAAAGGTAAATTTACTTATCAAGTTTGCCAATCTAGTGGAAGTTGATAGTCAATCCTGGATAATTGATTCGGGTCCACTAACCATATTTGTTCTTCTTTGCAGATGCTTAGTTCTTCCGTGGAGCTACGATGGGAGTGCTCGACAGGCTTTAAATAAATGATATGCCTAGCTATAGAGTCGCTCGCTTAGAATTAGGGAATAAATTTCTTGTTTTGAAATCAATGTTTATCAGACTGGATATGAGAAATTTGATTCGCCTAAGTTGTATGAACAATTGTTTACTGCTTCAATTTATAATAATCGACAGTTATTTTAAATGGTTTAAACATTTGTCATGCAAATAATGAAAAATGGGCTTTACATTTTAAGGCCAAACAAGCGAGCGCTCCTTAACCCCGAACTATTTAGGTAGAACATCCTAAGCTAGAAGCCAGATTCTTGATAATGATGACACGTGCACATGGCACCTAAGGTTAGGACATATAAGCTTGGATAGGATTAACAGATTGGTAAAGGATGGTCCTTTAAATGAGCTAAAAGTTGCGATCTTCCCGGTATGAATCACATGCAGAAAAAGCCAAAATGACTAAGAATCTTTCGTATTGAGGCTTTAGAACCCAAAGGAACCACTTGAACATGCATTCAAGATGTCTGCGGACCTGCGAATGTCAACAAGGAAGGTTACAAATGCCGTCACTTTCATTGAAGTTGTCTAGAGTACAAGTATGTTTACCTTATGTAAAGGAAATCTGAACTTTGGAAAGTTTAAGGAATTCTGGCCAGTGAAAGATAGCTAGGTAAATCATTATTGTGCCTCCGATCGAATCGAGGAGGTGAATACCTTGATACAGAGTTCAAGGATCACCTAATTGAGCATGGCATAACATAAATACAAATTCATGCTTTACAAGGCACTATCCCTAACATAGCCCTCATTATTGAGTTTCCACTCACCCCGCCCATTTGTCAAGACCCGAATGACCTCTGGGTAGTCGGTGCAAATATCAAATCGATCGAAAGGCTCGGGGGACATGATCAGATTATAAAGTGGTTTATAGACTCGTGGCCCGAAGTCTACCAACACACCCGCGCAGGGACCTTCTTGACTCGTGGGAGGCGAGGTTGAGGCGTGGGAATTCTCGCACCACACTCGCCAGCATTTGGATGAGGTGGTTGTGAAGTGCTTTCGTAATCGCCCAGCGCTGATAGTCTTACGGAAGAAATTCGTCGAGAATTGATGGAAACCCTTTTCCTTAATAAAGATCGGTTCTTGTAGATGGTGCGCGAGGCGGAGTGGTGGCACCCTCGATGCTGAGCCGCGTGACATCGGGGGTGAGGTGGGTCCTCGCCTGCTTGGAAGGCCTTGGTTGCGAACAACACGCCTCTTGCAGGCATTGTCACTGAGAAGTGCAAGGCGCCTCACAGTACAATGGGCAAATAGCGCGATAGAGCCACACGGATGAGCGAACGTGTCAGCGGCACGAAGTGCACTAGGCTAAAACCAAATGAGCACTAAGCGGTTCGCCACAGTATACCGCAACGAGACCTGCTAGCTCAGCGAAAGGAAGCCCAGGGGCCCGAACTGGGTGGCCCGAAGCACAGGTAAGCGGGACTGCAAACAGCGGACGCAGGCTTGGTGTGGAAAGCGCAGACGAGGGATGATGGGCGATAGGTGTGGAGGCGGTGGTGGCGATCTTGGTGATGGTGTCGAAGAGGCCAGCTTGATGGCCTCCAGACGGGATGAAGGAAATGTGGACTAAGCGAGGTTGAGTGCGGGGGGCGAGAAAGGAGTACTGGTTTGGCGAAGGAAAGCGGGAAGAGCGAATGGGGTGTTTACGCTGGCGATGGCGTCGCGACGTTCAAATGCAACGTCTCGACGTTCGGATGCAACGTCGCGACGTTCGAGACGGCGACCAGCGTCGCGGCGTTTGAATCCCAGCGTCGCGGCGTTCAAAGTGGTAAAAACCCGGCGTCGCGGCGTTGAGATCAACGTCGCTGACGTTCGGGAAATAATAAAACCAGCGTGCGGCGGTTAAAGAGAAGAAGCCAACGTCGCGACATTCCAGAGAGGGTCTAATCCAACGTCGCGACGTTGAGATCCAACGTCGCGACGTTCCAAAGAAGGGTATAATCAGCGTCTACGGTTGAGATCCGGCATCGCGGCCGTTCCGACGATCGCGCAGCGTAGCGGCGTTGAGACGCCGCGGCGTTACAGCGTTCTCGACGTTGAGAGCCAACGTCGCGACGTTCCAGAGGAGGCCCAAAATGAAAATTATTCAACCATGGTCTAAGGTAAGAGAAAACTCCCCTCGTGCAATTGTGACTCTCACGGACTTTGCGATTGCTCTGCGTGAGCGGATCTTCCCGATACTTTCGATCACGGGTCACAGAAGTAGACATCGAGGATTAGATTACGGACGAAGCAATAAACCAACATAACTTAGCGAGATATGCAGAATTGAACCATAGAGGAAAATTTCAAGGAAAACTTGAGTTTGCCTCGAAGCGCTTATGTTTAATGTCGTTAGCTGAAGCGACCACGAATCTCGATAATGCTCGGGCGACTCTGCCAACCCGCTTCTGGTACTTTAACCGATGCGGTCGATGGAATAATTACTTATCGGCATGGAACTTCGCCCCCAATACGTCTTCAATCGAATTTGTGTGTTAACTGTGAATGTTCCTTTCCGGATGCTTAACCTCTGCCCCTCCATGTGGAAAGACCTTGGTCACTGTGAAAGGTCCTGACCATCTAGACTTCAATTTCCCAGGAAAGAGTTTTAGACGGGAATTAAACAAGAGGACCTGTTGTCCTGCCTCGAATTCCTTCCTAGTAATGTGTTTATCGTGCCAGGCTTTTGTCTTTTCCTTGTAAATGCGAGCATTTTCATAAGCTTCGTTCCTAAATTCGTCTAGTTCACTGAGATGGAGCAGTCGCTTTTCACCGGCTAGTGTATTGTCCATGTTAAACTGTCGAGTTGCCTAGTAGGCTCGATGTTCCAATTCCACTGGCAGGTGACATGCTTTGCCGTAAACAATTCTGAAAGACATACTCGAGGTGTTTTTTAAATGTTGTTCGATGCGCTGAGTGCATCTTGATCTTTTAGACCAGTCATTCTTGGAAGCCCATTAGCCCCATTTTCGAGAATGGACTTAATTTCTCGATTTGATACCTCTGCTTGCCCATTTGACTATGGGTGATATGCAAGGGAGGTATGATGGCGCACCCCATACTTTTGCAAAACCTTGTCAATCATCTTATTGCAGAAATGAGTATTGTTATCTGTGATCAGTGCTCGAGGAGTTCCGAATCACGAGAATATGTGGCTGTGGAGAAATTGAGCCACTACCTTGGCATCATTAGTGTGGAGTGGGTGCTTCAACCCGCCGAGACATAATCTTTGCCCGACCAAGATATCTGGAGTTGGTATAAGATGGAAATGGTCCGTAAATCCATCCCAATAAATCAAACGGTCGACCAGAATAGGATGCATGGCGATTCATCCTTTCTAAATACTTTACGACCGTTGACATTTTTCACATGTGGATACAAAATGAGGCATCCTTAAATAAGGTAGGCTAGTAGAAGCCGGATTGAAGCACTTTAGCTCGTTCGCTACAGCCCGCAGTGTCACCACATGTAGCGTGGCGGTGGTGCAATCATGCATTTCATCTTCGGGCGCATCTCGAATCACTGGTCGGCGCAGTAATACGTAAAGGGTGGCTCCTCGATAGTAGTGTTTGATCGCGCGAAAAACCTCTTTTACGTTGATAGTTAAATTTCGGAGGAATTTACCTTGGCTACGAATAATTCATAATCTGCCGAACCATGGAGCGCCCTCTTGTGTGATAGCTAAGAGTGCTGCGTGCGGAAAATCGTCATTCACTTGAACCTCATCACTTGCCCCTTCCGATCGTGAAGATGATGCATACTATGTTCTCAATGCCTTTCTTGTCTTCATCTCAACGTCGAATTCTTGCGCAAAAGAACCCCATAAATTGAAATCGAGTTTGGCGTCTTGCCCCAGTCATGGTATTTTATAGTACGATAGTCAGTGTGAACTACGACCTTGTTACCAATCAAATAAGGCTGAATTTGTCAAAAGCAAAGACAATGGCCAATAGTTTCTTTTGCGTAGTAATGAGGAATTCCAAGGTGGCGTCATTGGTTACCTTCGCATAAAGTAGATTACTTAGAAGAATTTTCTCTAGTTTTACGCCTATTGCTCCAATGTGAAAATCACTTGCGTCACATAAGTAAATGGGAAGGACCAATGCGGAGCTACTACAATGGGGCTAATACCAATTTATCTTTTAATATCACTGAAAATGTTCAAACATGAATTAAACAAATGGGGTCCCTTGGACCAAGAGGTTAGACAATGGTTTTGCAATCTAAGAGAAGTCTTTGATGAATCGCCTATAAAATCCAGCGTGGCCTAAAAAACTTCTTATCCCTTTTACTGATGAGGGTGGAGGTTATTTTTCAATTGCTTCAATCTTTGCTCTGTCTACCTCTATTCCTCTTGCTGAAATCGGAGTAATAAGTACAATACCTCTTGTACCATAAAATGGCACTTCTCGATTGGAGTGTACTAGGTTGGTCTCCTCGCATCTTATCAATGCGATCTCAAATTTTCAGACCGATTATCAAATGAATTGCAATCACCAGAAAAATCATCCATGAAGATCTCGATTGTCTTCTCAACCATAATAGAGAATATGACATCGTATCGTTGGAAAGTGCGGCGCATTCTGCGCGACTAAAGACATCGCTTTGAATGCGAATGTCCGCAGGGACATGTGAGATGTCGTCTTCTCCACGATCTTCGAGGGCTATAGCAATTGATTGTAAGTAGGAATATCCATCAACAATAATATTAATGACCGTAATCGATCCAACATCTGATCCAAAAAGGCAATGGGAAATGATCTTTTAATTGGCTTTTTGTTCGTTTCCGATAATCAGTACAAATTCTCCACCGTGCTTGTTAGGAAAATGATAATATGTTTTCGGTTCTTATGATGTTGTTCCTCCCTTCATAGGCACTCCTTATTGGACTCACCCATACCTTTGTTGAAATAGGATAAATTACCCAGAGTGTCAGCCGTTTGCTTACTTCCTTTGATTTACCTCTTTCATAGTTGGATTCAACCTCCTTTTGTGCTTCCTTTGAGGTTTAGCCCATCTTCGACAAAATCGATGCATGCACATGGAAGGGCAAATCCCTTTTAAATCGGCTAGAGACCATCCAAGTGCATTTTTATGATCTCTAAGGACCCTCGATAACTTCTCCTCTCTAGTTCGGTCGAGGATCTTTGAGATGATCAGCCCAGTAAGGTGGATCACGATCAGATATGCATACTTCAAATGGCTAGGTAAAGGTTTTTGTTCCATCTTGGGTGGTTGTTCAACCGATGGTACTGGCAGTTTAGCACTTTCACCCAGAGATTCGAAGTATTCCCTTCTATTGGGTTTGAAAGAATCCATCCATTTCACATATTCTTCTGCCTCTTTGCTCAAATTCTCGGAATCATTCTGAACTAGGCAAGCCTCCAAAGGATCCGTGAGACCACTTTGGCTAGACACTATAGCCTCTACTATCTCTGCCATGAAACAAGTATCACTTTCTGCCGGATGTCTCACGGCCGAACCACGATGAACTTGACTTCATCCTCCTGCGCTCAATTTTAGTTCTCCTCCCGAACGCCAATCATTGCTACGCGATTTGCAAGAAGCGGTCTACCCAGATTATGGTATTTCTTTATCCTCTTCCATATCTAATCTGATGAGAATCTCTTTGGAAAGATAAACTTGTCAACCTTTACTAAGACATCTTCTATGCCCTCTCGGATGCTTGAGATCTGTCGGCAGGTGAAGTGTAATGTTGTAGTTGGGCCAGGCTTCTGCTCTGACGTTTAAAAATGGACAAGGGCATGAAGTTATTACTAGCACGAATCACACAATGCTCTCTCAAAGATAGCATTTCCAATGGTGGGATAGTGAGAAACTACCTGGAGTCTTTTAGCTGCGGCTTTCCTCGAAGCATGGCCTTTACATTCCTCAGTTAAGTTCACTGTTTTGAAATCAACGATCTTCTCTTCTGAGACAGTATGTCCTTCATAAATTTTACATAACTGGGCATCTGTTCCAGAGCATCAGCAAACGGGATATTGATGTGTAGCTTCTTGAACACTTCCATGAACTTGGTGAACTGCTTATCCAACTTATGCTTCTTTAGACGTTGTGGATATGGAATTGGTGGGTTGTCCCTTGCTTCAGTAGTGTTTCACGCATCGCATTTCTCTTAGGTTGTTCCACCTCTGCATCATCATTACGGCCGTTTTGGATGGCCTTCTCATTCTCTGCCTCCTCCTACTGCTTGGGATTGCTCCTGTTCCTCCAATTCCTTTACCATATTATCACGTGTTCTTTACATAATTATTTCCCATCTCCTTCTGAGTTCATAAAGATTATGTAGATTTGGTTGCCTTCATCAATGGGTCATTTATTTGACCATCTGTACCTCGAGTTTCTCATTTGTCTTTGTGATTGTTCAATTGGGTGGCTATTCACATATTCACCTTTGTCTCATTCATAAAGGTGTGTGAGGTGAGCATCGTCTGCGAGGAGCTTGTTCTAAGTCACCTTTCTCATAAGGTGGATTCGCTCACTAGGTGATGGCATGTTATTCACGATTGTTCCTCCATCCATATCGTTGGTATTACATTGTGCGATTAGATTGTTCGCACCCTTAGCCTTGATTTTGGTTACGATGGTTGCTTTCCCTCTTGTCCTTATTCTTTGTGGTAGTTTGATTAGACACAAAACATCTGACTTGTTCTCTGAGTTTGGTTTCTGGCCGGCGATGTGCCTGTTATCTTTGTCCTCCACAGGGATTCCCCCAACTCCGCAGTTAGTCTGTATGGCATTAGAATTACCTTGCTGTCCCAGTTAGCTGTTCCAGTCAGTATGTGTTGGTAGCTCACACTTTCTTTATTTTTCATTATGTAGTGTGGTGATGGATGGCTATCAACACAAATTTATAGCGTCATTACCATAGGACTATTGTCTAATCCCCATCAATAATGCCATGAAACTTGTTTGTTATATTTCTTTATAATTTTAATGATTAAAAGCGGGTTCCTTAAGAATAGATAGATTTCTTTCTGGTTTTGATCCATGATTACGCAAGTGGGCCAGGTCAGACAAATAATACAAAAGTGGATTTAAGTCTGAATGTCGATCCACCGAGATCTCGAGAATTCTCGATCTGACTACCACGACTACTCGAGCTCATACTATTTGGACTCGGTTTTGTTTGATATATCTAGCAACCTTAAAGTAATGAAAGAATAAGGATATAAATTAGAACAAAAAATGAAATAATGGCAAACTAAAATAAAAAAATTAAAAGATTAGTGCGATTAGTTAGCTTTTAAAGGGAACATTAAAAATACGGCTAATTAGCAAACATCAGTTCTGCCAGACTACTTTGTAACTTGCTTCATGAACTTGATTTAGAATCCCGATCGAGGAAGAAGGTAATGCCATGTGGATCTCTCCTTAATGACATATTTCATCATCTAATCTTCCACTGTTTCATATTGCATTTGCCGGGTCCTCTTATCGGATCTATTGCCTCTGACACTTTTCTCTTGAATGCTCACGGCCACGAAACATCGATAATACCCTTGGATGTATCATTCAGAGCATGATACACTATATCCATCTGGGTCTTCAAGTCTATTCCATGCATTAGGCACCTCTTCAACAATATTTTGAATCTTTCCCAAGCGACATACAGGCTCTCATATTCCCCTTGTTGGAATACAATTATTTCTCTTCATCTCTACGAGTAGAGATGGGGAAAGAATGCCTAAGTAACTACCCAGCTCTTCCCAAGTTTCAACATAACCATATGGTATTGATTCATACCATGTGAAAACATGTCTCTCAAGAAAATGGGAAGAGATGTAATTTTATCACCTCTGATCTCACCACAGTTCGACTTCCTTTGTATTAGCCATCTGAGGAATCTTCACAGAGTGCTCGTTTGGGTCTTGATTGGGATATTGATGAGCGTGTTCTTCGAACCATTATGATCAAAAATTTACGGCTTTAGTTCAAAATTGTTTGCATCCCTTTTGTAAATTTTACATCACATTCTGCAGAATACTCTTCTTGGATAATAGGCCTCAAATCTCCATTGTGCCACGATATTGGGAGTCTTAGGCTGATGTCTGTTCTCTATTTTGGTCATGTCTACTGCTTACGCCATGTGCGTTTTACGCTCTTTTTATCTTTCTCAAGCTCTGGCGTTCTCTCGGTCGGTGTCTGCTTTGGAATCAGTCGAGATCTGTTTCTATAATTAAAGGTTTTTCTGAAATGAAAAGCATACTCATATTAGCCTAAATATTTTCAACATGGCTTGTTAAAAATTAGTGGCTAATGTAATCCTTGCATTGAAAACTATTTTATTCTTTTCTTGAAATGTCAATTAGTATTTTCTTCTTTCATCAGAATATTGATCTAATTAATTCTTTTTCGATCCCCGTGGCGTAGCTGTTGTTGGCTCACTGCTCTTTTCTTTTATTTTATGTTAGTGTGAGTGATGGATCAAAACATCAACACAAATTTATAGCGTCATTACCATAGGACTATTCTCTAATCCCCATCAATAATGCCATGAAACTTGTTTGTTATATTTCTTTATAATTTTAATGATTCGCGAGTTCCTTAAGAATAGATAGATTTCTTCACGGTTTTGATCATGATTAAGTAGACGAGATCAAACAAGTAATAAAGTGGATTTAAGTCGGATATCGATTCCACGAGATCTCGAAATTCTCGATCAACTACCTGGCCCCCTTTCAGGCTACATACTATTTGGACTCTGGTTTTACAATTGATATATCTACTTGACATAAAGTAGCCAAGAAAGAAAAGACCAAGGATATGTAAATTAGAACAAAATGAAATAATCTTAAACTAAAATAAAAAAATTAAAGAATTGAAATCACGATTAGTTAGCTTTTAAAGGAACATTGAAATACAGCTATTATGAAACATCGATTCCTGCGAGACTACTACGTAACTAGCCATGAACTTGATTTAGAATCAGATCGAAGAAGGTAATGCCATGTGGATCTCTCATAATGACATTTCATCATCTAATCTTCCATGTTTCTTCGAGATACGGAGGATTAGATAACTACTTTATAATCTGAGTTGCCTTGTGCAGTTTATTTTTCTTTTTGATACTTCATACTGAGAACATGGTGTAAACAGCTCTGGGCGTAGGCAAAAGCATGAGTTTACACTATCTTCAGTTTCTCATCCTCAAAATTGGAACGAGATCATTCTTTCATTGATTAGATCCTTGCTAACACGGGATTGAACTTCTTGTGAATGAAATTCGAACTCTGCTCATTTTAATTGAGAAGTCATTCAACTACATTCGGTTTCAAGTGAGAAGAGATTTATCAAATTCTAATTCACAAAGCCCATTAGATCCCCCGATATTAGGTTAGCATACCCTTCGGATATTATTTCAATACTCTTAGGAATGCCTTCTCTGTGTCACTTTCGGGCCTCACGGAAATTAGAGCGTAAACGATCAGCACTACGGTTATAGGACACTATTATTTAGATCGGATACAACTTGATAAACAAAACCGACAAAATTTGATTCAAGGCCGAAGTTCGAGTAGAATCGATATATTTCTGCGAAAAGATAAATTCTAACAACGAGGTAATTTCAGCGGGTGGGTTTCTAAATTGCTTCATTACACTAGCAGTAGCCCTCACGATCGAAAGAACTCTTTGCCGTCAGAAAAGCTGGAAGTTCGAGATTCCAAAATTTATTTTGGACTTCATCACAGACGAGCGCGATGAATTTGAAGAAAATAACATTACGCATTCAACCCGGCTTCCATGACTAACTCCCGAGGATCCGAAATTGAAAAATAACAATCTACTCTAATCTAGTCTAAAATAGCAATGAAAGCGAAGAAAAAAAAAGAAAATTAAAATACCGCGAGCCTTGACTACCAGGACTTCTCTTTCTGAGCCGCCAAGAGCTGCTTTCCTTCTGTAGCAGCTGCTTATTTATAGGGTTTGGAAGTTGGGCTAACCCGATGCACTGTTGTGGATTTCAAAATAAGCGCCCACGTTTGTTTGTTCGTATGGCGACTTCATTTGTGTGTGCGACCTTGACTGATGCCAGCGACCTCCCGAGGGCGTCAGCGACCCCATTCTGCTTATGGTGCGATGTCAGCGACTTCAATCGGTCGTCCGCGACTGCACATCACGCATTGTGAACTCTTTTGATGTCGCGACTTCAATCAGACGTCGTGACTTCACCTGTCTGCATTGTGAACTCTTTTGATGTCGCGACTTCGAATCGAACGTCAGCGACTTCGCATGCGCATTGTGAACTCTTTGATGTCGTGACCCCGATCAAGCGTCATTGACTTCGCACAATACGCATTGTGAACTCTTTGAGGTTGCGACTTCAATCCATCGTTCTGCGACTTAGTTTATCTGTTTGTCACATGGTAGAAACTTTTATCTGGTCGCGACTTGCCTTTAACACCCTTGGATCAGATGTCGCGACAAGCTAGGCGTCATCGTGACCTTCATTCCTGTAATTGATGTGGGCACGTTGAATGACGTCAGCGACTTCACCCCAGCTACGCATTGTGAGCTTTTTTTTTTATGTCGCGACTTCAATCTTAGGCTTATAAGCTCTTTTGATGTCGTGGAAGCTTTTCTTTTGTCGTGACTTGTCTTCAGCATCTCTTGGATCTGATGTCGCGACCACTGATTGATGTCGTTACCTTCTTTCCTTCGCTGGCGATGTAGACCTCTGAAGGGCGTCGCTACCTGTCAATCACACGGTGATGTCGCGACTCTTGAAGGGCGTCGCGACCATGATTCCTTGAGGCGGTCGCCAGCGACTACTAAATGCATGCGATTGATGTTGCAATCACTGACGGGTGTTGCAACCATGATACTTTGTAGTTGATGTCGCGACCACTGACTGATGTCGCGACATCTTCTGAGTCAGTGTTTGATGTCTCTATCTGTTCTGACTGTCGCGACCTCCATGTTCAGTCTCTTTGAAAATCTTTTATCGCAACTTCTATTGATTATCCACTGCCTCCATGTCTCTTTGCTAAGTTTTCATTTTACATGCAACCTCGAAGTGGTATCGCGACATCTACTTCTTCATTAATTCTTGGTCGTCTGATTTGGAGTTTCTGTTGCTACCTCCTTTACTTGAGAAGGCTGTTCTTGTGGCTTTGTAGTCAGCTCCTTGTCGCGACCTCATGATGGTATCACGACTTCATTTATCTCCGTTTGGTGTCACAATGTCGCAATGATGTCGCGACATGAACTTCTTCATTTGACTGCTTCTTTTATTCTCGACCAAGTCATATTTTGTCTCAACTCCCTTCTTCAGGTCACGACTTCATTTATTCACTCTTACATTTCTTGGCCGATTTGTTGAGGTCGTGACTTAGAATTTTCAAACGCACTTCTGTCGCGGCTTAAGTCAGTTTGGCTTCAATCTTCTGGCGATTTCTTATGATTTTGCTTGAATTTGATTCCCTGCTTTGTATTTTCACTGAGTGGAATTTGATTCAGTGTCGATTTTAACGAGACAATTCGTATTATTCTCATTATAAACTTTCGGAAAAATGGGTTAAAAATCTAATGAGTTTTGGACTCATCAAATTCCCCAAACTTAAGTACAGCGTCACGACAAAGAAAAGAAAGAAATTGTTTGTCCTCGAGCAAAATAGAAGCGAAGATTTTAAGGACATTTTCTAATTTGTTTCCACATTCTTTCTCATTCCACCCATACGATGCGGAATTAAGAGATATCTTATTATTTCAAATTTCAGTTTTGATGCAAGAACAAGGCATGGTGTACTTCTATCGCAATTTCTTGATAAACTAATGTATTTAGGCAGTTTATTCGACAAGTCTTGTTATGTGTGCGGAGTCATCAATCCTTTCCAACTTCATATTGAATTTAGATTTAATCTTAGGAGTTTTCTTGAACTTTTCATCAAAGTCCCATATACTTGTTTTTCATAGTCTCCACTAATGTAGGTAAATTCAACCTTCGGAGTCATTAGGAGTCTTCCCGGAAAAACGTAATGTTGGGCTTAGGTAATTGGGTAGGTAATGGAAAAATTTAGGTTGTAAAATTGCAGTTTCCATCTTGTCTACACATTGTTGCCTCAACTTTCTTCCTTTTTCTTGCTGTTCTTCGATTCTCTTTTTCGATTTGCTTTAATTCCTCTTTTTTGAATTCTTTGATGGAATTTCAACTTCCATATGTACTTTATTCAATGATTCTTTTGATACAGCTCTTCTTTTGCTTTTATTTTTCTAAGATTTGGAATAGTGCAATGTTTTGTCTTCTTAGGCTTTCTATTTACTCTTAGAACTTTGGGCTAACAACTCCATACCAGTTGGCATTAGGGTGCTAGGTGTTAAACACCCCCTCTGACTTATTTGTTCAAGGAAATAGGCCCGCAAGACAAAACTTATTCCTTATTTCACTAACCACCTTCTTTACTTCTTCAACTCCTTCTTGTCAAAATTTAGGAATATTATTCCCCCGAACTTATTTCTTCCTTTATACTAAGCTTTTAGAGAGCTAGAAACTGAATAATTTGGGTTCTTTACTGCAGGTTTATTGCAAGGAAGGGAATCTCATTTTTCAATTGTTGTTTATTGAAGAAATAAGGCTCATTTGGCTCAAATTAGGAACTAGAGAGTATGCTTAAGCATATTTTGAGGGTAGGCTTAAGGTTCAAATTTGCAGGATGGCCTCTATCATTTCTGTTGGTTGTTTCACCTAGGATTTCGCCTCAATCAATAATCAAACAAGTTCTAGAATTTGTGGATCTAAATCCTGAATTCCCAGGAAGATGTTCCTGAATCCGTATCAAAAGTTTCAAAAGTTTTGTTGACTTGATGTGGTATTATTTCTTTAAGACTTGTACTTATTCCTTTGTCTACTTACATTATTTTAACCAAGTATTTTGTTCCATCAACAGCCAATTTTCCAATTTTTGCAGCTAAGCCCGTTTAAGCGAGAATGGTAAAATGCTCCTAATTCCGGTTCTTTATTCATGCCTGATTTTGTAATTATTTGTATTCAAGTTATCTCTAGTCAAATTACTTCCAACTGATTCAGTTATGACATTTGACATTTTCATTCTTGAACATAATTCTAATGTTATTTTCCCGACAAGTCAAGCGAAAATTAACTTAATAAAAGCTAGCAAACAAGCAAACATTTCTTTTTCACAAATTTCTTGTTTTATTTGCCGTGATGCAACGGTTGAGAACAACAATCGGGAAGATGGGAAAGAAGGATAAATCAATGGGAAGGTCTATTTTTTTTCTTTTGAGGAGGGCAAATGTTTGGGGATCGAGATCAGGGTCAGCCAGGACTAGGATTGAATTTGAAATTTCATTTACGTTCTCTTCTTCTTCTTGACATTCTCCTTGCAGATGCTCTTCAAGGGATCAATTCATTTGTGAGATCAATCTTATTCGAGATACATCTTGTCTCGTACCCAGTGTGTTCGTTGTGTTCCATCTTAGTCATGACTTCAAAAATTTGGATAGATTATTGATCAATCCGAGATTTTCAAGCTGACTTTTCTTACGTAGGCATCCTTATCATCAGCTCTTGATCTCTGTCCTTCATCCTTCTTTTCAAAATCCTTGAACATTGGCGTGTATAGGGCAAAGACATAATGCGCTCCTTAGTCTTGGCTAGCGATCATCCACGTCGCTATGAGTTTGAGGAGTTGAGAATCGCGATTATCTGCCCGATTGTTTGTAGAATGATTCATGGCTTAGCTTCTTCTTGATGAAATCGCCAGTCTCTTTCCTCCATTTCTTTCTTAAATTTTCTTCTTCTTTGCTCGGTATCTTTTCATCTGCTCCTCTTTGCTCATCTCTTCTTCCATTGTTGATCCTTCTCTTTATCTCGACTATATGCTTCTTGTCTCATACGTTCATCTCCTCTTCTTCCCATTGTTGATCCCTTCTCTGCGATTCTTTTCATAAACCTCTTCTCTGAACTTTTCTTCAGAGTTCCATTGCTCTTCTCTTTCTTCCATGCTCTTTTGAATAGAATTGAGCATTTCCATTATTCGATTATTCTCCTGGGCTCCCCTTGAGCTTTCTCCAGGTTCCCTGAAATTATTGTTCCTTATGGAGAGGTAGCCGGTGGGATTCGAGAAATCTGTGGGCTTCTATCTTCTTGTTCTCTACCCTCTGGGAACATAAAAGTATTCCCTTCTTAATGTGCTTCTTGATTTTCTTCTTCTGGACCTGCCATCATGAGGGTGTCTTCTTCCTGTGTTGCATTTTCATTTTCATCCCTGGAATCTGTTTCTACTATGACCCCCTTTTTCTTTTGATTCTTTGGCCCCTTGTATTCGTCGAATTAATTAGGTGAAGACTTGGGACCTCTTCTTCTTCTTCCCGGGTTCCCTTCACTTTTGGCCTTATCACATGCTTAGTGATAGTTCTTTGGGTGAGGAATCAAACCCAGTTTATTACCTTCGTGATACCTCGTATAGAATTTTCAATAAGCGTCGGCATCGATCTTGTATCCCTTGATATGGCATAGAAGGATTGCTTTTCTCTTCTGTGCGGACGACAGCGGTATGGACCAAAATAGAGGCTAAGAAGTAGAACCGCACCTTTGCCTCTTCTGCGGATCCTCTCACCTTTCGAGGGTCTTTTGTTATCCTTTCCTTTCTTCCACTTGCCCTTTGCAGATACATTAATTTTTCTCATGATTTTCACTTTGATTAGGGTTGTTCGTAAACTTCTTGAATTTTTGATCCATTTTTTACATCCTTCATCCGCACATCTCATTAATAGTCTTAGCTCAGTAGGCACCAGACTCCTCGACATAAACGAGAGCTCTCCTTTCTCCCGGCAATTGGAGTAAAATTCTCGGACAAGCTACTTGCATACCGGGATTTTATGTTTGCGAGGAATTCTCCCACCTCTACACTCTATTAATTCCTTGAGCGGTGAGATGGGTTATTTGAAACCTCTTTCCTCTACAAATCCTTTCGGTATAGTGCTTTTTCGAGGAAGGAGAAAGCTATTACGAGGCGAACTCGTCTTCCTCTTGCTTCTTCTCTGTGTTTCTCTTCCCCTTTCTCTCTGTTGCTTTATGGCAGTTGAACTTAAGTTTGTTACGTGCTTGTTCTCCGCTTTCGGGTTCCATATAAACTCCCGCCCGGTCACGAATATACTCCTCCATGATTTATTTCAGTTGGGATGAGGCGAAGGTTCGGCCATTTAGAGAAATCGGAAGGTTTTTAGGAAGAGTTCGGGTTTAGGGTTTGCAAGAATTGAGAACCAAAGAATATACGAAACTGAAAGGTTGTATTTGCTTCAAGGAAAGAGATGGTAGTGGAGGGAGTTTCTCAACAGTTGCAATTCAATTATTATGTTGGGCTCTTTATTACTCCATTTATTTGTGTTTGTCGCGACTTTAATTCAGGCTGCGATTGTGTGCTGTCATTCAATTTAGGGCAAAATTAAAGCGCACTGCTTCAACATTTTTCTACGATGCGACTTATCATTGTTTGTCTAGCGACATAAATGGCGTGGGAGACGAGTTATCATCGGAGCTGCGACGCCAATTTGAGGACCTAAGTGAGTTGTCGCGACCCTCACCATCCTTTTGAAGGAATTGTTCTTGTCACGACCTCTCAGTTCTGTCACGACCTCAATTTATGTCGCGACCTGTCCTCTTGTTCTTCTTCGATCTTGACTAAGTTCGCGACCACCAAACACATCGCGACATCAATTTCTTATCAGCGACTTAAAGTATCTGCCCTAAATTTGATGATGTATAGCTTTTCACTTCTTATCAGATTTGCATCTTATGATTTAATCATTCGACACGATTCAAAAATGTATTCTATTCGAATTTTCAGAATTAATGTGGGGAGAAAAGTATACCTTTTAGTTATACGTCTGTGAAGTGCTAGAGTAGTCACGGGTTTGTTTTTCTGCTTTGAGCCATTTTGATTCTTCATCGCATATTATAACAATTCCAAGGATTCGATTAATCCTAGTACTAACCTAGCAATTTCTAACAAATCATGACTAGAACTAAAGAGTACAAAAAGCGCGTAATAAAGAAATTGAAGTCTATGTAAACTAAAAAAAAAATCTATGGGTTTGCCTCCGTGGTGCTCCATTTGAGTCTTTAATTGGACTAAATTTGTTTTAAGCTTTCTCTCAATTCACGATTCACGTTCTTCCTTTTCTTTCTCCTTCTTTGAGATAATGTTTGATCTTTACATTAACTTTGAATTCTTACTTGGCATCGATCTAAGTATTCTTTGCTCCAAGATAGTACCCGACCTGCTTGTATATAGTGCACTCCATTTTGAATTTCCAGCTTCACCGATAATCTTAATGCGGAGTTAAAAGCGGCAGACCTTATCCTGAAGCTACGAACTCTTTCCTCGAGAATCCTTTGATCATATTTATTTCTTTGTCTTGTCATGTATATTCCTAGCATTGTCATGAAACCGTTTCTCGAGTTCTTCAGTTCCATTCGATTGGAGAAGTCTCTCTTCCTTTGCAATCTTGAAATCGAGAAGTTGGCTATTTGATAGCCCGCATGGCTTTGTATTCCGGCTCAAGAGGAGGTGACATGGTTTCAAAGACAAGTGCGTATCAGGGACAACATTCCCTATGGGAGTTTTAAGCGATCTGTATGCCCATAATGCATCATCAAGCTTCAAGGTGGCCAATCTTTCTGCTAGAACTCACGGAGTCTTTTCGAATTTTCTTTGTTTCTCTGTTGGAAATTTCGAGGCTTGCTTCATTTGTTTAAGGATGATAAGCCAAGCTCATAATGTGTTTGATACCATATATGCTCATGAGTTTGTCAAACACCTTGTTTGCAAAATGGCTTCCTCCATCACTAATTATAGTTCTGGGTGTCCCAAATCTGCTAAGAATATTTCTTTGTAAAAACCCCACAACTGTATTGGCATCATTCTTAGGACAATTGCTACTTCTACCCATTTGATACATAATCCTGGCTAGGGTATGTATGTTTCGATAATTTGAAAAGGACCATAAATCCATTCCCATTACATCAAACAATTGCACCACAGGGATACCTTGCGGGGCATCTCGTACGCACATGATATTTCCCATTCTTTGGCATTGATCACACAACTACCCACATTCAAAGCCGGTTCTTAAAAATTGTAGGCCGGTAAAATCTGGCCGGAGGGGAGTGCGTAGGTTGTTTATCTCCTCTAAGTGTCCTCCGCTAAGGTGATGCATGACATTCTTGTAAGAATCTTACTTCCTCACTTTTGCAGTGCATCTCCCTTGCCTGTCGGATCGGCTCCTCTTTAGCGAATATGGATCATCCCGGATGTAGTACCTGCATCGGTCCTTAACTTTTCTACGGTTGAGTAGGCTGAATTACGGTGGCATAATTCCCTGAAGCTAAGAAATTCACAATATCGGCATACGGGGTGATTGGAATGGCGGCAATCGCTATCATTGGAAAATTTTACGCTATTTCTCTTCCTTTTTCTTATGCAGTGGGTTCCTCTACTCTTGGTGATCGGCTATCACATTGTCCTTTGCTCTTCTTGTCTTTAATTTCTAAATCAAATTCACTGCAACAATAATACCCACGATCAATCTTGGCTTTCTTCCTTCTTCTTATCAAATATTTAATTCTTCATGATCGATTAATATCCTGACATGGGACTGAAATATATGGCTTGAATTTTTCACCGCATAAACATTTGCCCGTATATCACTTTTGTTAGTAGAGTAGTTCTCTTGTGCTTCATTGAAGGTTTTGCATAGTAGATATTATATGCCTTTTTCCTCTTTACATCCCAATCTGACTCCGGCTGCAAAATCATGGCATCACACATGATCTGATTCTACGTTCGATACGGTTTTGCCATGATGGGAGCTTTCACTGAATCTAGATTTGATTTCTTCAAATGCTTTCTGGCGAGGATTCATGAAATCGGCACCTATCTTTCTCCGACCAATCTGCATAGTAGTGCATGATTTTGAAATCTCGATAAATCTTACATAAAATCCGGCGTATCTGAAACTTCCTAATTCCTTGGCGCAATTGGGTGGCGTTAGGTCTCTTATAATTGAAACCTTTGGCTTGGTCTCGCATTTTCTTCTTGAGAAACCATGTGCCCAAAGACAATCCTTCTATAATAAAATGGCATTTTCCCCGGTGTGAGGAGCTAGATTTTTGTCTTTGCACTTTGAAATCTTGTCCCGAGGTTATGCGGGCATTGTTCAAAAGTGCATCCATGCTGTAAAATCATCCATGAAGATCTCCGCCTTAATTACGCTAGATCGAGAAAATATAGACATCCTCGTCTTTAGAAAGTACCGGGAGCATTACGATCGAATGGCATTCTTAAGCAAAAAGTACGAATGGGCATGTAAAAGTGGTTTTCTCGATCTTCGAGGTGCGATAGCTATTTGGTTATATCGAGTATCCATAAAGAGAAAAAATGAGGTGTCACGCCTTTATCCGGCGTTGTCGATGAAAGGTAGGGGAAAATGATCCTTTACGGTTCGCGGTGTTCAATTTTACGTAGTGTCTGAGCCCTCCGTCGTCGGTTCTTGTAGAGGTCAAAGTTCTGTTCTTTCGATTCGATTACGGTGCGATCCACCTTTCTTGGGAACCCACATATCTTGGGCTTGCAGGCATGCGATATAGCATATATAAAGCACGCATTTAACCATTTGAACTTCTTTTCGACAACTTCTTTTCATGGCTAGGTTTAACCTCCTTTGATGCTCAACGAAGTTTTGCATTATCTTCCAGCTGATATTTTGTACATACAAATTGAGGCGTACTTTCGGATCTTGATTGACGAACAATTGCTTCTTGTATTTTCTCAAAACTACGACCTTCTCTTCTTGACGGTCAATGCGGTGATATGATAACTTAGTTTTCTCTTTTACGGCTCTAAAAACTCATACTTCAAATGGTGAACCTTTCATTTAATATTAACCCATACGCCTTAGTTTCACTGCCCTTAGGTTCTTTGTGTCACAGCTACTCGACACCATCTTATTGTTTTCATTTATACTTGGTATTTCATTATTAAACAAATTTGAAGCCAGAACTTCACAATCAAAACTCTCAAGATCTTGAAAATTCATCTCAATTTCATTGATAGAGTTTTGAATAATCTGATCGAATTCACTTCATCATTGAGGAAAATTGTAGCTAACACGATATACAAATTGTCTTCCTACCGTTAGGATGTTCGGACTCCCATTAATACTAAAATGCTGGCACTTCATTCCCAGCTACAGTGTCGGTTCACGCTAAATGCGTCCGATCAGCGACTCCGTGCTAAAGAAGGTCTTCGACAATAAAGAACTTGGATCTTGCTCCATCTGCATGATAACCACAAAATCTTGGGAAAATGAATTTCTGACCTTGTGAGTACATCTTCGAGTGCCCTCTGGTTATGCCATTGATCTATCGACCATCGTAAAGTAATTCTTTGTTAGGGTTAATTCTGACAACTAAGTCTACTGCACCGATAGGGCATCGGAATTTATACTTGCTCCAGTCATGACTTTCTTAAGCTCACATTTCCACTATCGAGCGAATGAGTATTGCCAGTCTTTTCGTGCTGATGGGAGCTTAGTTGGATAATGGCCTTTGTCACGACATTCAAGTTAACTATACCCTCCTCGGCTATCTTTCTTTTCTTGCTCGACACCTCCTTGAAATTTTATAAAGAGGCATTTGGTGATCACCTGCGCAAATGGGATATTTATTTCTATTTTCTTGAAAAGATCGAATTTAAGCTGTTCTTCTCTTTTTGACCTCTGAAGTCTCTGTGGGAATGGCACTCGAGGGCATAAGGCTGAGTACTCCTTTCTTTTACAGTCATTTCTTCCTTTCATCATTCAATCAAAACATTCTTCTCTTCTTTCTTTGAGTCTCTTAACTTTCTACGCCTCGATCTCTTACGTTTCTTTACGTCTTTACATTCTTGATCAAATCCTTCCCACTTCGATTGGTGCCATGCGATCTTTAGGGTTCTTCTAAGTGTCATGGGAATGTTCCTTGTTACGATTTGACATATTCGAGGGCGGTGCCTGCGCTGTCTCTAAGAATTTTTCGGTGAAGCAGCATTTTAAAACATCTAGTGTCGAGACTTGAAAGTTTCAAGTCCCGGATAGTTTTACATTCATGGAATTGTAATAGCCTCTTATTTATCCCCCATGAGCTATGACGTTTGTTCCTCGAATGGTAAGGTTCTCCTCGACCACTGGTATTCATTTACGCCCTCACCTCCTTCTTCAACATTGCTTTCGGAACCTTGGTATTTCTTGATATCCTTGTTGGGGATCTTATCCACCATGTGGGCCATGTAATGCCCTCCAGCGTATGAGAAATTCTCCTTGGTTCTCAGTCTTTGGATGGTAGTGTATGGGCGAGGTTAAGTTTGGCTTGAAATGATAGCTTCTTTTGCTCGTTCACGTGCTTAGCCTCCTCGGCACCATAAAGATTTTCTTGTTACCTCATCAGCACTTCTTCTCACCCGATTCTCTTTACTTTGCTTATTTCATGAAGCGTTGGCCATACCCTCTCTGTGTTTGTCATCTGTGATATAGCATCCGACAGCGCAAAACAGCTCTTGCTCATTCTGTGACCCACTTTTCTCTGCTACCTCTTGAGAAAACTCAAATAGAGCTTTCATATTTGCATTTTCAGGTCCTGTCGGATCTCTTACCTCTTGACACTTTTTCTCTTGAATGCTCCACAGCATGAAGCATCGATAATACCCTTGGATGTATCATTCGAGCATGATACACTATATCCATCACAGGTCTTCAAAATTACATTCCATGCATTGGGCACCTCTTGGCAATCTTTTGATCTTTCCCAAAGTGACATACAGGCAGGCTCTCATCTTCCGCACATTTGGAATACAATTATTTCTCTTCGTCTCTCTGAAGTGAGAGATGGGGGAAAGAATCTGCCTAAGTAAGCTTCTACCAACTCTTCCCAAGTTTCAACAGAACCATATGGTAATGATCCATACCATGTGGCTGCTATGTCTATCAAAGAAAATGGGAAGAGATGCAATTTTATAACCTCTGGTCTCACCCCGTTCAGCTTCAGCACAGCATTAGCCATCTGAGAATCTTCGGTGCTTTCGTTTGGTCTTCGATTGGGATGACCCGATGGCGATGATGATGAACCATTGTAATTAAGGCTGGCTTTAGTTCAAAATTGTTTGCATCCACTGTAGGCTGTCTGATTGTAGAATACTCTTTTTGGATAATTGGCCTCCAGAAATCCTCCATTGTGTCAGTAATGGGGGGTCTTCTTGCTGCTGTCCTCTGTTCCTCTGTTTGGTCATGTATCTCTTCTGCCATAGCTGCATTTTCTGCTCTTTTTTTCTTTCTCAAGCTCTGACGTTCTCTCAATTCGGTGTCTTTGGGGTCAGTGAATCTTTGTTTCTATGCATTAAAAGGTTTTCTGAAATGAAAAGCATACTCATATTAATAGGATTAGTCAAACCTCACAAATATTTTCCAACATGGCTTGTTAAAATTAGTGGCTAATGTGATACTATATTGAAAAGCTATTTTTGTTCTTTTTCTTAAAATGTCCAAATTAGTATTTCATATCATCGAATATTGATCTAATTAATTCTTTCGATCCCAGTGTGTGTAAAAACTTGTTGGTAGCTCCTTTTCTTTCTTTTTCTTTATTTTTCATTATGTAAGTGTGAGTGATGGATCAAAACATCAACACAAATTCTGGCGTCATTACCACTTAGGGTATTGTCTAATCGACAATAATGTCATGAAACTTGTTTATTTATATTTCTTTATAATTTTTAATGATTAAAGCGGGTTCCTTAAGAATAGATAGATTTCTTTGGTTTTGATCCATGATTACGCAAGTGGAGCCCGGTCGAACAAGTAATAAAGTGGATTTAAGTCAGATATCGATCCCCGCAGAGATCTCGAAATTCTCGATCAACTACCACGACTACTCAGGCTACATCTTTTATTTGGGCCTACGATTTGCAATTGATATATCCCTAGCAACCTTAAAAGTAATGAAAGAATAAGGATATGTAAATTAGAACAAAATGAAATAATGCTTAAACTAAAATAAAAAAATTAAAGAATTGGTCTGATTAGTTAGCTTTTAAAGGGAACATTGAAAATACAACTATTGTGAAACATCAATTCCTGCAGACTACTTTGTAACTTGCTTCATGAACTTCAAATTTAGAATCCGTCCAAGGAAGAAGGTAATGCCATGTGGATCTCTCCTTAATGACATATTTCATCATCTAATCTTTTTACACCCATTGCCCATTTTACCTTTTTTGCCTTCCTGAATACGCTGAATCACGAGAGGATTAGATAACTACTTTGTCGAGTTGCCTTGTTGGATGTAAGCAACAGCTCTAAGACATAGGCAGAGACATAGGTTTACACACTATCTTGGTTTCTCATCCTCAAAATTGGAGCAGTTCATTCTTTCCTTGATTAGATCCTTCTTGGCTGCGAGTTTGAACTTGCGTTCGAATCGAGGTGAACTCTGTTCGTTTTAATTGAGAAGTCATTCGATTCATTCTCGGTTTCAAGTGAGAAGAAGATTGCTCGATTCTAATTCACAAAGCCCATTAGATCCCCGATATTGGGATTCGCATTACCCTTCATATGTTATTCCCGATACTCTCGGGAATGCCTTACTGTATGTCACTCGGAGGGCTTCTGGAAATCGAAGCATGAAAGCTTGATCCTTTTACAGGTATAGGACACTAATATTTAGATCAAATACAACAATAAACAAAACCAGCAAGCTAATTCAAGACTGAAGTTCAGTAGAATCTGATATATTTCTGTAGAAAAGATAAATTCTAACAACAGAGTAATTTCAACGGAAGCTGGGTTTCTAAATTACTTCATTACACTATGGTAGCCTACGATCAAAAGAACTACTATGAATCCAAAAGCTGAGTTCGAATTCCAAAATTTGTTTGGACTTGAAGCGAACGATGATAATTTGAAGAAAATAACATTACGCATTCAACCCAGCTTCAACTTGACTAACTCCAGGATCACAGAAATTCAAAAAAATAACAATCTACTCTAATCTAGTCTAAAATAACAGCAAAACAAAGAAAAAAAAAAGAAAATTAAAATACATACACAAACCTTAATTGCCCGGACTTCTCTTTACGTATGAAATTTGCTTTCCTGCATAGTGGCTTCTTATGTATAGGGTTTGGAAGTTGGGCCCTAACGATACTTTTTATTTGTGGATTTGAAATAAGCCAGCCCATTTGTTGTTCATGTCGCGACTTCATTTTGTGCTCGACCTTGACTTGATGTCGCGACCTACGAGGGCGTCGCTGACTTATTGATACCTTATGGCATTCAATCGGACATCCACGACTTCACGCATGCGCATTGTGAACTCTTTTGATGTATGACTTCAATCTGACGTCGCGACTTCACCTGTCTGCATTGTGAACTCTTTTGATGTCGCGACTTCGTAAGGCGTCAGCGACTTCACTGTCTACGTATGAACTCTTTTGAGGTGCGGAAGCTTGATCATAAAATTGCGACCGTTTATCTGTTTATCATAAGTAAAACTTTTATGCGGTCGCGACTTGCCTTTAACACCTTGGATCACGATGTGCGGCAATTTAGGCGTCGTGACCTTCATTCCTTGTAATTGATGTCGCGACTTCACCTTTCTGCATTATGAGCTTTTTTTTTATGTCGCGACTTCAATGTTATGCTTATAAGCTCTTTTAGTAGCATAGAGTGGAAGCTTTTCTTTTGTAGTGACACATCTTGACATCTCGCGGATGATGTCGCGACCAGCATTTGATCGTTACGCTAACCGCTGCTGCTGATGTCGCGACTCACAGAAGGGCGTCGCTGCAGCTGTGTCGGTGATGTCGACTGCGGGCATTCGAGACCGTGATTCCTTGAGGCGGATGTCGCGTGCGTTACCTTGCGATTGATGTTGAGACCAGCGGCGGTGTTGCAACCATGATACTGCGGTGATGTCGCGACCAGCGGTGATGTCGAGGCGTCTTAGTGGAATCTTGATGTCTCTATCACATTACGGCTGTCGCGACCTCCATGTTCGGTCTCTTTGAAAATCTTTGTCATGACCACATTGATCATCCATTACCTGTGTCTCTTGCTAAGTTTTCATTTACGTCGCGACCTCGAAGTGGTGTCGCGACATCATCTCTCTTCTTCATTAATTCTTGGTCGTCGATTTGGGTTTGTTGCTGCACTCTTACTTGAAAGTACATTTCTTATGAAAGCATGAAGTCGGCTCCTTGTCGCGACCTCATGATGGTATCACGACCGTTTATCTCAGTTTGGTGTCTCGCGACATGAACTTCTTCATTTAGTACCTTCTTTTATTCGACGAATCATATTTGTCTCGGCGCTCCCTTCTTGATCCGCGACTTCATTTATTCACTCTTAGTTTCTTCTTCAAAGCGGAATTTGTTGAGGTCGTGACTTAGGAATTGCTGGAAACTTCACTTCATCGTGGCCAAAGTCCAGTTTTGGCAATCTTGCTGTGGGCTTATTACTATGATTTTGCTTAAATTTGATTTTACCTTTATATTTTCACGCAAATTGGAATTTGATTCAATTATCGGTTTTCTGCAGACAATTCATTATTATTCTCGTATTATAAACTCGGAAAAAATGGGTTAAAAATATAATAGGTTTTAGACTCATCTTTGTCACCAAACATGAGTGGCAGTTATTTGAAGACACCGTTATCAGGTATACTGACTTCTTGGTGTAGTCTTCTCCCACTGAGCCAGTTTGTATTAGTGGCGGCATGCTTCCAATTTCGTAAGCAGTGCGTGGTTCATTGGTACCTCGTAGGCATCGATCAGCATTCTGGTTGCATTCTCGAGCCATTATAGAAGGTATGGACACCGTCCATACAGTCGGTTTGTGATGTGGAGTACTTCTCGATAGTTCGTGAAATACATCATTGCCTCTTCGGGTTCTCTCTAGTTGTCAAAGTATTGATCTCACGCCTGAGTTAGGCAATTTTAAGTGGGAAAAAACTTATTCGAGGTACTAAATCGATCCGTGAAGTAATGGAATCGGTGCGTGCGACTTGTTAACCCGATGCTTGGCTCCTATCACTGAGTGAGGTAGAACGATCTCGGCCGAGTGCCTCTTGATGACCCGGGTGTACTTAATCGTGTCCGAGCCGAGGGGAAGTTGGTCGGATGCATATTTGGATTCTCATTGGGTGATCCATTGAAATAAGATGTTACGAAGCATTTGTAAGGTTCTGGAGCTTATTTCAAGTTGTTTACTGAATGGGTGGTCTTCGGATATTTGTCTGAGTATAAACACGATGGCTGAATTCTTAGCGACATAAATGGATCATCTGGTTGTATAAACGGCATGGGTGCTTGATTCCTTAGTTATTCCCATTTGACCCTATGTGGCTCGTTTAACAAATCTTTAAGATCACTGCTTTGCTTCATTGTTCTCCGTGATTGCTAGATTTCTGAATGCATTCCGTTCTCTGTTCGTCTTGATACATGTAAAGTTCTTTACGGCTCGGGATCAGCGGGTATGGAGTCGGCTTTGATCGTTGTCGCATCGTGCTGTTGAAACCTTGACTACAATCACACCGCAGCTTGAAAAGACCAAATTACGGCACTTGTAAAAACAAATAATAAAAAAACAAAAATTCGGAGTAATATCTAATAGCTTTATTCTCTATATCCTCTAAACCTATCCGACGACGGCGCAAAAAACTTGTGGGCGGCGTGGTGTGTGTATATATGTACGCTGTGTGCGCAAGTGCACGCCCTTCAGTAATATAGTGTACCTATGGTACGGATATCGATCCACGGGGATAAGTGTTGTTGACTACAGAGATTAGCTTTTGAATATTATCTGGATATAAGTGTTATGTGAAAGAGTACTAGTGTCTGAATTTACACTAAACTAACCGATCTTAATGAATTACTGTGTAATGGAGACTAGGGCTATGTCTCCCCCTGCCACTTTCGATGAATCATTTCTTTAAAATGATATTATTCAGTTTATTTATGATTTATTGATGGCTAGGTGATCTTTAACTACGAAATACCACTCTCTCTCGGGTGTATCACTTTATCTCAGCGGGGATGGAGTGTATCTACACCTCGACTCGATACTCACGAAAATGCAAATATTTCTAACCTTAATTGCCACCCTCGGGATTGGAATATCTTATTCTGAATCAACCAAAGGGTGCTCTACTCGAATCCACAGGTATCCTCATCTCTCGAATCTCGGATCTCCCGATATTGTCACTTGACATGTTGGCGGACACATCACCGTGTATAAATGATTCACGGATATAAAGAAGATATTTAACAAATTATAAACAAATGAATAATATAAAATACTAATCTTTAATCCATCTGTCGTGTGAGTTAAAGCAAACACCTAGGTGCAAATGCAGAACTTATCTTGAGAATAAGAGAACACAAATGTTTGATATAAAACATTAGTACTTGATGAAAGAAAGAAAATACGAGAGTCGGGCCGCTAGCGATGTCTGCGCTTTCCGATTTCGGGTGCTACTGGTTAAATGCGATCTCGGAATTTCCGCCCCTCGAATTCTGATCCCCTTTTTGCTTTTAATGATTGAGATCTGCGAGAACGGGGCGGCGTCGGCGGCGTTGAGACATCAGCGGCGTTGGGGCGTCGCGACTTTGGGGCGTCACGGCGATGGGGGCGTCGCGGCGTTGAGACGTCCGCGGCGTGAGGCGTCCGCGGCGTTGGGAACATCGCGGCGTTTGGGTTTCATCTTATGCACTGCCACCCTACGCTTTCGAAATTCTTCCAAAAACTACCCTTTTCGCCTGCATTCACACCAATTGCACAAATTAGATATCGGGCTACAAAAATACGTATTTAAATATAAAATAACGCTAAAAACATAAGACAGACGCGGGTATGACCTGAGTATTTCAGCCACTCATCATCGATGCAAGCCATTTAAACTCTAGCAAGTCGCAAATGATGGGCAATAACCTCTCATAATAAACATTCAAGGGGGTAAATTACGGGAGCTCTCTCTTCTTCTGAGACTAATCATGGGATCGCTTTCAGTCTCTGCTCTAACCTTTCTTGGACTCGGACGGCTTCTTCCCAAGCGGCTTATTTCCCTCGACCAGTTGGTTCGTAATCATAAAGTTTGGGTTGCTACATGGATATTGTCCTCCAGCATTGAATACCTATCAACCTGCTTGTATAATTTTTCCATTGTCGCTAGCGGGTCTAAAGATAGTGATTGGAAGAAAGGAGTTGATAGCCCAAAGCTTCTCCTAAAGTTTTGGAGGACTGAATCCATGCTATACGACTCTATCTGCTGGACAACTTGCCCAAACCTCCTTGCGAAGTCTCGAATAGTCTCTTCTTCCTTCTTGAGAATAGTCTGTAAGGAGCTGATGTTCCTCTTTTGCAGCACCAAACAAAGATATTACGATATGAATGAAACCCATAGTTCATTGAATGAATTTATAGAATAACACGATAGCTTGTGAAACCAGGCCAACATAGGCCCCTGAAGCTAGCCGAGAATACTTTGCATAATAGCTAGTCATTGCCAGCATTTAGTGTCATCGTCTGATTATAATAGAGCATATGGTCATAAGGGTCAGTGGAGCCATCAAACGTGGTGAAAACCATGGGTAGTAGTCAAGGATGTGTTGCCCTAGGGGCGAAGAGAGCATGTCATCGGGTCTTCGAATCAAGGCCTCTAGCGGTTTGTAGAACATTGTAGCGCCCAAAGTTAGGGCCTTGCGAGGGGCGTTGGTGTGATGTGCAAAAAGGTAACCTGCTTGATTCAAGGGCTTCATCTTGCCCGTTCTATCTTCTGGCTGGCTCTCTCCTTGCCCTGCGACATGCACCACTAACAACATCACTAAATGCAAGGTGAGGCGAAGGCCTCTTGCACGATCTAGTCTTTGTGCTCTCCCAAGCATTCTTTGTTGGCAAGAGACTCAGGGATGGGGAGCTACCTGAGGATAGCTCATCATCCGCTAGGGTATCAATATCATCATGAGCAATAGGCTCCTTCCCTTTATCATGAACAATCGGCTGCGCAACACGGCCGCTATCTCGCACGTCTTTTCCAAGATCGCGGATTTTTTCAATTTGTGCCCTCAATTGGTCATTCTCACTTGCATGGCGTTCGGCTGACCGATTCCTTCATCCCATCTTGCTTGTTCCTCCTGTTTCTCTCCATGTCGCGGCGCTTGATGGAGAAATTGATCTTGGAATTGGATCATCGGGTGGTTGAGATCGATACATGAAAGGATCGAGATGCGAAAGAGGCAGAAACGAGTTAAGCGACGAAGGGCTAGTAGAAAGTCATTGAAGCCAAGCCCTTGCAGCATGTAAACGAGACTTTATGTTCGATTCCCACAAATAGCACCAATTATTGTTACCTAGATCGTCTAAACCCCTGGGCATCAATGACGCGTGTAAACTGCGAAAAGCGTCATGACGGTCGATCGCCTCTCCAATGATTAAGTCAATAAAAATATGGAGAGAAAGAAGAAGAAGAAAGTATGTGCAATTGGAATTGCATTTTTTCCCCTCGTGAGGGGTCTTCCTAATTTATACACAAACCTCTCCTTGCTTTTAGGAAATAAAAATCTCATAATTTTAGTGATAAAATTTCTCCTTAAACATCGAGTTAATTATTTTAACATGAAGGATTAATTCTTCATGTCGAATTAATGTTTTAAGTAGAATTAGGAAGCTATAAAATTTGCAGATAAATACCTTTTGTGTATTTAAGCACTTTATCAATTTATCATATGAGCTTTGCAAATACCTTCGGAAGGACGGTGGTGTGGGCTCAAAACTCTAGGCAATTTCTGCAAGAATTGGCTCGTAGGAAGGCATACGACTCTCGCGGAGGCCCGAGAACTTCGGATTAAGGTCTAGGTAGTCTTACTCAGATTTTAATATAGTAAGTGGGCTTGGGTCGCTTCACATAGCGGTAGGGTGGACCTTGAATGAGCAGACCTAGGCCCGATAAGTTATGGGTTTAAAGGCCCAGTAGTGCTCATAAAAGTTTGCCTTCATCGCTTGGTATCTACTCTATATTCTCTCTCTCTATGTATATATATATATATATATATATATGAGGGTAGGAGGCAAAAGGAATCTCATCATCTCAATTCCATATGGCTCACAACATAAGTTTGATTTGATCTAATTAACAGGATGTCTCCTAATGTTAGTTCAATGTTCCCCAATAACTTCGTAAGTATGTATTTTTCTGAACTTGTTATGACATTGAACTTGGGATAGCCAAATATGATCTCATAAATTAAACGAGTCATAATTAAAGCAGACATGGTGGGTGCATGGTGGCATTTTCATCTTGTCTCCTCCATGTAATCATGCATTAACTGCACATGAAGAAATATTAAACCTGGAATAATTATGAATCATGCATTCATTAGTTGGTTATTTGATGATCAGAATAACTGGAAGTGGATTTACAGAATTAAAAAGTGGAGTTAGAATAATTATGAACAATGATGGTGCCAAATTGGAATAAGTGGGAGCGAATTTGGAAAACTAGGGAGTGGACTTAAGCGGTATGAAGCATAATCATGACTAGACAAAAAAAAGGAATTGATAAGCATCCATGAATCTTTCGAAGACAACCATATATTCTTTAGTTCCCTTAGTGGAATAGCCTAAAAAATTACTAATCAATGTGTGAGCTTAACTTATAAAAATACAAGTTTATAGAAAATAGGAACTATTATTACATTATGGAAGTTCAATTTCAAGGATTATTGAGTTCAATTATTCCTTGTCTGCAATAAAGTATCCTCCATTATCCGGGTTCAACAGCTGATCATTGGCCCATTTCTTATCAGAGGCTCTTAATCATCATGTTAACATGCAATTTGCAGATACTTTGCTGTAACCGGCATGTGTTAAACTACATATTTTGGGGTTGAAGAAACACGAGGAATCCCTTCCTAATCAACAGTTAACAAGTGCTAATGTACTTTTGATTTGGATCTAAATGCTTTCTCCGTGATGCTGATGCATTGTCTTCTTCAACTGACCTAATAGAAAGTTAATATAATTTGTAAATTTACTTTTTTTTTCTTTTCCCTTTTCCTGAGAAATATTGTACATAAATAAACCACGGGACTAAACCTCCGGACCGACCCTCCATTTTTCCTTGGTACTGTAATAGTGGCCCTGCACCATCTGAGTGTGCAATGAAATAAAGACAGTGAATAAATAAAGTGATTTGATCACAGCACATTATTTTGGCACAAAATTTGATCAGGAATGTTCTCTCTGATCCAGGTTTTAGCAGAGCTTGTTTTTACAGATGAGCTTTTGGCAGTTAACATTTACTTTACTGATGTATTCATGGATGATGTGCCTTATTTGTCTAGAAAATGAAGAAAAGAAATATTATCGTGAAGAAAAAATATATAATTAGTACCAAAAGGTATGTAACTTCATTCAAGTACAGAATTGTAAAGAGCAAAAGCAAGGCCATGTCTTCTTGCAGAGAAAAAAAATGTGGATGCCGATTATAAACATATGGAAATGTTTGGTAAACATAAGTGAAGGAATAATGCAGATTTCTTCCATAAAATGTATAAATTAATAGAGAAAAAGTATAGAAGTTCTTCTCATTTATGTACAAGTTTGTATCTAACAAAAAATATTTTGGTGCCTATGGCTTTGCACAATGAAATTCTTGAGCTAGTGGTTGAAGATGTTGAGAAGCGACAGTCTAGTCTTAATTAAACACCTAAATAGACTTTCTACTCCTCCCTCAAGATCTTGAATGCTCAACTCTAATTTCCCCAATAGGTTCTGCAAATTCTCTGCATGAATATTGAAGGATTTGCTTGTCTTCTGGTTGATATGGGACTAGACTGTGGCATCCACTTTCTCAAAAATACCAAATTCTGCTATCTCTTCCTCAGATTCAACACGCTTGGAGTGCATCAATCTGGAAACTACTGTCCATTTGCTTGTCTTCGACCTCATTTTCGGTCCAGAAATAGAGGACAACAAAGATTCCAACACAATTAAAGTGGAAGCTTCTACCTCCCTCAAGATACAGACTACAGCCAGAGTCTCATGTTCTTTCTCTGAGATAGACAAGTCACGTTTTCTTTGCTTGCTCTTCAAATCCCTCGAGGACTTTTGGGTCATCTTCTTCACTTTCTTTCTCGAAGCCAAGTATTCTGCAGCCCCATGTGAACCATAAGACCTTCTGGGAAGACTCGATTGTAGTTCTTGGACGCGTTCATAGTCACCGGCAAGGCATCTTTCGACGCTACGCCCATCCTACAGTGAAGATATCATCTGCTGCCTCATTGTACATTTCTCGTTTTTCTTTTGGACCAAGGCTTGCTGAGAGAGTGGCAACAGAAGCATATTCATACAAATTTTCAAGACTCCTTAGCTTCTGAGTCATTGATGAAGATGAAGAGGTGGCTTCAGAAGTCCTTAATCCACACAAATGCTCATCAATCTGAGGAATCAATGGATGGGGTCTAGAGGGCAAACTGATGGAGCGAGCATGATAACTGGCTTTGGGGGCCCCTGGCAGTGAACAACTCAGATCTAGCAAGTTGCCTTCCTCCCTTAGGCATCTGCTTCAGAAGTCCTTAATCCACACAAATGCTCATCAATCTGAGGAATCAATGGATGGGGTCTAAAGGGCAAACTGATGGAGCGAGCATGATAACTGGTTTTGGGGGCCCCTGGCTTGATGAACAACTCAGATCTAGCAAGTTGCCTTCCTCCCTTAGGCATCTGCTCTCTCTCTCTCTCTCTCTCTCTCTCTCTCTCTCTCTCTCTCTCTCTCTCTCTCTCTCTCTCTCTCTCTCTCTCCTATATATATATATATATATATATATATATATATATATATGAGGAAGGAGACTTAGGGAGCCCCATCATCTCTGTTCAAATCAACGGCACAATAATAAAATATTCGGAAAAACGAGAAGAAAGTTTCACTATGAATTTGAGAATGAAAAAAGAATAAACTCTAGTATGTTGATTTGACAAAATTACCTAAACAAAAAGGTACATACATGAAGCGAGCCTCGCGTCCCGCGTGGGATTAGTTGTGGTCTCTGAGGTTGGGTCGTGCGCTGCCACGGCCAATTCTTATTTTTTTACCGAGCTTTTCGCGAAAGTCGCGTATGTCTAATGGTATTAGTAAGCGCAGCCGAATTAAATTCGCGAATCAGCCAATCTCAACTCTCAATGACTCACCACTTGAGTTTTATTCCATCTAAACATAATGTCTGCTAGTGTCAGCTCCATGTTCCCCAACCCAATTCATGATTGCCATAAACAACTCTGTTTTCCGAACTGTTTATAGCATTGACCTCATTATATATAGCAAGTAGCAACATACGATATCTTATCATCGAATAAGGCATGAACATGGTGCATGGTAGCGCTTCTCTCTTGACGACTCCACATGAAGAAATATTAAACTATTCCGAATAAGTTCAATAATTAACCTGTATGGAAGACAAGTTGCAGGGCCACTCGTGCCATTCTGTAATTAAAATGAATCACTCGGTAGCTTGACTGGAAATGAAATGCTGTCCTTCCACCATTGAGACAAAGGAATCTGATTGAATGATTTCATGTTCAGATTAGAATATTAGTTGTACGCTAATGGTCCTGCCACATCGTTTTGGATTTATATTAACAAGTCCTCTAGTTATGGCATTGTTCACTTCTCTAAATAATTTGGGTATATAATTTTCTTATAATTATGGGGCACGTTTTAATCTTAGCATTAAACTGTCTTTCAATCATTTTGTTGAAGTACTGAAACATGCCAACAGCTTCAGATTTAAGTCTAAGAGGAAAAATCATGATTTAGGAAGTAAAATCATCCACAAAAGAAATATAATATCGATATCCTTCAGGTGAGAGATAGGGGGAAGGACCCCATACATCAGAATTAATTACTTGAAAAGATCCTTCATGCAGTGTGTAGATCAGCGGAAGGTAAAGAAATCTGATGTAGTTTTCCATACTGGCAGACATCACAGAACTAGAAGGTAATATCATCAAGAACATGAACATTCAAATGTTCTAGTATCTTATTTAAGACCATCATATTTGGATGACCAAGCCTATTATGCCAAAGGGTCATTACCGATTCTGGATTACATGAAGAATTTGAAACCGTAGTTGGACTATTACAGGTTGTGTATGTTGAAGAAATACCAGATTCCTATTGAGGATCATGCTGGAACTGGTGAGAGGTGCTTGTACTGGACTGATGGTTAATATTGCAGGAAGGACTTGAAGACAGCTTACCACTTGAAGGAAGCAGCAGATGATGTTTATAACTCATTTTGAATAAAGATGTTTTTTAGTGCCACATGTATTTACATCTATCTTTTGTGAAGAAATGTTATTTTTAGAAGAAAACAAGGAGGAAATTTTTGTTGAAATGAGATTAAAAATGGAGGAATTATTAGATTTTTGAAATTCAGTTTTCAAAAGAACTTTTAATGAAATCAACCAAAAATTTGCATAATATTTTTTCCCCTTCCAAATAACAACAGAAGTACACCAACAACCAGCAATCAAAACTGAGAAATTTCAGAAAAATCAGTGATTCTAATGAAAAAGAAAAGTTTTCCTTGTAGGAGGACAACCTTCGGCTTCTTGTCCTTAACAGAACAGCAAGTAGAATCAAACTCCACAATGACATCATTTTCAAGAGTGAACTTTGATATGCTCATAATATTTTTAGTAATTGCAGGAACTAGTAAAATGTTTCTGAGTTAAAGTGACCAAGAGGTAGGAAGATTAATATGACCAATGTGTGATATGAATAGAGGTTATGTATAGATGCTGGATAGTCTTCACTAGAAATATTTGAAGATGTAGCTGTTTGATTTGAGTTGGAATTTTGATAGCGAAGATCAAACCGATAAAAAGATTTTAAAGCTGTGTGTCCAGTTTTACCACATATTTGACATGGAGGTTTCTTGAAAGTAATGAACTGACTATGATTACGTCCTTCATGTGTTTGTAACATGTATTGAACTTCTGGAAGTGTAACAAATTCTTTTGATTTTAAATTCTGATAGGTATCGGTCAAAAATGAGGCTGCACCAGGTGAACGATAGATAGGAAGAACGCTTCCCGAGCTTTATCTTCTTTCGCTGGCTTTCTGGAATCGATGTAGATCATTGTTACTCATCCCTAAATTAAAATGGAATGTCCACCCAGACGAGCTTCGGCATTTAAATAAGACTTCTTTCGGATCATTCAAACCTTGAGTAGCCCTTTATACTTCTGACTAATTCTCGATAGAAAATATCGATGATGAGTCTTTGGCCCATAGAACAGCGGCAGAGAACGATAAGTAGGAAAATCTTTCAATTTAAGTCACAGCTCAGCATCGCATTGAAGTGTATAGATGTGAAATCGTGTCAGGTGTATGCGCGTATTCAAATTTAGGTCCTAGACGTGAAAGAATATAAAGAATGAGTTCATTTGATATTTGTTGGCCAACAGCCGTGAGAAAGTCTTCCAAGGCCTTCATCTTTAAGACATAATCCTCAATTGTACTATTGCCTTTCTTTGTTGTTTGTAATTGAAGCCATAGTTGAAGGACTCTAGCTTTGGATTTGATGGAGAATAACGATGTGGCTTGAAGCTGTCGTGTGGATGTCGAATTTAGGCTAAAATTTCGATATACATATTATTGGATCGTATCGTTAAAAACCTTTGATAATATGAATATGTTAATGGAACTTCCGAATCAAAGGAGGAGCGCTAGAGATGCGGCAAAATAAAAATTCATCTTTTATATAATCTTAAGAAGTTTTATCTCATATCACGAGGTGGGATATGATAACAACTATTCAAGAACACTCCAAATTTCTCTTAAAGACTGGCAGTAAACGACATGACCAAGCATTCGTTTTGATAGTGATGAAAGCAACCAACTGATCATGACAAATTGATCTAATCTTTTCCTGGAAAATATATTCTGGATTGATGAAGCAGATGAACTGCCAGCATGACAACATGCTTTGAACTATAAATTAAAATTTTAATAAATTAATTTATATGTTTTATTATTCATTTATTGTTTTTCTTTTATTATATAATGTTAAAAATTTAAAATTTTGAAGATTTTCGATTATATTTGATTTTTTTTTTAAATTACCATTCGCAATCGAGATGAGAAAATGCATTTTTCATGCCATTTTTAACTTCCTAATACTTTCCAAGTTCCAAACAAGCCTAAATGCCTAAATATCTACCCTACCCCTCCTTCAAGATCTTGAATTAATGCTTGATTCCTATTCCCTTTGGCTCATTACGAGCATGTAATGCGGACATCACTATCACCCATCTAACATGAATGGCACAACTCATATCAAAGCCCCTTGCCTAAATGGGCATACTGATTACTGATTATACTGACAACCCATGCAACAATAATCAATTGAGGCATTTAAGATAACCCTATATATATATATATATATATATATATATATATATATATATATATATATATATATATATATATATATATATATATATATATATATATATATATATGTGATAAAATTATAAAAATGTCATATCTTTTATTGCGTTCGTTAGAAAGACCGCGAGCTTCACTTTTGCTCTTACTAAGGGTGGTAATTTGTGTCATATGTCGTATTTGGGTCGTGTCGATAACATGTTTTACTCTTATGTTCGTTAGCAGGAATTATAATAAATTGTGATCGATTAATAATAGGTAAGCAACGTAAACTTGTTAATTAATTTGATTATTTAAAATAATATAGTTATAATTAACGCGTAATAATTAACACAAATAACACATTAAGTATTCGATTTAGGTTAAATATTAATTAACATAATAATTAAGCGGGTCGGTCGGATCGATTTTGTGTTATATAAATTGTATGATAAATCGTTTATTAAATAAGTTCGTGGGTCGCGCGGTGGCACAGACGATTATCTGGCCGAAGCAGCGTAAAGAAACGTATTTGAGTTTGTATCGTGTTAGATTGATCGTTAATCAAATTTTGAAGTGCAGCTCGCGTTTCTCCTTCACTCACGACATTTGCTATTTTCTTCATAGTTATGAATCCCTCAAATATGAGCAAATACCCACTATAAAATTAATGTTTAAATTTTCAGATATTGCTTGAATCTTAATTAATGTTTGTTTAACAATATATTCGTGGATAATTTATAAATCAAATTCCCAATATATTTATTAAACCATAATATTTCATTCTTGTGACCATTCTACAAGTTAATTTGCAGGTTAATTTCTCATCTTATTTATACCCTACAAAATCAACATAAAACATAAAAACAATTACTCCTGCTCTCAATTCCAAAGTTAGAAAGCTATCACATACCTCATCCCAACTCTAGTAGCACCATTAGCATTACTACTTCGGTTGTTAGAGCGTTTAAGTAAGCAAAAATAAATGGGATTTTAAAAAAAGGAAAAAGGGTTTTAAGTTCGAGTTCAAAAAGATAATTTACATAACAAAATGCTTAATTATCAAAAAAAAAAACCTCTGTAAAGACCCAGCTGCTTCAGGTCAATATGGCTTGCCCCACTGGGCTGCTTCCTTGGCCCAAATCAAGACACTTGGATACTTGTTAGATAGATATTGTGCCTTAGAAAGACTACTGGTGACGTCAGAATCCCCTGCATTTATGGTAACCTCCAACCTTATTTCTGACATTTTAGATTGCATTAAATCATCCAATCAGTGGATAGGATCGATCCTTCTCGATAATCATGTTGCAACTCTTCGAGACTTCAAATAATCATCCAATGTGGACAGCTCTGTTCCCCAGTAGCAATCCGTTAATATTAATGAACTGAACATTATATCTGTTGATTTGTTATTCGAATTTGGTTTTTGGTTTTTGGACTTAGGTATCATTTGCAGGTCTCTGGTACGACTTTTGTGATAAAAAAAAGTGGAGAAAAAAACATATTTTTAACCCAGTATTTCTAAATCGTATCAATTATCTTGAAATTCTATATATTCGCCGCGAGAAATTTTCTCACTATATTAGTGATTTTTTTATTATAAGGGTTTTAAGTATAAATGCAATATTTTCTTTATTTTTGTATTTCATTATTATGTTCTTGATCATAACAATATGAATAATTATATTAAAAACATATTTAAACATGACTCAACTATTAATTAGATGACGTAAGACAATACAAATAATTTGATTACGAATAACTCATTTAAGATTATATTTAGGTTTAATCTATTAACTTTAACACAAATAACCCATAAAATTTTGACATGTCAAATTATATAGATAACGTGTCAAATTTAGAAAATAACTTATTTGATGATGATTTGATCTGAAATTCAAACGAGCATAATTATGTCTATCAATACTCTGAATCGTGTCGACCAATCCAGGTCCAAAATTTACCAGCCAATGAGGCAATCTATACTCTTCCAAATATTCAATAAAAAGGTAGCAAAAAAAATGTGAAGAAGGAGCTCTCTCACAAGACTCGTGATGGAAGCTAATTTCAATCATCTAAATAGTTAAAAGTTGATGTGTTCTCATTGTTTTTGGTTTTTAAACGTTTCTGTGGGGACTTGCCTTAAGAAACACACGTGAAAAGTTACTTATTGACCATGTTTTTAGACGTTGAAAACAATGGATAAGCAGAGATCCAATTAACGTGAAGAAGAGGGAACTCTCTCACTCATATGATAATAAGAACCAAAAGTTGGAAATGACCAAATAGATATATTTTTTAATTGAAAATGACCAAATCGATTCACAATCTTACATTCAAATAACCATCTTTCTCTCGTCTTTTACATGCTACAAATGCATCAAATATAATTAGACCAAAAATCCCACCGAAAATCTAGGCAATTCTAACTCCTATACTAATAATAATAGAGCAATAAACCATATACTTATGACGCCAGTCACAGTCTTATGTCATAACTGTCAGAAAGAAAGAAACACAAAAAATTAAATAGAGATGCTATTCCCTTGTCTTGTTTGTCGATAAAATGTGACCCACATAATAATTCAGGGTTCGTCTCCCATTATCTTCAAGGTTATACACAAAAAACAAAGGAAAAAGAAAGAGAAAAGAAAAGGAAAGCACAAGTCTCTCTCTCTCAGAAACCAAGAAAATTCTTTTTATGAAAAGCTAAGGTAGTCTTATCCAAACTTAAGTGATCATGAGAGATACATACATACTGATAAATTAATCACCATGGATTATTATTACTCTCGGATATTCTTAGAATCTCCTCCAAGTAATCACTCCCCAAGTCCTCAAAAACCACCACATTTTCAACCCTCAGATCCTTCTCTTTCCTCTTTTTTGACTTGTTCTTGATGGAGTGTCTCTTCTTTAGAGCAAGAACCGGCGAACACCCGTCTTGGAAACCGTATTTCATCTCCCGGAGAGACTCGTACACCATCTCCGCCGGAAAATTGAGGACCGCCAGAGACCCCCGCATGGCAAATGCAGCTTGGTCGTAAGCCAGAGCGGCGGCCTCCGCCGTGTCGAAAGTCCCCAGCCATACCCTGACGCCATTTCTGGTGGAATCTCTTATCTCCGCCGCGTACTTCCCCCACGGCCGCTTCCGGACGCCTCTGGCCTGACACCTCCTTCATGGGCTCTTCCTTAGAACTCGCCTCCTCCACAAATGAGGAGGAGTCCGCCAGCTTGCCGCCTCCGACAGTCCATACAGAAGCATCTCTTCTGGATCGTTCTGATCAAAGGGGTAGAGTCATGGAAAGAGAAAAAGTCAAGCGAGCAGAGAAGACTCCTGCGAGAACTGGATTAGAGTTGTGGAAGAAATAAGAAAGAGGAAGATGATGAAGAAGAAGAAGAATCAGCCATGTAGTTGGATTAATTCAATGGTTTTGAATGAATTGGTATTTTTCTCTAATTCAAATAGAGTAGTGAGCGGTACATGGTCATGGGAGGAGGGGTTTATATAGGGAACAAAGAAGCCAAAATTTTATCAAAAAAAAAGAAAAAAAGGCCAAATAAAAAATGGGAGTAAAGAATGATGAGAATGGAAGGGGGGTAACAAATAACAATATTAGATGAATGTGTTGAGTGGGCGAGATAAAGTATAAATTATGAAATATTGGTCGTTAATGGGACCCAAAGGAGTTATTGCACGTGAGTCAAACTGACCATTAGGCATGGCGGCCTGGTCATACGAGAATTCAAGATGACGTCACCTCCATGATTTCATATCCATGTCTATATATGTGCATATATACGTATATGTATGTATGTATGTATTTATATGTATAATGTACACACAAAGAACAAATTCATTAAGATTAATTATACTTGTTTGCCCACTTGCCATATTATATATTTTGTTATCATCATCACGTATACATCCGACCAGCAAGTGGGGTTTTCTCTGTCCCATGCTCGCTCCCTATTATTTGTTCCATGATTTTGGGTTTACTTTTGTATAACTAAGTTATGAGGCTGTTATTTCAATTTATTTGAAATTTTATGAATAAGAGAGTTAAAACCAATCATACATCTCTTTATTTTAAAAATATTTGATAAAGAATTAAAACTAAATTGATAAAGATTACATCATGTATAAGTACTATCTTAGTAAATATTGGATACTACCTAAATAAAACCAAGTATTATAGTACCTAGTAGTACTCGAGTTTCACTAAAATAATACTATACATTCTTTATCAATTTTGTTGTTATTTTTTATCAAATATATTTTAAATGAGAAGATATGAGTTTGATTTTAGTCTGCTTGACCACTCAAATTACAATAAATTGAAATAAATCGTAACAGATTGTCCTTTGTTTTTTGAACATTTCATAGTACTTAGTAAGACTTTTTTTTTTCACAGATAGATTTTCATACCATTTATTGAAGCTAGTAATTATATAAATTTTGAAAATTTTAAAGGTCGTTGTCTTATATCTTATTGAAAATTATAATATGTTATATCTTATTGAAAATCATAAATCAATATATAGAGAAGCTAAGTAAATAAAAACAAATACATGCAATAGAATGTAAGAGAGCATCACTGGTCGCTCATCATAATAATAATGATAAAAGTAATGTAATAATAACATCTATAACAATAATATATCTTGTGTTTGTACTATTTATTTCTGTATGAGGTTCTCTAATAAAACATGAATTTAAATTTAAATTATAATTATTTTTCACAGGGTGCACTGGAAGAAGTAAAGGTGATAGATACATAAATAGAAAATTAGTTAGAGTGTTGATCATGGTGTAGTGGTGGGTGGGGTTATATAATGGTGATTTGTACACTGGCATGAGGATTGATATATGAACTGCTCATTCATTTCTCAATTTACTTTGATAGCTTCATATTAACCTTCATATATAATAATATTTTTCATTGTTTATTAAGAAATGCTAGGCCCTCTTTGTTCCTTTACAAGATGTAGATTTTGTTTAGTATTTTACTATTTGCTGCCCATTTTATTAATATTTTCAGTGAAGAAAGTGGCTCACCAGACACCGTCTTTGCTGGTTTTGGAGTAAGCACAAACAGAATTGTTGACTGATCAACCTAATCATGGGCTTTGCTTTTTCCTTTTCGTGACTTTATTTTCACTTTGAATTATCATTTTCCTTTTTTTTTAATGTATATACATTCAATAATGTAGAAGACTGTTCAAATGATTTATCTAATTAGAAATTAGTACAATCGGTATACAAACTTAAATTAATTCTAATGGGTTTTGGAAATATTGCTAGCCTCCGTTCTTGTCTAATTTCTTTTCCCTATTATTTCTCATCGGGACAATCAATATTTAAAAAACGGGTCAGACATTGAATCGAAAAAGTTATCAGTTCACGGTTCATTGGTTGAACCGATATTTTCTATATGTGCACGGATCGGCTCAAAATACCTCATAGTCAAAAAAAAAAAAAAATCAATTTTGACTTCAATTTCTAGCAATATATAAAAAACTATCCAAACCAATGCCAAGGTTTTTCTTTACGACCGTCAATCTATTTTTCTTTTGTATAGATGTACTTTGAGGTGAAGTGATATGATTATGTACTCTGTGAAACTTCGAGAAATTTCTAATTTTCTCAAAATTGGTAAAATGGTAATTTTGATCAAAATTCGAATTTATAGATCTCGGATAATGACAGTTCCAGATTAAAATCGTCTCATAAAAATCCCATTCTGCGTCGAATTTCGTGGTCCAGAGACGGTCGAAATTTTCCACGTTTTTCGAATGTAAGGGGATAATACACTTGACACATTTTGAGGTGGCTCAAGGAGTTATCACGTGTCATCATCTTGATTAGTCAAACATGAGCTCAAGTGTGGGCCATGGGTGGACACATGGCATGATGTCATTAGAGGAAAATCCAAAGTAGGTGGATAAGAGGATATGGTGTAATCCCATGAGCCACTTAAAATTTGACATGTGGCATGAGAGGACAAGTCCTCTTGACCCAAGCTCTCCCAACCGGATTGGATGGGGAAAAGAAAGGGAAATAGAGAGAGAAAAGAAAGAGGAAAGAGAAGAGTGGGATTTTTAGAGAAGTTACACGCCTGCTAAATTTCAGAACGATCGGACCGTCGGTTCGGAGAGACGAAGCAAAGTTGCTCAGCGGCAAAGTACGTGTGGGCACTGTTTGGGAGTTTCGAAAAACTTTGAAAGGTAGGGGTTTTCTCCTACTTGATTTAATCCTTGTTTAAGAGCTTTGTTAATTATTTGGAGTGTTTGAGGCCGTGAATGGTCGTTTGGTCGGTCCCAAAACTTGGGACTGAAATGCTAGAAATTAGGGACCCATGCTGAAAATGCTTGAAACTAGGGGCTGTTGTTGTGGCTTGTGTTATAATTGTGTGTTATATTGTGGTTTTGAGTGTTGTGAGGCCGAAATGGCCACGGATTTCGGTTCCAAGGAAGTAGAACCGATGTTGATGAGGGGGTTGTCCATAGACACACTATAAGAAAAAAGACATATCTTAATGGTTACTAACTGTCATCGTATGTGTTATATGTCATTATAACTTCTGATGCTTTATATGTCGTATTACGAGTGTTAAAGGTAGGTGTATCAGCAGCATGACATATATAAAATGTTAATGAATGTGTTTTTATTAGCTCGGTACTCTTCTCTCTACCACTCATAATATGTCAAGATTTGTGTTCAAATAAATCATAGTTTCTTTAAAATATGTCAAGGTAAGGATCTTCCACCATAGATTTATAAATTGGAATTAGAAGCATATGTCATGATAGCCTTTGAAAAATTTAAAAAATAAGCTTTTAATGTTGCAATGAAGAAGTATGATGCAAAAATAACTTGTTGGCATATTGAAATTCTTTGCTTAATTTAAACACTTATTACAAATATATCTTATTTTCATAACTAAGACTTTATGCTTGTGCCACAATGCACCATATAAATATGCATGTAGCTATTAAAAACACATGTACGCTATATTGTGTTAATTTGAATTAAGTTGTCTCCCTTTCAATACTCTGAGAACAAAATAATATATTCAAAGAGAAGCTAAAAAGCAACTACGTGGGAATAAAAGATACCAAAAGATAATGTAAATCAAGTTCTATTTATAATACATGCATCAAAATAAAAACTCATAGAACCAATAGATAGAATTATACAACCAAAATATTAATAACTCATGTATGCCTCTTACATCTTTAAATGCCTCTATGCAAAAAACAACTTGAGTCTTTCACTACTTAGGACTGTAGCCAAAAAAATAAATAAACAAATGACAATAGTGGTATTAGTTGAAGATGAAATCCATTGTAATAAAATCTTAATAACTACACAAACTTTAATCTTACCAAATAACAAATTTGTACAACCAAAATATGAAAAGTAACACATTTGTATATACATCTTGAAATCTCTGTAAAAAATAATATTATCTTGAGTCTTTCATTAAGCGATACCTATACCAAATAAAATAAGAAAATAAAAAAAATGATATTAACTAATTATTGGTATAAAGATGAAACTCATGTAATGAAACTTTAAGAACTACACAAACTTTAATCTTGCAAAATAACAGTGCTCCTGACCAAAATATTAATAAACCGAGATGTATATACATCTTGATTCTCTCTTTGCAAAAAACCATATAGAGCTCATGTATAATTAGAAAATGTATACATATATAATGTGATAAAACTTCCATGAACCTATAATGAGTTTTGGGTTTGGGTTTGGGGTGTTTGAGTTTTTCTTCTCATAATGAAAACCCTCTTTGAGTATGTCTAAGTAGGAGTTTTCCCACGATTTATTTAAGCCATTCAATGGGTAGTATTTAACAAGAGTACATCAAATGGCCATTTTGCTCAATATGGACCATGTTGTCAAACTAAGTTTTGTTGAACTAAGAAGGATTTATATTTGTTTCGAGTTTAGGGCGAGGTGTAGTGAAAATCTCGATTAGTTCGGTTTCTTTTTCGCACAACGTGTGCGAAATTCGCATTGCGAAATTTCTCGAGTCTCCAATTTCGCCTGCTTGTTCATGGGTCAAATTTTTCGCACCATGTCTGCGAAAATTTTCAGTTTTGTCTTTCTAGCCGGAGCGAGCCATGCTTCTCTTCGAACTCCGTTTGAGTGTTCTTGGACTCTATGGAAGCCCATTGAGTCAATAATCTAGATTTATGCATGGAAGACGATGGGGTTCACAACCTTCTTGAAATTTAAAGAAGTGGTGAACCCGACCTATTCCCGAACCAGGTTTTCTTTTATTTTTTGTTTTAAAGCGTTCTGAGACCCGTCTAGTTATTTCACTTAACAATCTAATAAGAGAATACAGAGTCTAGAGCATATGAGCATACATGGATAAGTGATACGATATGAAATACCTGAAAATGCTATGCAAAGAGAAGAATGAATGACAGGAATACGTAAATGATATGAATATATGAATACACGAATGAATAGATAAAAAGTATAAGATGAAAGTATATGATATGAAGGTACAGAATATGAACATACATGAAAGCATATGTGAAAACATATGACAGTATATGATATGATAGTAAAAGTATAAGTCTTGTACTCCTACGAGAGATATGAAAGATGAGATAGAAATTCACATAATATGAAAAATAAAGATATGATATAGAAGTATTGGCTTTAAGCCAACACAAGAAAGTCTGAAAGTATCTGACACAAAGTATATGATAGAATCGAGAGCGTGCAAATGTATGTATGATATACGAATAGTACGGAGATATTGATGTATGAAGAAGTCTGAGATGAAGCATAACATGAAAGTATACGATGATAACAGTATGAATATAAAGAATGAAAAGTATAGCATGGGCGTGTAGCCACTACATGAAATAAGACATGATATATACACAGTATAAGAAATGATATATGTAATAGTATATGGAATGCAATAAGTCATAGAACGGAAAGATGAGAAGTATAGGAATATGCATATATGAAAAGTATAGATATAGCATCACAAAGACATAGAATAGAGACATGACTTTGTGCTTAGAAAAGACTAGTAAAATGCATATGAAAAAGAGTAGATGCATATAATATGAACCATATGGAAGAAATAGACAAGATGATAAGTGTTAGAGTTATATGTTATATGAGTTGTATAAGTATAAGAATCATGTGTATAAACGTGACCCGGTCCGCGCTGTTGTGGTCGTCCCGTAGCTATCATGTTCCTACCTAAGCGTTAAGCTTAGCGGGTGTTCAATCCGTGTGGTATCGAAGTGGAGCGAGAGGGCGAGACATCTATGCTCCATTGATCTGAGGTCATCTCGGAGATAGATGCTCACCATCGCGGAGTTTAAATCTCTTATTTTGTATAGTTTTTGTATATGCATAGTTTTGTATAGGATTGAACATCGATGAAGGGAGTATGAATATATTTTGTATTCCGCTGCTCTGAGAATATATTTCATGATAGTGCTCATGTATAAGTAAATGAGACTCGGGTATGTGTAATGATTTTGATGAATACCCTTCACGATGGTATTTTATTGGTATATGTAACCTGATTTTTTTATTACAAAAAATTGTGTATTATCAGTGGGCCCATAACCGCAGTCTGAGTTTCAACTACGAAAATCGGTATAAAGTCGGTCGAAAGTGACACCCTCGCTTGACATCCTTATAGGAAGCAATGGTATTCGGGTTGAGATTATTCTGAGTCATTACTCCTGAAGAATAGAGTAGCATCAAACTGGCTAATCGCAAATAGTATGAGAATATCAAAAACTTGTCTTTAGCGTTTAGTGCCTTGAATTTGAGGAAAATGAACCCTTGTTCATAATCGGAAAGTTGTTTTAACAAACTTATAAAAGCTAAAAATTGTAGGAAAGCAAAAGCGAGCAACACATTTTCATGTAATAAAATTGAATGGCTACAAGAATCTCAAATTATACCACATGACAACTCCATTTGAGATCCATTATGAAAACCTAATAACTAATTATTTTAACCATCACCTGATTCACACTTTTTCCTCGATAAGTCATAAGAATCCACATGAATCTAATTACAATTATATCCACATGAATCCTCTAAAATCTAGATTCAATTATATTTGCTTGATTAAAAGACAATATTATCAATAATATAATATAATGACAAATAAAAAGATGAAAATATTACCCATTTTCACCTTCAACAAGAGAATATTTTCTTGTTTGTGCAGCGGTAGACAATTTCAAAGGAAAAGATAAAAGAATACCAATTTTAAAATAGAGACGAAACCATATCGAGAAAAGAAACATAAAAATAGAAAATATATCATTAAAATTAAAAGGCAAACAAGAATATTTTGGATTCTATTGCCTAAAAAATGATAAAAGTCAAAAAAAGAAAAGCAACAAAAATAGAACAAATCATGAACAATCGATTAATCTTTCTACCCCTAAATTTAACAAAAAAATCATAAGCAAAAATATTATTCAAAGAACAACGAAAAATGAAAGAAAAAGCAAAACAAAAAGTGTTTGGAATCTGAACTCAAAATTTTCCAAGAAGAAAAACCAATCGAAATCGAAACCAAACCAAAATAGGAAGCAAGCAAAATAGGAGCACGTTTAACCTGAAACCAAAAATATAGAAATCATTAGGAAGTAGCGGGTTGCAAGCATCTTAGTCTAAACTTTTCACATATTTAACAACTTTGGGCAAGAGTGGTGAGGTTGTTGTCTTCCTTCTTTCTTGCCCCTCCTTTGCTGTCATCATTTTTCTCACCCTCATTCTTGATACACTTCTTCTGACAAGACTAGGAAGAAGAACCCATTTGATAAACCAGTAAATGATCATTCGAAAATGTGCATAGAGAAGGAGAAACCATTTTATAAGCCGACAAACAGATCATTATGAAAAATAAGAATGTAAGAACTCAAAAAATCTAACTACCTCTTATAATCGAAGGAGAAAAAGCTGAAAGTTTTCTTCTCCAAACCTAGCCTACCCATTTCAAGAAGATATATAAAAAACCCCGAACCCCAATTTCTCACCTTCGATTTCAAAAGAAATCCTCTACAATAGTATGGCCATATTATAAAATTAAACTAAAGATCCCTCCTTGAAGATGAAACGATATTCAACCAACTAGATTTCGATTAGTGAAATAAAGCGAATATTTTGTTAGGTTAAGGTTTAGAGCAAGAGTTTGAAACCCTAAGCTCAAAGCGAATATGGGTTTAAGAAATGAAGAGTACTCTCAATAAGTAGGATAATATGATGATATCTTGACTTATAAATCCTTAAGTCATTTAATATCATTCTATTAAATTACGATAATATATATGTCTAAAATCATGCCTTGGCTTATCATTTTATGTCAAGCTAGCCATAATATAATAATTTTCACCATTTCAAATTTACACATATGTCATGATTTACTTATATCTGAATTATATAAGTCATGGTTCTTATTAAAACAATATACAATGACATATATTACCTAATGTCAACAAAAAATATGTCAATATAGGTCTTTTTTCTTGTAGTGACAGCCCACACATTGTTTTTAGGACTATTAAAAATAGTCCCGACTTTCCTGATGGACCGAAAATGTTTATATGTTATTTATAAAATTTACTTAAAATAAGATATTAAGCTTGAATTGTGTGGAAAATAATATGTTAATGCATGGAATTAAATGTGTTAACATGATGTTTTAGATATATGAAATATAATTGTGTGTGAGCCATTGGAGATTAAATTGTTAATTAGCCCGTGAGGCTAATTTTGATGTTATTGCCATGAATAAATAACATGTGGTATGTATGTGAATTTTGTCGATATATGCATGATGATATATTAGCATGTGTTGTATGAAAATGGCATAATGCATTTCATATGCACCGGGGCAACCTAGATCAATAGGTGTGAGTGCATGACATGAAAGAAAAATGAATACGGTTGTGAAAGAAACTTCAAGGAAGATTTTTTGAAAAATTGCTTTGGAGAGTTGTCCAACAGTTCATCTCGGAGGCGGACCCATGACTGTTTTAGAGAATTACCCAACAATTCACCTCGGAGTGTTGTCTAATAGATTTTACCGAAACTCGGTAATATGTTTTCGAGAACAAAAACCTTTTGTTTTGGAAACAGTGTTTTCTTACTCTTAGCTTAGGCATGCGTGAAATTCGAGTGAGGGCTGGACATGGGAAAAAGAGTGAGTCATTCTCATCCAATGTCATTGTAGATGTGATGGGATCTCATTATAATTGCTTGAATGTGTTTGTATTGAACCATTGCATGTGCACTTAGGTGGGAAGTAACCCATGTAGGATAATTCCACTACTAGGCATTGCTTACACTGTCGAGGGAAAATTATTTCAGATACAGGGAGTATTTGGGAAGACGGCGCTCAATAGAGGCCGCTTTTGGGAAAAAAGCCGACATGTGGCTTTGATAGATATATTTTATAAAACATGTATTATAATTCTGAATTTTAATATGTTTGTATTCCTTCCCCAATGTACAATATATACATTTTTGTAGTATGGATGTGATGGGCCCAGCGTGGCCATTTTACTCATGCATAGGTCTCATGATATGAGACCACGAGGTATTATGTGAGTTGCGGTGGTCAACGGGACCCCGGGATTTGGGCGTCGCATACTCAGCGCGAATCTTATGAATTTGTATTTTGTATTAGTAAGTCATGCGATTTATTCTCTAAGATTTATCTGAAGTAATGTAGATAGCACCATATGTCATATAGTACTTTTCTAAAATTTAAGCTTTAATAGAGATAGCATGATTTTAAAGAAAAATAAAAGCAGATAGGACGGCCCTTGAGGCTTGACTGATGGTTAAGGGTGGAAGAAGTTTATAGAGTCTCGAGCTTGAGTCTTTATAAAAGCAGTACTTCTGATAATATAATACAAAATAAATAAAAAAATTTAAGAATAGAGATTTTTTTTGAAGGGGAATAATTTTATTGATTCAAACTAGTGATACATTCAATATAAACACACAATCAAATTCGCTAAAAACTCTAGAGGATGGCATGATATCTAAGTTAATAGCACAATGAATCGGTTTAAAGCCTACAGATTTGATAATTCTATGATGACTATAATACGTATGACTCTAGTTCTGCTACATATTGACGACCATGATTTTATTTGATGTATCTATCATATCGAATATGTTTTGCCGTTCGAATCACCCACATAGAAAGGCATCGTAACAAAACGATGAAAACCAAACCGTCGTAATAAGATAACACAAACCCTGAGTCGGACCGAACCAACAACAAAAACACGTCGCTGCAAGGCAGCGATAAAAACACAAAACAACTTAAAAATCTAGATTTTTGTGGAAGAACCACATTGTTGAGAAAGAAATTTGGTAGAAAAAAGATATATGGGGTGATTTCAGGCCAAGAATAATAAAAAAATCATCCTTCTTTACTTAAGGAAAAAGGGTTAGAAAGAATAAGATAAGAAAAAGAAAGAGACGGCTTGGGTTTTTTTCACGAGACCTAGCTCGGTATGAATGGGTTTTATATTAGTTAATGAGTTAAGTTGTAAAAGTTGAAGTTTTAAAGAATAGAGATAACGATAATGTGATACATTACTTTTCTAAAATTTGAACCTTAATTTAAATAGACAACACATATGGTAGGTTATCATGAATATATCAATTTTGAAAGCGCATCCACTGTTTATGTAGCAATTATGAAATATAACCAGAGGAAATGTCGCACCTTATGTCTCAAATTTATTGTCACACTCGCAGATTATATGCCTTCCATTTTATTGTAAGCAGGCATTATTTCAATCTTTATTTATTAATGAGAATGCAAACAAAATGAAAAATCATTATTGGGAAGTGAATTACCCTTTTCTGTTATAACGGCAGCATATACCCCAAGATGATTTAAAAAACAACAATAACATCCCAATTAGCGAACTTTTTATGAAGAGCATATCAATAATAAACTTTTGTAAAGAACAATTGGATTACTACAATTAATGAAATTTAATTTCAGCCTCGCTCCCCTTTCCTTTCATCCCTTTAAGTGGCATTGATAAGATACCAAATCGGTTACGTAAAGGTTGTGGAATGGTATTTGAGCACGAAGGTTCTCACATCTGTCGGTCGGTCTTTTGGATTGAGGAACCTCGATATGGTTTAGTACTATCGTTTGTGATTTTCATTAAGATTCGGTACATAGCGAGAGAGGATTACCTCTAAAAGTTGCAGAAAATGGCTATCGGTCTGACAAATGTGGACTTAGTGAATCTTGATCAAAAGTGTGAGCGCTGCGATGAATGCGGTCGCGAACATCAGGGTTACCAGAGTATGAAAGGATACGATCTCACGTGGTACACCACGTAAAGGTTTATGAAGTGGTACCCAGGCAGGATTCTCCCCACCTATTATACCAGTATTTTGGGTTGGACTCTTCGATTAGGCGTGAGACCTTATCATACATATACTATTAGGCATGAACAAAAGGGTTAGTTATAGTGAGAGCAGGATAAAAAAAATAGTAATAATAATTGTTGCCAATTAGGTTGGTTGATAGGGTGTAAGATACGGAAGTAATTAATAGGTAATAATGTTGTATGGTAGAATTAATAATTATTACTTTCCTATGTTATGTTAGTTATAGAATAAATCCTTAGACATAAGTTTCTTCAAGGAACCTAGTGTTAAGTTCTCCTAAATAAGATTTTTCTAATATGGCTTTTGAATATAATATATTATTTTTATGTATACGAGGAAATGAATTTTAATACAGCTTTTAGAAAAAACAAAGTTATATCCATATATATATATATATAATTTTATATATATATCATTATGAATTATGAAAAGTTTTATTTTTCTTATGTATTTATTTGACTTTCTATAGATCAAATAGTGATTTTGTATGAAAAGTTTACGTATGATTTGTTTCATGAAAAAAAATATAAATTATAGAAATAGGATGAAATTGTTTTATAAGTTTGAATGGGAGATAAAAGTGTTTGACTGTGGTTTATGATCATCTTCAATGGGTTATAATAATTGACACTATGGTCATCATCAACAAGATAACAATAGTTGGTATTATGGTTCTTGTCAATGAGTTATAATAATTGACACTATGACCCTAATAAACAGGTTATAATAATTGATCGTTTATTTATATTCCACCAAATTCAAGAATATTTGTTATTCGAAAACCAGAGAATAAATATCTTTAAATGGTTTTAATTTTGATTTGAATATAGAATGATTTTGATACGAATATGAAACTTTGCTAGAAAGTTTAAGTTTTCGTTTTATTATACTTCGAAAGTTCTTATGAAATTGATTACACGTTACACATATGTTTTGAAAGAATAATTAAAAGTATTTAATCCATAAAATTGTATTATTATTTTTTACACAGCTTTGAGATCATCCTTATTTGTTGACAAATTTTCATGTCATTTTGGTTTGAACAAGAAATGATGGTTTGGATGAGAATTTGACATTACCAAGAGTTTGGAATTTTAAACTCTATTTATTTATTTGAACGAGTTTGGAGATATTCGCAAGTTAGACCCAAAAACCCAGGGCGAAGCTACATAGTGACTAGGAGAACTTGATACCTCCGGTTCTAAGGAAAATCCTACTACACCATTTAAATAAAATAAGTTATAATTAATTATTTATGAAAGTATATTTATTTTAATATTATTTGAAAAAACTAAAAATATTTTATGTGTTTTATCAAAATATGTTAATTTAATTCAAAATTATTGTTACATTTTAATGGAATCGATGATACACCCTTTAATTCTACTTCTACTTTATGTTTAACCCTATAGTCCTTACTAATTGGAATTTAAAGATAAAAGGATTCCTTTGATGTAAGTCATATTTCCTTGTGGAGAAGTGCACAAGGATCCATGGAATTCAAGTTCTAGTAAAAGTTTATACACCTTCTATAACTCAAAATAATAATTATTATTATTATAATAAAAACAACAATAATAGTAATAATAGTAATAATAATAATAATAATAATAATAATTAAAAGCAAAAAATTGAAGAAAGTTGAAGAAAGTTGAAGCTATTTCTTAAAGGATACGAGTGTCCTTGATTTAGTTTTCTGTAGTAGTGCAATTAGAATATGTGATGTTTATTATGTATGATTTTGAGATAAATAATAAACATGTTTAATGAATAAAGACTTGAGTCTTTGTATATTATAAACTGTAAATTACAAGTACAAAAGGAGGTCTTATATAGGCTAAGGCTATACAACCCTAAGAAAACACAAATTACAATCCTTGGAAAATACAAAATAAATCTAACAATATAATAATCTAACATCCCCCTCAAACTCATGGTGGTTTAAGAGAAACCATTCTGAGTTTGGAAGCTAAATCTCGAAAAGTTCCTTGAGGAAGTGGTTTGGTGAATATATCAGCTAACTGATCTTGAGAGGAAACAGACTGAAGTGTGAGTGTACCCTGCAAGCGGATGATGAATGGTAATGATCAATCTCGATATGTTTGTACGTTCATGGAAGACATATTATGAGCAATTTGAATAACGCCGATTATCACGGTGAAGAGTTTAGTTGTAGTTGAGCGATTCGACACACGAGATCTTATAGTAACCAACGTAACCAAATAAGTTTAGTTATAGTAGTTGTCAGTGCTCTATATTCTGTTTCAGTGCTAGAACAAGCAACGATTGTTTGTTTCTTGCTTCTCCAAGAGATAATATAATCACCCAGAAGAAAACAATATCCTGTAGTAGATCGATGATCAATGGGATCGTACTGCACTATCTATGTCCCGAATATGCACGAAAGTTAATGAAGAATGGGAAGAAAAATGAAGACCATCAAATGAGTGTCTTTGAGATATTGAAGAATCCACGAAACGGCTGACATAATGAGGAGATATAGGGGCGGAGTTATAAGTGATGACTAACATACATAGGCGCATAGGAAATATCGAGTGATATGAGTGAGATAGATTAGACTCCCTGACAAGTTTATACGTAAGAGTAGCATCGGATAGTGATTCGACATCATGAGAATTGAGGCCTTGGTTATGCTCCGATAAGTGCGTCGACTATCTTGCTATCACTGATACTGGCTCGAGAAATCAGATCAGAAGTATACTTGGCTTGAGTAAGATAATAACCATCTGCAAAAGAAGAAACTTCTAAACCAAGAAAGTAATTAAGAGGGTCGAGATCTTTCATTTCAAATTGTGACCAGTGTTTAGATCCTGAATACCACATATCATCACTGCCAATAATCATATCATCGACATCTGAGAGGAGAAAAAGTATCTGTGTAGACCATCTTAGAAAAAGAGTTGTATCAAAATCTGAAAAACCATCTTGAGAGATAGTAGAGCTGAACTGCAAGCCATGCTTTCGAGGGCTTATTTAAGATATAAGGTGCCGCCGTATTAGTGAAATGCTAAATGAGGGAACCCCAGAAGGTGAGAGTAACTAGGAGGAAGCTTCATATAGACTTCCTTTGAGAGTTCACCATTAAGAAAAGCATTTTTGACATCCATCTGAAAGAGTGGCCATTTACGAGCCATAGAAACAACAATAAGGTCTGACGAGGAAGAAAGTCGAGGCCACGAGCAAAGTCTCCTCATAATCAATCTCAGTACTCTGGTAAAACCCTTGGTAACAAAGGCGAGCCTTGTAGTGATCAGCAGTGTCATCCGATCAGTCTTGATCTTATAAACCCATTTACAACCCGATGGCAGTTTTCGAATAGGAGATCAACTTGAGATCCCATGTTCGGTCTTATGCGGTGCATCCATCTCTCTTCTTTCACTTAAGCTTGCTGCCATAAGGGTTGAGAGGCCTCATAGAAAAGTACGAGGTTACGGAGAGGCGAGAAGCGAAAAGCAAAGAAAGTCACGCGAAGGTGAGAAAGGAAGTAGTTACGATGGGAGCAGCGAAGTGCATGAGAGTCGGAAGGACCGGTATGGTCACGGTGGACGAATCCCGTGGAGCACGTCGATGATTAGTGCGGGAAGCTCATGGTCATGAGAAGGGCATCGAGTGATATAAGGGGGAGACTCGGACAGAGAGGTGGGAGACTCCTCAGGAAAAAGGTCAGGGAGAGAATAAGGGAAACAGGAACATGAGGTAGTTGGTAAAACATTTTGTGTTCCCAAAAGACCACATGCCGAGAAACACGAAGAGGTTTTCTAATGGGATCATAACACCTATAACTTTTTTTACTAATTCCATACTCAAGAAAACAACACAAATGAGAACGAGACTGAAGTTTGTTTCTTTCATGATCATGAAGAAGAACAAAATAGACACATCTAAAGACTCTAAGTAAGTCATAGGAGGAGAAGAACCAAGCAACATATCATAGGAGTTTGATTCGAGTGATGGGAGAAGACTCAGATTTATGGTGTAAGCGACAGGTAAAAGCTTCCCCCAAAACTAAGGAGTAGAAGAGGCCCAATAGTAGTGCTTACGAACAACATCGAGAATATGTGAAGTTTGCATCGACCCTTTTATTTCTTGAGAAGCGCACGCCTGAGAGGAATGAGGAACAACACGAATGATGTAGAATAGAGGTAAATTCATGGGCTTTATATTCTTGGGCATTATCAGATTTGAAAACTTTGATAGGTTTAGAAAACTATGTTTCAATCATTTTGGTAAAGTCACAATATATTTGATAAAGTTCAAAACGATTTTTGAAGAGATAAATCTAAGTATATTGGGAAAAATCATCGCAAAAATAACAAAGTAACGTGACCCACCCGGAGTAGAAATGGGAGAGGGGCCCCATACATCATAATGAATAAGATCAAAAGAAAAAAGAGCATGAGAAACACTATTATTAAATGGTAAAGCGGTTTGTTTGCCAAATTGACAAGGCATACAATCAAAACTCTTATTTGAAACCGAACCTAACAAACCCCTAGAAACTAGTTGTTTAACCCTAGAGATAGATGCATGACCAAGGCGAGAATGCCATAAAGCAAGAGAGAAGTGATACGTCACGAGGCGACCTTAAGCAAAGGAGCGAAAGGGCGGTAAAATGAAGAAAGATGAACTCAAACAACCTTCCGACCTTACAAGCGATTACATTGATGCAATACCGTCCCGAGAATCTGCGCAACCACACCCGATGGGAAAATGTTAGAGAAAAACCAAAGTTCGTTAGGTTGCCCAATGAAAGAAGATTATGAGTGAATTTGGGAATCTGGTAGACATTGGAAACAGACAAGGATGGTGTAGAGACGTTACCAAGATGAGAGACATGCATAGGAGAACCATTTGCAGTGTATATGGTAGGGAGAGAAGTAGAAGTGTGTGAAGGTACAACATCAGGAGAAGAAGTCATATGATTGCAATGGCTTGAGAATCGAAGCGCGTAGGAGGAAGTCTGCGATATCGTAGAAAACGGTGTTGGATGCCTTTGAAAGATGGAAGATGAACCTGATTAACCATATTCTGTAGATCTTCTATAGAGAGAGATGAGGTAGGACCAAACTTGGAATGGGAGTCCATAGCTGATAATTCAGACTAGGTCAAAGCAGCAGTGTTCTGAAGAATACGCTGATGAGTGTAATAGGTTTCAACAGAATGACATTTGTTCTTACAGAAACTGCAAATAAGAAGAGACTTCTTATTGTTATGTCATCTGACATTATTCCCTTTGCCTTTGGAAACATAGGTAGGTGAACTGACAGAGGGAAAAGCGGGTTCTGATCTGCAGCATTTGGAGTAGCAAGAACCATAGATGCGGATAGAAATGGGTTCAATCTGAAAGCGAGATTACCGTTATCCCATTAAGCGCATATGAATAGCTTGTGATCTTATTGGTAAAGGATCCTGATGGAGAATATGACTTAGCTTATTCAAACTCATCACGAAGCCCCTTAAATAGAAACAGTCGTCCTTGTTCACGGTGAACATAAACCAATTTGGTGTCAGTAGAATTGGAGAGAACTGGTTCAAATGCAATTAATTGATCCCAAATAGATTTCAGTCGGCTATGATATACAGTGATTCGCTCACCTGGTTCCTAACAAATCTGATAAAGTTAGATTATTGAGCTTGAAGTTGCGAGCCTGACTTCAGTCCAAACATACCCGAGGAGTAACAAGTAAGTCCCGAACTTCTTTAGCTTATTATCAATGTTGCCAAACTCATCAACAATAGATGAAATGGGTATTACGAGCAAGTGATGATATGATGATTAGCACTTTTCCAATCCTCAATCTGAATGGCATATGAAGAATCATTTTCTTTGTCACTTGTTCTGGAATAGGACGGTCACCAGACATAAAGCCACAACTTGCGGCCTTTGAGATAACTATGCATAACTTGAGACCACTAGACAAAATTATCTCCATTCAAAATAACATGAATCAGACGATAAATCTCATCACCTGGTATATTGAAATTCCGAATCGAAAAACATATAGCAAAAATGGAATCAGGATGCGAAAATAAGTTAGAATACACTTGGTCAAATTTTCAGTCAACGGTCAACGGGATGACATGCAAAGTCAACGACTTACGTGGCAAAGTCAACAGCTGACGTGGCAAAGTCAACGGCTGATGTGGCGCGATCATCGGCCTTGGTCGGTAGTGCGATTAAGGCGGCGATAGTGGCGGCGTAAAGCCTGCGTGATGCAGGTGCATGAAGTGCAAACAAGTTGTACAATGGTAAACAGTGATGTTCACCGGAAAAAGAAGCTATATGGTGGCTGTAATGCCTAGACCATAAGAGCAAAAGAAAAAAATCAGAGAACCTGCTACGTCTGTGAAAAATGACTTAGTGCTGTATAAAGCTGCATGGTCATAAGTATAAGAGGAGATCTTATATGATGGGTCTATACAACCTAAAAAATACAAATTATAATCACAGAAATACAAATAAATCTATGATATAATAATCTAACTTACTTAATACTTTGAATTATGGCTACTGATCATCCAATCGACTAAAACCAAAGCTATGGTTAGAATGATTAAAAATATAAAACAATAAGAGAGAGAGGGAGAGAGAGAGAAATAGACTTTTTTTTTTTTTTTTTGAATATAAAATTGAGCTTTCAGCTTTGTGAGTATAAAATTGAGCTCACTTTTTTTTATTGACCCTCCCCCATGTTGACCAGACTATGCCTGAATCTTGACTATTATTAGATTGTTGGGATTTTCAATAAGTGCCTGGAGACTTAAAACAAAAATAAATAAAAATTATTTTAAAAATAATTAATAATTACTAACATGAATATGTTGAAGTTTTAACTACAATTATAAAGTATATGAAACCTCAATTGTTACCTACCAAAAATTGGTCATCAACTGGTTGACACCAACCTATACTGATTGATAATCATCAAGAACTTTGGGTTTTGGTTAGCATTTGATTAGTTCTGATCGACCTAAGTACACTCTTAAATGAATTAATTAATTCACAAAAATAACATAATATATACTAAATTCACCAATATTATTGTACATATACAATTAAACATATAGGTGAGATGATTCGAATCTTTTAATTTAATGAAAATCTGAATTAAATGCTTTAAAACTATAATTATATTGCATTGTGATAGAGTTTTATCATGCTATATCTATTTGATTGAATGAGATTATTGAATTTAGTACCATCTTGTAATTTTTTATATATAAATGGACCTACTCAAGATACCTTTTATATATATATATATATATATATATATATATATATATATATATATATATATATATATATATATCATTCTACACTACATTAGGAGCTAGAGAATAATAACAAAGGGCTAGAATAATAACAATAATAGTCCAAGAATTAGTAATATTTTTGTGATCTCCAGTGGGAGTGTAAAAATTCTTGACTCGGAAAGCAACTGGATAGAGATGGATAGCACTGTTACAGACGAGAAGACATGATGTATGAAAGGGTTGTTGTCTTTATTTGGCTGCAGAGGGTTTACTAGGTCAAATAATAATAATAATAATAATAAGATAATAATATTTTATAAGGCTAAAATCTCATGAAAGCAACCCCAGTGGCTAAATAAACCCCATTCATACTTGACATCGTTGTTGTCAATAATAGTGCTTACATCCTTGGAGGATTTGGGCATGACCTCCCCTTAACCATTAAATCAAAGTTTAATATCACATTGAATAATCAATTTTATTAAAAATCAATTTTATTAAAAGTTTAGTTCATTTATAACCCAAATTTGATTTTGAGCTTTTCTCCACTCGAAGTCCCATGATGTGATTTTTATGAAAAAATAAATTTTAAAAAAATTAGGGATTTATTGTAGTAGAAGGTCACAGCCTATCCATAACTAATCCCGCAGGGGTGTAGGAGGTTTCTTGTGCGGTATTGATTTTAAATGCGGTATTTTCGTCGTATCGATAAAGTCTGGTTAATTATTTATTCACTTGCTATCTTTTATAATTATTAATATTAGCGATAAAATTTTTATAAGCCCGGCTCATGGTACTCTCACATGAAGATTTCGCTTTCATCTAGTATTTTTATTTATTTTTGTATTTTATTATTATGTCATCGTTTTCAACAATTTTAAATTTGTAAAATATAGATTTGTTATGGAAAGAATGAGAATAGAGAAAATATATAAAAAAAAACAAGTGTTAACATAGAAATCAAATGAATAGAAAAAATTAGGAAAAAAAAAAAGGAAAGGAAAGAAAAGAAAAGCTTGTGAAGTTATAATCTTCTCAAAATATATGTCTTGTCCGATGTTACTTTGAGAAATGCAAAAAGACTATATCCGAGGATAAAATGGTCTTCAAATGGTAGAAAAATTACTTAATTTGCACCAATTTTTTATGAATTGAACCATATTTGTATCTTATCATAAGAACAAAGGATCTAAAACTTGTAATCATAAAATGCTTATTTTACTTGAAAGAAAAAAAAAAAAAAAAACTCTCTTTATGTAGACATCTTTTTGTGGACTTTTAATTTCATTCACTCAACGAACTCATTTTCCTATAACAAGTACAATATAATAAACCCTAAAATGGAGAGAAAAACCACCAACATGAAATGAGAAATCGATTATATAAAAGATCACGACCAAATTCATGATATCTAAATTTCATGTATAAAAAGAAGATAAATAAATATAAATGTTATCAATCTGATTCCTTCACTATTACTATAAATCTTCAAAAATCCATGATATCAATAAGTTACCTCACTCTTAAAAGGGTTCAATATAAATTAATCATTTTTACTTTTTGTAATAAAAATTTCAACAATAAGATCATTTCATTTTCTGAAAAGTTCAAATGCGATGCACCTCGTGTGGCGACACACCAGCCCACTCTTCAGACTTGTATCATCTTTGTCACCTAACCTAATTTTTATTTAAATTAAATTTGGCATCAAAAAGCACATGCATGTATAGTATAAAAATTAGATATAAGGACATGAAGATGGTATTCTATTGGCTAACTATTATATGACTCTAGGTAAAGTTCAATGTTTGTCAACAAAAAATTGAAAAAGAAGAAAAAGAAATGGAAAACAGCGATAGAATTAATGGCAATATAAATGTTGAAAATCGACAAATATTTATGATTGATTCCTTGTACCATGTGATAAGGTAATGTATGAGTTGATTGATTTGATAGCATTTGAATGATAGTTTGGGATAATATGTACAAATCTCTCTTCAAGTTTTGTGTATACATGTCTCATTACGGTTATTTCCATAAATCACTCATATCTATTTTTTTAGTGTTATAGTTGATTAAACTCTTAATATATGTAGGTAATGCAAGGCTTATCCATCTATAACATTTTATACCTGAGAAAAGAGATAACTGTGGTTATCAAGAAACATTTGGCCGATTCTCGACCTTTGATAAGATTGTCAATTTATTGTGAAAAATTGATATGTCATGTGCGTGGTAAATGCCTCGATAGGTTAGTTTAATTTATTTTAAAAAACTAAATGAATCTGTTCATGTAAGACAAATGCCTCAAAATTAATCTTCTAGACTTTAAAAAAAATAATTGCCGCTAGAAACCATGTCTAAATCAGCACTTATTCTTTCACAACCATCAAGCATACAGCGCCAATTTCACCTTTTCTTCTTTAAGCATGACATAAAATAACAGTTTTCACATTGTCTTTTTCTCTCTTACTATTATTCTGACTCTAATAGAAATAACTAAAGAAAGGAAGTAAGGGATTAGCCTGGTTGATATGATGTTAATTTTTGAACGGCTGATCAAAATATTACTCAGAACACTATATAGGTTCGAACTTGATTTTACTTTAAAATATCTAAATATCGATAAAATGCCAGCTTTATATTTTTACAAAATATCGGCTATTAAAATTTTTCATATTTTAATTATATGTATTAAGCAGTAAAGTTCACTTCCTTATCTTAATACATTAAAATCAAACTGACAGAATTATTAAATTAAATATGTTATATTTAATATATTATTCAGATATTATTATGTTAAAGAGATATTATTTGTTTGTTTTGTTATTATTATAAATACATGTGATATACCTATGGTATCCAAAATATTATATAAGATAATTTTAAATCTTTAAATGATATTATTTTATTTCTTTTCCCTGCTCAAATTAAATATTTGATTTAAAAATATTTATAAGTTATAATAAAATAAAAATAAAATAAAATATTATGTACTTATTGAGTAAACAAATAAATAATAAGTATATAAAAAAATAGATTATATATGGCTGTAATGCAATCACTGCATCAAGCATTTATGTTATTTCAGATTAAATGGCTCGAACCCATCAAAGAATTTTTCAGACATTTTCTAGCTTAAAAATCAAAAAAAAAATTTTCTTGTGAAAAATCGGTTTATCGGAAAACGCCATTTTTCACGGTTTTTTTTCCCGACATTTTTCCATCCCAATATCTTTTCAAAGACCACCGAACCATTTTTTCTCCAAAAATCACCGAATCGGCGATTTTTTTTGCATTCCATGATTAACTAATTAAGTTTTTACATTGTAAGGCATTGTTTCAAAAAATAATGATGCTGGAGAATTTAAAGAACATAGTATATAAAAAAAAATACAAGAAAGATTTCAAAGATGCTACTAAGATAATAAAATAATACAATATATAGTTTGCTGCCTGCGCATAAGTCCGGTTATAACAATATAAAGGAACGAAAAAAAGTAAAGTGAATGAAATGAGAAAAATAAAAATTAGTCAAATTGATTTATTTTATATATTTATTCAAACTCAGTCTACTCATTTTCCCCTTTGGTTGTATAAAATTAAGGTTGTAAATATTTAGAGTAATATATATATATATATATATATATATATATATATATATATATATATATATATATATATATATATATATATATATATATATATGGTTTTCTTATATTTATTTTCTCGTCTTAAGAATATAAAATAAAATTCAAACACAATTAAAGAATAAGGAGTTTTGCATACGTTTATATTATTATGTAATATATTTAAATATTAAGATTAATGTTATGAGCTGAATACATAATAATAAGGTTAAAATCATATTAATATCCTCTCCTGTAAATGAGCTTGCATAAATACTGATAATATAAATTATATCAATTAAAAGTATAATGATAGAAGAGTTAAAAGATCAAGAAACGACAAAAGTGGAAGCTATATCGTATTCTTTTATTTTAAATGGTTTTAGTATTATATTTAAAAGGAAATCAATGAGAAGAAAATAGGAAAATTAATTGGTAAATAATAAAAATATTATTATTTTTAAACATTTCATACTCATTTTTACATAGTATTTTTATAAAGATTATTTGAATGAAACTTTAAATTAATGTCAAGTTTAATTATATTTAATTTTCTTGAAATGCTTGGTTATATACTTATGGTATCAACATATTTCCAAAATAGAAAATTTTTAAGGCTAAACTTGAAAAGTGTAAAAGTTAAATTACATAAATACTCACTACTCACTTTTTTCCCTCTCTTGTAATAAATGACATAAATACTTAATACTCACTTTCTTCCCTCTCTTATAATAAATGACAAAAATCACTACCTATAAAAATAATTACCCTTATAAAATTATGATGACATTTTTTTTTACACCAGTAATATCATGTAGCAACACCCAATTTTCTTTTATACTTCCCATCAAAAAACTTGACATTAGAATTTTATTTCCTATAACACTAACAGACCATAACCTAAATAAAGCACAAATCAGATTTCATTTTCAAAAAATTCATTCTCGAAATATTAGATATTAATCAGGCGGCAGAACTTTGTCGAAGCAAAAAGCTTAAAGAAGAAAAAAAGAAGAATTGGAGAGACAAGACTAGAGGGCCCAGGTCATTTTGGATGTGAGGAATGGTGCATGAACCAGTATTTATCATGAAAACAAAAAAAATAAAAATAAAAATGAAAACAACAACAAAAACAAAAACAAAACCTGATGGTTGGGCAGCAACAAGTTGCAGAAATTATTAATTAGTTTGGATAATGACAACTTCTTGTGTGGTGCCCAAAACTTCTACGGTGGTATTATTGTGATTGCAAACATAAAGGGTCCAAAATTTTTAGGGGCTTACAGAGTTAGTGGATATTAATGATGGAATATCTATGATTATCCCTTGCCTTTCTTTATGGGTTTTTTTTTTTTTTTTTTTTGGTTTAGCTGAAAAAAGCATAAGTTCGAGTTTTTCAGTTATTAGATCAAAATATTTTGGTATCTTTTTTGTATATACCATCAGCAAATGGAGTGTAAGAACTAGATCTAATAAGAAAACCTAGCCTTATATGTTCGACCTTATTATAACTCTTCCTTCTTGTTTTTAAGAAAATAATCCTAATACAACTCCAATGGAGTTCATATTGTTAGATTATTATATCATGGTATTTAATTAGATTTTCCTGTGATCAGAATTATTTTCCTGTAACAGAGAACAATTTATATAAATCCTCCCTCAGATTTCAGAATACAATTTATAATATACAAATAATGTTTTTCTTCACAGATCGTAGAAAGAAGCTTCTTCGATTTTTCCACGTCTTGCCTGCCTTCAGCATTATACCAATTATATAGCTTCCTTTCTTTTTCCGCAACACCACCGTTTGCCAACGACAACTTGTTTTTTTTTTTCCTCGCGAAACCACAAATATCCTTTGCTTCCTCCCTTCGCAGCCTAAACTCAAGCTATTGTGCCACTGATAGAACTTGTCGAGACGATCACATCACGCGCAGCAGTCACCGGAAGCATCGCGCGCCGTCAAGTCCGCGAGTTGTCCCATCTACCACCTGCACCAAGCTCGTCAGATCCATGCGCACGAGTGCACTCCACGTAAGGCTTACATCAAGACCACGCCCCCAATCCAACTCCGCCCGCGCCCGCCCGTAGCCCTCGATCGCGCTTCACGCCATTCGTTGACCGTTGACCAAAATTTGACCACGCATATCTCTCGATTTATTTTCATGCCGCGGTTCCATTGCCATTGTCTCGCTTCGATTCGAATTTCGATATGCCAAGGATGATTTCGTCCGATTCATGTTATTTTTAATGGAGATAATTTTGCTTCGTTCGCCTCAAACTACGTAGCTATCTCAAAGAATCGTGCCGTGGTTTTAATACCTTCCGCCACCGCCCGGTCTTCTATCAAAGTGGACAAAGAAACCGATTACGCCATGCCATTTCGACGATATCGGAAAGTACTAATCGGCTATACTGTCACTGCTCTCAGAATACATCTATTCCATCCATTGTTGATGAGTTTGGCAACATTGATATCGCTTAAAGAAGCTTCGGACTTACTTCATAATTCTGTAGCGCTAGATCGAGTGGTGCTCGTGAATCAAGCCTACACGCGAACTTTATCGACTGGCCAAGAACCAGAGCGATCACTATATATCACAAACTGCATTAAATCTGTTTAGATCAATGACTCAGACCGAATCCAGCTTCTTCTAATTGCCGACACTAAATTGGTTTTATGTTCACCGTGAACAAGGATGACTGCTTCACTTTTAATGGGGCTCGTGATGATCAACGCCGTTGTATTCTCCATCGCATCTCTCACTTCAACAATTTCCCAGCTGTGGTGCTATTCATAAGTTAAATGATAATGAGACTGCCTTCGCACTAAACCCGCCTCTATCCGGGCATCACGGTTCAAGTAATTCCAATGTTGTTTCAGTAGACTGCATTCTCGCTTTTCCTTTGTCACCACTCTACCTATGTTTCACCAAAGGCAAGGGAATAATGCCGTATCGACATAACAATAAGAAGTATCTTCTTATCTACAGTTTCTGTAAGAACAAATGTCATTCTGTTAAACCTATTACACTCGCTTCTCAAGATATTCTTCGTAATCGTTACTTCGACTTTAACTGAATGATCAACTACTGAATTTATCCCAAGTTTGGTCCCGCCTCATCTCCTCTCTCTCTCTATAGCAGATCTACGTGATACGTTAACTGCGCTCATCTTTCCATCTCCAAGGTATCCAACACCCGCTTCTTTCTATGATATCACTGGTGCACTTCCCATGTGCCATCTGGCTTTGGTCGCATCATAAGGACTCTTCTTCACGCCAGACTATTGACACTTCTACTCCCTCTCCTCCATTTCTAATTCCTGTGTGGGTCATGTTACTTTGTTATTTTGTGGGATGATTTTTCCCGATATACTTGGATTTATCTTCTTCAAAAAATCGTTCGAACTTATCAAATATATCGTGATTTTACCAAAATGATTGAAACACAATTTTCTAAACCTATCAAAGTTTTCTCAGATCCGATAATGCCTAAGAATATAAAGCCCATGAATTTATCATTCTACATCAATTTGGTACCTTCTCATTCTCGGTGGTACTTCTCAAAGAAATGGTGTTGAGCGCAACTGGCCATATTCTTGATGTTGTTCAT